>JACATO010000026.1:0-600000 GCA_018389105.1 Nautilus pompilius | reverse complement strand
GTTGTATTTTTATTTTCTCCAGCCACAGCCCTTTATCAGAAAACAACTGTCAGGTGTTTATCACCAATTAAAAAATGGTAGTTTTCCTTGACATTTTTCTTTCTATAAACTTCTTACACATGCTTTATTTTGCATGAAAGAAAAGAAATACATTGTTCAATTTAAAAACACATGAAACTACTATACACACACACACACACACACACACACACACACACACACACACACACACACATTGAGGGGCCAATTGGCAGAGGAATTTACTTTCAAAATATCATGAAAGGACCATTCCTAATTTCATTATCAAACACCTCAAGATTGAAACTTCCAGAATACCAAACTATAATCTAATTCTAATGTGCACAAATTTTGGAATACAGTGTGTGCAGAATAAAAGTTTTGTACATTATTTGCTATGCTAGATGATCAAGCTATAACAAACAACAGTACTAAGCTTTCTGTAAAGTTCCACAATAGCTCAAAAGATGAAGCATTCATGCTTAAATATATTTCCCCCCTTTTTTTTTTCATTTATAAAATTGTAACCACTCTGAGATGGTTGACCTTACCATGATGCATGACTCCTTGAATCCCATAACACCTCAAAAAAGAAAGAACCAAGTTTTTTTTAAAAAATCTGTCCTACTAGGCCTGAACTGCATCCTCAAAATGAGGTCTAACCAAAGTACTAAATAGAGTAACAAGAACATTTCTAGAAGTTCAGTTTAATAAACTTTAATATCCTGCTTATTCTTTTTACAAATATTCCAGTCTATTCTATCTTACACTGTATCAAATATTTTCTCATGGATAATTTCTTCTTGTTCAACATCACTGTTTAGCTTCTTGTAATGACCAAGACCCATATGAATGTATTTACACTTAGATTAAAATGTCTTTATCAATCCATTTATTTACTGTAGTTGTCTCCCTAGAATAGACTATTGCCTTGATCAAAATTATTACTGCCATACAATAACAAACTTTTCTATTCATTCATTAATCCAATATCATATCTATATGTGACTTAGAAATAATTAGTCCATTTCAATCTGTAAATGTTTTGAAACAAACAAAACAATGGTAGTCATACATCATCAAAAAATGAGAGTTTTAGCAAAATTTAGTGCAATATCAACCAAAATGAACTCTTAGGTCAGTTCGTTTTCGACTGACAAGGAATTAAGTTTCTGTCCAAAGAGAATTTAGTAAAATTCTCAATGAATATATTTACTAAAAGAAGAAAAATATTTCTAATTTCCATTATCCGTAAGTGTTGAATATTACTGCATTATTATGTTTCTATTTAAAGGAAGGAAAGACAAAATACATCATGGGGCAAAATTCCAAATAAGTTCTTCCTGATATATATTTCTTTTTGTTATAGCTTGGTTGCTATGACACTAAAATGCAAACAGCTGCTGTAGCTATCCTAGGAATGCTTGAGCCTCAGTAAGCATTACTATGGACATGAGAAGTATTCACAAAATCTCTCCTCCACATCATATCGCCTCAATGCAAATGACATCAGAGTACTGAGCCAAGATCATCTTAGCTGAACAACACAAAAGTGCATGTGATTGAGACATGTTGACAGCAGAATTCACATTTATTTTGAAGCCATTTATTATAGAGAGTAAGGAAAAGTGTTAAGCTAGATATGATGTTAAAAGATAGTCCTAGATAATAGGTTCCTCAGTGCAAGGACACCACCACATTAAAAATGGGGAGGGAGGCTGAATTAACCTGGAAGAAATAAATGTAATGCATGATGAGTTTATCAGGAACTGTAATTTTCATGGAGGTTCCTGAGAATTACATTGTTAAAGAAGATTGAGAATATATTACATCCTCATTTATTCACCCAAAATGCTTAAAAGAAAGAAAAGCCCTGTACTCCAACAATCAGTGAAATACTCCATTATTTGAGTACTGATGCAGATTTAATTAGCTCCACAAGCTGAGGAAAAATAAACTAGAAGAGCTGCCATCTTAGTGAAATAATTAGAGACAGCGCTTACTTTTACTCTTTTTTATTGTGCCAGTTCATCAAAGAAATGGGAAGAGAACAGGGAATTTGAAGCTGATAGACATTCTGGAAAAACTTATCCTCTGTTTGGAAGGGCCGAAAGATATTTGTCAGTCAGTCATTTACTCTAAATAGCCAAAAATGCAAACTTAGGTCAAAGAGAGAGAAACACTATAGTACCTATCTGCCTGCTAATCATGCTCACTAAGACAGATATCCAATTACATATAAAATCATACTTGAAATGCTTAAGTTTTGGTCAAATACATTCATTAATGTAAATTGCCAAATTAATATGGCAAAGCTGATGTGTTATTTACTGCACTACACTATGATGAAACTCTGAAGACCCTCCTTTACCTAAACCTCCCTATCAATCAGCATCCAGATTCTCCTAATGTCAAAACTAGGTAAGTAATTAATGTTTTAGGTTCCAGAGCTGACTAAACCATGGTGATGCCAACATGAAAACATAAGACTAATAAACTCATGTAAATCTTAGTAAAATTAGATAAAAACTAACAATTAAACATGCATCATCATATTTATATCAAATGTAAAATGGCAGGGAAGACATGGATTCCCCTTTGAAACACAACAGTCACAATGTTAGCTAATTAGAAACCTAAACATGTTAGAGGGAACACATATAAGTTGTGAAATTCCTCCTTCCAAGCAATCTCTATATTTACACTCCCCCCACCTGTGGATATCTCCAAAATTCCAAGATGCAAAGGTTGAAAATAAAATTAGTGAATTCAAGGATAACTAACAGAATTTAATTAAATCTCTTCTCTAACAACATCTGTCATAGTGCAATAGTTATCACCCCGAGTTCAACAGTCGTCTGTCTTCAATGGGGTCAAAATTTCTAAAAAACCAAGAGAAAATAAACTAGTGCTGTTTTACTCAAAGCTGATGAAAGAGACAAACTTATTTTAGAATATTAAAACGTTAGACTTTCATACTATAGTAGTGTGTATACAATTTTTTCCCCTAATTTAAAATTCTTTAAGATCCATAAATGTTTCAGGAATTAGAGAATAATATATAGTAAGGAATTACCAATCTTTTCCTTCCTAGTGTATCTGTAAACCTTGACATTTTTGTTGTTGTTTTTGTAACTTAGCACTGCTCTGAATGTTAATTAGACAAAGTTATAATTCTTACATAGATGACCAGTGTAATTTTTTTAAATACCTGTTGTAGTAGTAATCTTAACTATGCACGTTTAATAAAATCCTGTTTAACTCGTACCATTTCACAACCAAAATGGCTGGCAGGGCATGTGTGATGTCTTTACAACAACTGACGCATCCCACATACATTTTATAATTATTTTACCAGATTTTGTTACACTAGTCAGTTTAATTTTCCAACATTCCTTAATGCTATATGTAAAACCACCCTTTCCTGGTACCATGAGTTTGTTGAGTGAGAGAAAACACTATGATTTTCACATTTTAAATTCTAGTCAAACAATTCTCCCACCAACACCACCCCAAAAGGCAAGTAAAAAAAGGCAGAAAGATTGAGCTTATTTGCTCTTTAATAAAAGACTGCAGCAAAATGAAGATTATCTTTTAATATTAATTAGTCAAAACTGGACATAAAAACCATATAATTGATACCTGTGGCATACTAACTTTATAAAATATTTTTACCATTCAGACAGTCCATATTTTTAATAAACTAAGTGCTTTAAAGATGCAAATCCAGTACAAAAGATACTTATGAAAACCTAAGAAAAATGCATACTTGCTGTAATTAATTAAAAATAGTAGTTTACAAATTTATGCTCAAAAACTGATGAAATATTTTCCAATGAAAAGAGTATCTTTATAAAGCTCTTTACAGTGGTAACCAAAATTAATGCATCACTCAAAATAATTTTGACCCTTCTCTTTTTTTGGTTTGTCTAAGCGTGTACCCTGACTATTTCAATATAGCCAGTAGTCTATGCTAGTGAAAATGGCTGTCTATGTTAAGTGAATATAAAGATATTTCAATTTTCAACCTATTATTTTAAAATTAACATCATTTAGTGGAGTCAAGAATGGTATGAGAAACTTTGGTTTTACAAGGCAAGTTAACAATAGATAGCTAAACCAGACAACATGCAAGAGTACATCATTATAAGTGAAACTGCCTCCAAAAAGCAGCATCATGTACATAGTTTACTCTAGGCTACAAAACCAGATGAGACACTTCCTGTTACCAGCTATAGCTTTTTATGACTAAAGTTACTTGCTTTATCAATGAAACTAGCAAAAACCCATAATCATCTAGTTTAGCAATACCAGTTCAATCATGTCTATATATAAACACACACGAGTACATACATAACTTAGTCTAAATGTGTGGATAATAGACTAATACTACTACCAGCATCCTAGTAGATATAGCCACTACTTCCATTTTTGCATCTGTGTGCACCTGAGTTGTATATGGCTGGTTTCTCCATCAATCTTTATTAATCTACAAATCTGCATTCTTAATCATAACATTGCTTCTAAAGTAATGAAACATGTTCACTGTAAAGTTGCTATGCACCTACATTTCTGCCATCATATTGTTCCTGTTGTTTTTTTCTCTCAATGCACACAAGATTCGATATGCACAAACATGCATGTGTGTGTGTGTGTGTACACACACACTTATTTATTTCAGCTTTCATATACAGCGAAACATTGGTAATTTTTATGAATGATAATTCAGGGAAATCATCCATCTACGTTACACAATACACACAAAAACTTTACTAATAGTACAACCTAAAGGTTAAAACCATCTATCCTCATGATAACTCTAAACACAAGATACTAATAAGTTCTTTTTAAAAATAAATTTGCATGAAATGAATGAAATGAAACTAAAAGTTCTAAATTTACATCTCTTAAAATCTTATTGAGTGCAAACCGTGATACCAGATTAAAATAATATGTTGTAAGATTAAATGCACTGAAATTATCTCTAAAATCTACAGAGGGTGCTCCGATCCGTGGACTGCTAACTATGGCTACTGCAAGGCCAGTCCATGCAATCACTGGCTTAGTGTGAGTTAACTTCTTCTGCCTAGTCCATGCATCCTAGTCCATCCAGCCTATCAGCAGAAAAAAAAAGAGAGAGAGTTTCAATACCTTGCCGATACTGATTATTCTATGCAGTGCTTTAAATGATCACAATTTGTTAAAAAATGTTAATCAGATGGTTTTACCTTGCTGATGAGAATCACAACTACGCATAAATGATTATATTAAAAGCATTTCCTAATTTCTAAAATAAATGTAAACACAAGACAAATAATCAAAACAGAAATGTGTCTTATACACAAGAAAGGCACTCTGAAAATCTTAACAGCTAGAGAATCTGTAGACATCTGTATACTTTGCTGGAAACTTTCACATGAATGGAGATAGTGTGCTTTACACACAACTGTTGCCTTTCACTCAAGTTCAATACACATAGCATGTTTGATTAGATATAGATTCAATCAGTTATGAAAACTAGAAAACTTCTGGTTAAATAGTCTTTTACAGAAGAGCAACTAATGTCAAATGTGCATGTGGACAATACTTGGAGAGAGAGCCAGAGGATGACTATCAATAAAGCTAAATAAGCTACGTTTCCAACATCATCTTGTTTTTGGTTTATTAAAGCAAATAAGAGATTATCAAGAAACAAACAAACAATAAATTACAAAACAAAATGTTCCAAGTTAAAATATAAACTAATAATAAATACTGGAGAATTTAAATGAGAAGGAAATCAATTGGCATAACTTTACCACAAATCCACATTTTATTAAAATTTCTTGCCATTGATCAAACAAAAGTCATGGATTTTGACAGACATGTAAAGTACCAATTTGAAAATTTACTTGTATAGGGATGCTACGTGTTACTATTGAGTTATGTGAACAACATCTGGCACACAGTCAAAAGCACGCAGAGTTTTCTATCTATTACCAAGTTCATCAGCATGTGGTTTTATTTAATACATCTTCACAGGTCTGGAACATGCTGGTTGTCACAGCAAAATTCCACTTATTATAAACCTGGTTTTACTTAGCACAGATTGTATGTTTAGGGGAAGTAAATGCATCAATAGTACATAAACTGTGCTGGAATCCACTAGGTTAAGTGATTTATCATTAAGGACTTCTCTCACACTATCTTAAATGCAGAAAAAACTAAGCTATGTGCATGTGTTTTATTCCATTAATAATAAAAATAATGACACATATTAAGATATCTCTCAAATGTGTAAAGATCATCTTTGCTAATCAATATGAGATTTTATCCACTGTGCTAAGAATCTACAAACAATGAACTAGCTGCTAACCTTTCCTAATGAACAAAATACGTTACACACACACACACACACACACACACACCGCAAACAATTACCATGCAGAATTTGCATACATTCATAGATAATGAACTATTTTAATCTAATAAAAACAAGTGTAATTCAAAATTATGATAAAAAAATGAAATAGTGACAATTTTCAACTTTATAATTAAATAAATCAAAGGAAAGTTATTTCTGAAATTAAAATAATTTAAAAAAAAAAAACCTTTATCTAATTCAGAAAAGACTCACTTAAAAAATTCTACTTCATGCAGCTGTTAGAAAAATAGAATTGTTAAAATTACTTTAATGGAGTTAGTAAGTAACAGTGTAATAATTCACAATGCAGAAATAAACATTTAAATCTCTATTATCTATATTTAAACAGTTGTGATTATCATAATCACTCAGGTTGGAAGTTTAAAAATTATTGACTGACTATGAATGGTAAGAAAATCAGATTAAAGCTGCACTAGAAATATATATAAGCAAAGCAACATGGCTACTTGCAATAGCTCACCCTATAATGGTATGACTTAGTAGATAGGTTGTAAATTTAAATCTGCTTGGTTACTGATGGGTGTCACATCAAATTCCTGGGCTTTTATAGCCTAAACACAAAGTTAAGGAACCCTAGCAAGAGGATTTACATTTAGCTAGATTTTCTTTCATGTTGCAGAGAACCCTTTCAAATCAGTCTATAAATATAAGAGAAAGAGACTTGATATCAGTAAGCAGATATTCCTAGACTCAAATAGTTAATTCCCAATACATATGACTGAAAACTATAAAAACAGAAATTAAAAGAAAATTTTGAGAGGCACATAGTTGGTTAATAGGAGGATGGTAGAAGACAGTGAGAAATCTCTAAGGCACTGAATGTTCTGCTGTTGACAGCCAACATGGTGATTATCTAGCGCCATCAGAACAAACACTTTGTGCTATGAAGTGTGTGAAAATTAAACCCTGATAATTGACCACAAATATGGTAGAACCTGTGTAGATCTCCACAATATAATGCAGCTGTGAAGTACAAACGGTGTAAGGTGGATTTTGCATCACTGGAAAATCACAGATGGTAGCCCTCAAAAGAACTGCAACTTCTGCCTGTCTATGCCAGTGGTCATCTGTCCAATGAAGGCAATATTTTTTTTTGCAAGATTGTGCTCACTGCCATATAATACAAAGATGAAAAAGTCAATCAGGATATCACAACCCTACCATGCCCCGGCCAGTCACTAGATGTGAACTTCATTGAGCAAATGTAGGCTATCCTTGACCAAACCCTGCAAAAGTTTACGCGTAAACCTACTTCCCAGGACTCTAAAGCAGATTTTGTATCAGAAAAGGGTGTGTAATCCAGCAGATTGTTGATCTCGTCCACAATGCTGACTTGAATATGGTAAAGAACTACACCACAAATAACTCTCTCCATCCATATTTTTCCAGTTTTGTTTATAGTTACAGATTAAACAGGCACTCATTCTTTCAGACTTAGCTATCTATCTATTTGTCAGTAAGTTATTATAAGCACTAACATTTCATATTTAAAAAACAAACAAACATAAGGAACATGTTTATAATAAACTATTACAATTATTATAACAGTGATATTTTAAATATTTTCATAATTTGTCAAAACCGGATTTTTCTTATTTAAAGAATATGGCTTTATTCACCATCATATTTTACAAAAATATAATTTTTTCTCAGACTATATCAGCTTGAAAGAATGAAACTGAACATGAAATCTAACTGAAAACAAAGAGGATATATCCTATCTATTCAAAAAAAAAAACTTTTTCATAAGTAGTTTCACTAAGCAGGATACCATATATACATGATACTAAGAAACTTAGTAACATTTCTAATTAGAGAAAAACCACCTGTTCTTGACAGCATCAGCGAGAAGATTCTTACATTAATAACAGATAAAATTAGCCACCACCCTAATGCAATATTTCATTCAGGTCTTATCTAGTAAAGTAGCAATGCAGTGCAAGATTGGTCATGCAATTTTTAAGACAGACAATAAAAATATAATTATAAACCAGTCAGTTTTGACACGTGTAGTTGTTAAGATTTTATTAAAGATAAATTCATTAAATAAATCACTGGTGTGAAATATATTTAAGGCCAGTAAACATGGGTTTTAGCAAGAACCTATAAGAGGACAAACAGCTGATGTCATATCGAAATAAAGCTATTGATACAGTTCCTTAAAGATGTTTATTTCTCATCAGTGGAAATTCAGTACTTCGGTTAGTTTTTTTAAGGGTAAAAGAAAACTGTTTTAGATAGTGCCACTATTGCCTAGTTTAGCATATTGTAGACTGAAGAAATTTAGAATTTTAAAATGTCTCAAAAACATTTTTTTTCCTTGTCACTTCCAAACTTCCACTAAGTCATGAGCTTTAACCCCCTTATAACCAAGTGTAAAATCTAATTGTGTGCGTGTGTGTGTGTGTAAAGTAATAGAAAAGGGAAAAATTATTGACTGTAACACCATTAATTTGCTTTTAAACGTTTTTCTTTTTTAATGGTTATTAACAGATCTGAGAAGCTAAATGACTTCCTGCTCTTTTACACATGATTATGACCAAATAGAAGATATTCAGAAGCAGGATCTTTTGCTGAAAAATCATTTTCTTTGCATTCCTTGTTTACATCAATTTAGCCTAACATACTTTTAAATTGCTGGAAATTAAGTCACCCATTCACAGTTCCTAGTGGAAAGTTGTAGTGTGGCCTCACCACCATACATTAAAGTCTGGTGCCTAGAGGCATAAAGGCTCTGGAAGCTATGGGTGTGCGAAGGTGGAACACCAGGGAAAAAACACACAAACATATGGCCATCATAAATTTCCTTTCCTCATGAGTCATAGACAGGCTGGTTAGCCAGTCAGCCATCCTCTACACTTCAAGATATTATTTCCCACAAAAATACACCAAAACCAACTATTGATTTATATCTGTTTAAGAGTGCTGCCAAACTGAGCAGGAACAACAACCTTTAACAACACAAGAACTGGCTCCCTGCTAAAGAGAATAAGATTAAAAAACTGAAATTTTGAAGCAGCACTGTTCATTCATGGATTGACCAAGAGATCTGGATAAATCTGCACCCTAATTACCTTTGTGCACCTGTATAAAGGCAGGCCACACTACTTAATGAAAACCCTTTTGTGAAGAGAGAGGGAGCAAGTTGAATCAGGAGAACAATGTCTAGACCCAAGAGGGGACCTGAGAATGCAGATGACAATGGTAAATGAAGAACTTAGTCCCGTATATTTCCATTCCTTGTAGCCGTCAGTGACTGCCAAATGACACATTGGTTGCTATATCAAAAAAAAAAACACAAACAAAACACTGTTAATAAACTAAAATTGTATCTAAGTTTGTAAATTTAAAATTAAAAAAAAAGAAGCAAAAATAATACTACATTATTTTTAATGGTTTATAGCAGCACTTTCTAAATTTCAGTGTGACTCCATTAATACTGTGACAAATTCTTACTACCCAAACTTCCAGCAACATCAATGCAAGCTGCAGGTGTCTCTCTTGCTAGGTCAAGCCAGAACATTTTGTAAAACAAAAAGAAAAAAGTGTGGGATGAAATAATGTAATTGCTGCATTCCAGGCCACAGAATGACCATCTTAAGCGTTAGCGAGAGGCTTGGAGGTTGGTGTTGTGGAGGCAGTACAGTTGCTTGAATTATACCACAAAAAACAAAAGGTATATTTGCATCAACAGCAATTGAGAGATTAAAGGTCACATGAAGATAATCATGATGCTTGCTGCTTCACAACTCTATCCTTTCTTATTGCAACTCAGTTTGGGAACTACTGGTTTATAGGTTAATACATAACCTTTAAACCATCTGACATTGACCTGTATGCCAATTTTACCAAGCTGAACTAGACTTGAAAGAAGAAATTTAAATAGTTACATCTTACAAATATGATGATCACACAGGGTGGACCACAGTGAAACAAAACTGTGGTCTATGACAGCTTGATAAAGTACTAACACAAAGAATCTCACCATCACCACTTTTTATTTGGCTTTTTCTGCAAGAAATAGCCAAATAATTAAGCCAAGGTTACTTAATATGTATGATAATAAAACTAGTATAACTATTTAATGTTTTAAAAACAAATTCAATAGATGCTAATTAAATCAAATAAAAAAATAGCTTATATGTTTGGTTGGAAATTAGTTAACGGGAATGACAGCCAAAAATATATTTTCATTTCTAAATCTTTAATTATTCTTCAGACATCTTTAATAGTCAGGGATAATAGTAGCAGTCAGAAGACTGTGACACTACACAAGAAAACAATCATTAATAATTAAATCTATCTGTTTATTTACATGTATAATTATTTCTCCATAAAATGATTTAAATATATTTTAGAGCTCTAATAAATACACCATGCAATAATATTATAGGAAACAGCAACACAACACCCATGACATAAGGAAAATGTCAACTATTTTCACTTATGGTGAGTATTACCTGTCTAAATCAGAGAAAATTCTAGACAGCTTCACTAAAGCCTGTTTATCCTAAACAACATCTAACTGTTATATCATGAAGATTTCGCATTACTATTTTTCTTTGTGAAGACAAAGGGAATGCAAGAACTGTAATTTGGTGCAAATCCCCCCCAAAACAGCAAGCAAGCTAACCAGCCCAACAGCGGTTTTAGACAGCAGGATCTAGCTGATACTTAACTGAGTCATCATGGGCAAATCAGATTCACCATTTATTTTTAGCCTTGGAAGGCCTGGCTAATATTAGACACCAAACCTTTTTGGAAACTACCTTAATGCACTTTTGTAGCATAGATTATTTACAGAATGCGTGCTTGTACATTAAAGTCCTTTAATTCTGTGACCCTAGTAGATATGTCCATATGACTACTGAACTGAAAGGCGAAGAAATATTTTTCAGATATCTATTTCAATAAGTGTCAAGGTAAAAACAGGTTCTTCAAAATCTTAACAAAGATTAAAAATACTTGTAATAACATCCCCTTACTAAAACTAGAGGTGTTTATCAAGATGCAAAGAATACATGTAATGTAAATAAATGCATTTTTAGAATACTGCAATACTTTTTTTCATAATGCTAACTAACTAAATGGAAAGGGTTAATTATTATACTAGATCTAAACAATAACTATTAAAAAGCAAAAGAGAGATTATTATTTCTTAGCTGTGGATTTAGAAACAGTAAAATAATTTTTAAAACAAAAACTTATAACTAAAATATAAAAATTCAACTACATTTTTAGAATAGCATTACATATGCGAGTAAAGCTAGAGTTATGACATACATATAGGATCTGGAATGCTAGCCAGGTGGGTGCCTGACATTAAAAACTATTGCCATCACCAAAAGTCCCTACTAAAATTCTTGTTTTAGATGTGGGAGGAAACTTGGTCAAATCAACTAAGTGCATCTCACATTATCAGATCAACTCAAACAATACACTGAACTGTCCAGTCAAGATGACGATGTTGTCTTTCTGTTGTTGATAATAAAAAAAAAAATTAATGTAGAAGAGAAACACTGGATATGGTGGCTACAGAAAGTAAGTGGATTGAGATAAGCATTTTAACAAAAAAAGGGCAAAGTTTTTTTGCATTTTTATTAAATATTCCCTTAGGTGAAAATAGAGATGAACTTGCCCCACTGTCTTTTCATGGTAAAAAATCCTTCGAGTACAACTAGAATCCAACTAATTACATCATACACCTATATCTAAACTTTCTGCATAACATGTAACGCATCACCTGCCTCACCTTTTATCTAATCATAGTTGCTTCACTCTCAACAGTTATGATCTAGAAGTGCCCTTTAATTCTGAATTGAATAAAAATTATCTACTTTAACCAATATACACTAGAAGTGAGAGGTAATGCAAACTAACTAACACTGTAGCTAAGCATTGTGCACACACTATTTTATAGCATCATTATTAAAGTCTTATAATTAACATCTTTTATTCCCAAGATGTTCAATGGGTCATTTAATTAAGTAAAAAAAATAAACAAAACATTGTAAGATTCTAAATCTGATGAATTTGACCAAACAGAATAATTAATTCAAACTATCTCTCTCTCTGAATTTGCATGATACTTGTATAGTTTTGTTTGAAATAGAGGTCTCCTCTGGTTTCTGCGGAAGGTGTGTTGACTGACCCACCTACATCTCAAGATAAACCTGTTGGTTCGCTCCTCTTAGATTGCCCTGTACACCAACAACAAAAAAACAAAACAAATTACCCCTCTCCCTATAAATCCCCTTTATTTGATTGGTTCAATAATAATACACTTAATGAGAGATAGGTGGAGTCTCATAAAAAGTTATCTGAGGGTGAAAGATTTCCAGAATTGTCAAAATTGTGTGTTCACATAGCTGGGATGGATGAGGTCCTACTAATCCAGTCACAGAGGACAACAGGTAAAATGGGAGAAAAAAAAGCATAGTCCTAATGATTGCCAGCGAGGTTGCTAAAATTAAGGCTAAATAAACATCCACCAAATTATTCTTTGGATTTTAACAAAGCTATGATGTATTTGCTTTAAATATAATTATATTATGGCAGTTACTTCCTAGCATGCATATATATATACAGATGAAGTCAATTATTCCTTGTTTTAATATGCAAACATCATCTCAATAAATCAAGAATTCCACCCTGCATCAGGTTATCAAGAAAATCATTAGCAAATTTCTGAAATTTGCATCGAAATAAATGATTCATCCATTCCTGCAACAGGCTTAGTTAGAGCGAGCCCAAATGGTTGGCTGATTGAAGATATTATTCTTTACTGACTGAAATTTGTTGGAATCACCCTGGGCAACAAATCTTCTTGTTTAGGACTCACTTCTGGCACACAAGACCTGGGGCAGTAAAAGAAATAGTCAGTAAGCATATGCAGCTCAGATGCTGCTATAATTCAGAGTGGTTGCATTATCTTAATACAACTGGTGAATTGGCCATTTAAGCAAAACATCCAAGAGAAATGGAACAAGTGGATAGTGAATATAGAACACATACAGAAAGAATGGGCATTTGAGAAAGCTATAGTTACTCCACCTCTTACAGTGAGAATTATGGAATTCTTCAAAAGCACTAGACAGCACATGTGCTGTGGAATATAGATTCTAATTCATATAGCAATGAATCAGACCTTCCAGGATATATACTGCAGGCTAGTAAAGTGTCAGATGCAGTGCAGTGCAAGAAAAGATTAGACATGATGTCAAGGATAAATAGCTTGAACAATAGTATCATGACAAAGTTCAGTGACATTAAAAGGCAACAAAATAAAATTAGATCGAATGATAAAGTATTTAAAACCAGGTACAGTTGATTTGTGTCCAATTGTTTTTTTATTTTATTTTTTTGTCATTTCCAAGACAAAATATTATCAAAATAGTTTGCTTTTTTGAATTGCGTGTCATGTGATTTTTTTCTCCACATGATCTGTAAAATTGTTTCAACAGTCTTTTAAAAGATTTCTTTTATGCTGTCTGTCTGTCATAGTCAAGTTACTACAGACTTTACTGGCCAGGCAGCAATTAGAACCAAAACAATATTTTGAAAGAGAAGTAAATAACACATTTTTCGGACTATAGGTCAATGTTTTTTCCTGAAAATTTCAATCTTGACCTGTAGTCCAATTCAGCCTATCTAAGGCTGAAATTTGAAATTTTGTGGAAGAAAAATTTAAAAAAATCACTGAGAAATGGCAATCTGACAAAGAACTTTCATGTCTAGTGCTTGCTATTGACTTATTTCTCAAAATACTTTGCTATTTTTATGTCTTCTTGTAGTGGAAATGTATAGTATAAAGAGATTTTAAAAAGTTGAAAATTAATTAAATAAAAATCAGAAGTACTCAAGTACAATCTTGGGACCAAAAAAAAAAAAAAAAAAATCTACAAACCAACCAAACAAGTAAATCCAATTTATAAACAAATACAGGTACATAAATAAACAGAACCCAAATCAGAAGTACAAACACACACGGTATACTCGACTAGCCGTATTACAAAATTACCTGTAGTGAGCCTCTAACTTTTCACATGTGCACACAAAAATATTTACAGAATAGCGGATGGAAAAACAGGTCCATCAGTCGAGTAGATTGTTGGATCCTTAGGTACATTTAACACTGAGCTTCATTACACTGACTTTATTTAATTGTCTTACAAGTGTCGTTAAATAATAGCTGAAGCTGTTGGGCCTTACATGACAGAAAAGGTAAAATCTATTTATCGATCGACAAGCAGGTTGATCAGCTGATCAGGGGTAAATCACCTGTTGATTATGGTGGCCATGTGGAACTTCAATAGAATAATTAACAGATTAAACTCAGATCAACACTTGACTTGTTTATTGTTCTACCATGAAGCTCTCTAATCCATATCTGATTTGACAGCAATCAAGCATCTTTCACACCTTTGATATAGGTTCTACATGACAAAAGATCAAAGAAACACTGTTGTTACTCTGACACAAATAAAAACAAATAATCAATACAAGAAAAACATTTTTCTTTATTCAATTTTCAAACTTTATTAAACAATAGCTAAATCAGAACATCGCTCTTTTCTGAGATCAAACTTACTGAGGTTTTCTATATGGAAGATTCAAACATCTTTCATCTGGGGATCAACCTATCTACGATCCGATACTCAATTTTGGCCAAAAAATGACCTTTTAATCTATATTTCCCATCAGCCTACAGACAAAAAAATATGGCAATAAAAATTAGATGGTTGAACTTTATTTATTTTAAATAGGGGTGTGCCATTTAAATAGCATAATCAGTAACTGGTGTAATCAGTAATTGTGCTGTTAAAATGAATGGCTGATTATTAGGCTTCTTAACAATGAATGGAAAACTTTACCAGAAAGAACTGGAACATTGCTCCTCTGGTTTCTCCATATTACACCAAGTTTCAATGAAGCTAGTTATCCAGATTAACACACAACCAAAGCCATCACTCTAGCTCGAAAGGGGGAACAAAGACAGAAAATCTCACAGACATTATTCAATCACGACTGCTCCATACACATACAGCCTACATACATACACATCTGAAGAGAATCCACAAACTAGATAAAAGACAAAACTAGTAATATTGGTGTAAAAATTCAATACAAAATATTTATCAGACTTAAGTTTAATTTAAATCTGAAAAATAAGATAGACAATTATACCCAAATCCTAGTTGGATTTAAAAGTCTTATATCACAAGCTGCAGTATTCTACAAACAGATTCAAAATTCAACTCATTTATAGAAAAATTATAGGCTATCAAAAATACATAGAGAAAATTTTCTACAACTTAGTATTTAAAGCTAAATCCGCTTAAATTATAATGCAGAAACAAATGTTTCACTGCATTCTGGACTGAGATAGTTGTTTGTTGGCTAATGTGTCGGTCCATCGGTGCTAAAAGTATACACAAATGCACGTGTGCAAGCTTTCTGAATACAAAAGTCTTTCCTTTCCAAGGATCTTCATGCCAGAGTTGTAGGAGCAAGTTCAGAATAAACCTCTAGCATGTACACTAAAGTTCTAAGGTACTTGCTCCACAAAGGAAAGCTGACTCTCAAAAGTGCAAGTAACAATTCTAGTCAGTGGAACAAGTGAAAACTCCTTTGACAAAGAATGAGAATAACAAAGTAGTAGAGATTGATTTGCTTTGGTATGTGGATTCTAAAAAAGATTTTGAATGTTCCAACAGGTGGATGCATCCTGTAGAAGCCCTCCTTGTTTGGAAATCTTCAGTTGTTCCTGAAAGTCACTTAACTTTTGAGAGGCAGCAAGAGAATTAATTAATACTAAAGATAACTTGCACTGCGCATTGGCTGAATATGGCATAATTTAGGTGTAGAGTATGGATGAAACAAAAATAGCGATGGTAATTTGATTTTGAGAAGTTCAGCAACCATGTTAGCAACATTGTATCCTAAGGACCAAACAGACTTTATCCAGTGGTATTTCAACTCACTTCAAACCAGCCAAAATTTTTCTCACATGGTTGACTGTGTGATTCCATGTGATCAGTCATGCTAAGAAATGGTGCTCCAGTAGTACTACTAGCTATCCAAATATGTCATACTTACAATTGCTGCAGCATCTTTTGGAGTTTTCAGAAAACAGCATTGCACATATGTGATTTGCTGTTTGACTGAAAAAGTAGGGTGCAGTATATCGTAGTTAGGAGACAAGTAATTAAATAGCTTTTTAAATCAAGTATCTACTACAACAAAATAAGGTTGTTATATCAGCAGCAGTCACTCTCCTATTTGGTGTATGGCTGTGGTTCAATTTCTGATGTCCTACGTTTTCTGTCACTGGATTCCTCCATAATCATTGGTTTGGCTTGGGTTCTTCAAGTTTCTTTTTTGCAGCAGCAGCAGGTTCTCTCTCTTTCTGCTGAAGTATTTCTACAGTATTTGCCAGCATGTTTCAATTTTAAATGCTTTATCACATTGGTAGTTGTAAATGTTTGCAGTTTTCCATCTTTTTTACAAATCTTGCATTTATCTTTGATGGGATCTTTCTGAATCACAAAATACTTCCATACAGAGCTTTCTGATGTCTGCTTTTAAAATATCTATGCCTACGCAGCTAAACTGCATCTGAAAAAATCCATTCATCAAACATTATTCAATTTTTAACATAATGGACCAAACAAAAATGTACGTTATATGGCAACTATGATTAATTAAATATTGCAGTGTCACTAACAGAGGCTGCAGTAAAAATAATGTTTACCTTTCCTAGGCAGCAGCCATGTAATCCTTATCACAGTATACTTCCAACAATCAGACCTTGTACTGTATATGGTACTTGGGCTAGGTATTGTCCAAAAGAATCAAGATCCCAATGAAAGCTTGTTAATACTTTAAAGGACAGTTGCTTGAATTAGCAATTCCTGATCAATTTAGAATTCATGTTTAGGCAAAAAAACAGTATAGAGAAATTTATATTTTGTGAAAATCAGAATCTAATGTTATATTTTACATCAAAATGCTCAAAACATGCTGCATATTCCATAATCAAAACGAAGATCTATTTTACTAAAAAGAATTCATGATTTTTTATATATAAACTTCACATAGTGCAAGAGAATCAAGAATCTTCTAATAATGCAGGCAATTTAGACAATCATTGCAAAGATCATCTATCATTTGAACCATCTTTAATATAATTTCTCAAAGTCTGTATGTCTCCATTTTTCAAAAATGTCTTCCATCAAAAAATATACTGGCAGAATGTCTCAAGTTATCAAGGTTTACACAAACTGAACAATCATTTGGGTGTTTTTACTCTCTAATTTCAATTAGCAAATAAATTCTTATTGTTAAGATTTTGGACAGCAGGACAAAAATTCTTATGAATTTTTATAATTGGCTGAATAATTAGTAATCAAGTTTTGATAATTCGGCACATCCCTAAATGTAAACACCATCTTTTGTAAATTTTTCCCTAAGAAAAAGCTTGTCCTAAAAGTATTTCCTTTCTTTCTCCTTTTCCTTTTTCCCATGTGAAGTCATAAAAACATTAGAGATGCTGCCGTGGGACAACAGCGTTAAATGTAACATTTTCCAGTCATTTAAGCTGTGTGTCTGTGAAATTAAGAGATCATTAAAACTGCTTATCCCCTCATGACTGTTCAAATACTCTATTAGCTTAGGCAGGTAAATTCAATAAACAGAATCTCTCTAGTCTACTTAATAATTTTACTACCAAAGACCAGATCTTTAAAATTTGAAATTGCAGGCATTGTCACGTTACTAATTATGCCTACTACAACAGCATCATCCCAAATACTCTCTATATATTTTAGAATGTGTTGACTGTATATTTTCTCCCAGTATCACAGCATAAACTAGAATAGTATTTACACTAGAGGACCACAATTTCAGGATAAGGAAGAATATTCATGCAAATGTGGCCATTTATTTCTATTTATTTAACTCTCTGCCATATGGTGCCAAAGCACAAAATTAATTCTGAGTATCAGCTTGATTGTGAAAATAGCAGTAGTCATTTTTTTAAAAGTAATGCTCAATTAACATTTGCACATCCAAAGACAACATCTCACTTTAAAATATTCACTCTTCTCCCAAGTTTATCAATTATTATGTCACCAATATACATTTTGCTCAAATGTTTTACATTTGGATTGGCATTTAACACATAGACTGCTACAGTACAAAAAGGGTTAAATTGATGTACTTCTAAAATTTGTTTTTAAAAAAATCCACAAGAACCTTCTGAAAAAATGTTAGATGACTGATTTCCATTCAAATAAATGTTACGTGTATCTCCTACTTCCTCCTCAAGTTCCTATGGGTTAATTTGAGGCTCTGATACACCATTCAAGAGTCCACTGAGGTAACGAAGCTTTGAGCCTGATCATCTACAAAGCAAACCCCTAAGTGGTCATACAATACAAATACTAAAGCTGAATGCAACTGGATTTTACATGGAACTCACTTACACCCCTCCTGTCTTTTAAAAACTTGACTGCAATAACTCACTAGGACAACAACAAACAATGATCACAGCCTAAAAGATAGGTTCAAAACACCTGCACCAGAAAACGCCATTACAATAGCAAACAAACAAAATAAATGTTTGTTTATTCCTAATGGTCAAGTTTTCAAATCAAAGCAGTTTTCACGGCCCGGATTTCAGCATAAGATTTTCACAGACTATGGAATAGCAGGAGGAGGGTCTGCTGAACTCCTGAATAATGGTGTAGATAGGGTTTATTGTAAGACACACAAACAATTGCTGACATGAAATGTGCTGTGCACATACAGATTTCTTCATATTCTGTAAAACTCTGAGTGATCCTTTTGGACTTTGCCAAAAACAATTTGGCCCTTTAAAGGCTTTAATGCTATATTTAGCAAGCATGAAGCAGATGGTGATGTAAAGAGAAAAAGATGTCTGCATTATTTGATAATCAGATTTCGTGCCTTGCAAGAAGGATGGATAAGAGAAAGTAACATGATCAGAGAGCAGCTTGAGATTTGGTTTTAGGGGAGGAGGTAGGTACCAAATCAGATCCACTAGAGATTATTTCCGAGGCTCTAGCCGTGCGCTCTGGAAAACGTCCAGGTATCATGTAACAGATCTGACTCCTTGCTGCACCAGAGGGGGAAAAAGCGACAACAAACACTGAAAAAACCCGCCACTGGCTGGTCCTAAAATAAGTACAATGAGTGTGATGGAATGTGATTTAATGATGTTGGCGTACGGAGGGGAATCGTGGGAGGAGTCGGGCAGTTGTTTTTGTCTGCAAGCAATCATGCAACAATTGCTAAGTATCCGAGTAAATAACCAGAACTCCTTGTGTGGTCACTAATCTTACCTGGTGACCGCTTTCATGGGAACAGTCATGTCCTCTGTCCGTGATCCTGCCGACCGGGACTCCACCACCAAGGACCAGATGTCACGCGGAAATCATGATGGCTGAGGAGATGGATTTGCTTCCATGACCGAACGAACTGTGGATGCCGTAGGGAGGGGAAATAATCCGGCTAACTGTTTTCTGGCTGCCGACAGATAATTCCTCCTTTCCTCGAGTACGGGCGGCTTGTAGTAGCGACAGGGGGGGGGCTGTGTTTACACAGACGCGAACTTCGCCAATCAGATCACATCACCGGGAAACGATTCGGTTCCCTAAGCTGTTAAATGCCAGCGCTACGGTTTCCAGATAAAAATAGAACACGACAGGTAAGCCTGGCGGGAGGGACGGGAATAACACAGATGAGATGGTTAGACACGAGGAGGGCTGACAATTTACTTATTTATTTAAACACCAGGAGGGGGAGAGAGAACTTACCTAGGCACGCGTGGATCGAAGTAGTAGGGAAGATCGTTTCGGGTCGACCTGTGTGCTGATCTGAACATAGTCCACACATAGTGCGTCCGTCCCTTCTGACGGCCGGGAGGCGACCAGCCCCTTCAGGTAGAATACCCCACCCGCCAAGAGCCACCTCCGCAGATACGACGAGCTGGTAGTAAATATCCGAGAAGAACCGTCCGATCCTCACCCTTCGCGGAGACTGTCCGTTACTACAAAGCTGCTGAACCCGATTGGCTGCCAGGCCGGCCTCCCTCAACACTACGACGATGGTAATCCGTCCCGATCAGTCAGGTGCGAGCGACTTCACATAATAATGGCGGCCAGTCGAAACACGCCAACGGGGGACATCTCACAGTACCGAAAGTACTCCTATCCCGTATTTATACAATCCCTTAAACGTTTGCTTTCACCGATAATAAGCATATTTAGGATCTTAACATTTCCTACTGTTCACATTAACGCCCATGTCCACCGCCGTTAATTAATTAATTAATTAATTTATTTGTTCGAGTTTATCTGTAGTGTCCACCCCACAAAAAACAGGCATCCATCCATCCACGTGTTTCATCATTTCCTTAGAGTGCAGGACAGAAAGGGTGGGGGGGGGTGTATGTTGTAATGTCACAGAAACTAACGGGGTCGAGTCCGTCCTCCCCGCTACACCTCCCCCCCCAACCGACTTATCTATCTATCTATCTAAAGATTCCGATGCAATAATTCATTCTTTGAGATATAAATACAATTATATTTGTATGGTAGCTTATCACCTGAAAACGACAGCCTACTTATCTTTAAATGTTACTAATAATAGAAATTTTGGGGTCGAGGAACACCCCCCTTCCCTGATCCCATTGTCTGTCTCCAGCAAACAGTAATTTAGCCAAGATACTTAAACAATTTTTCTTATCCTTTACTTCTATTATTTTTAAATAGTCAAACGATTATCGATAATAAACAATTTTAAAAAAAGTGATTAACCTTCTCCTGTGTCTACTAATAATTGTCAGGGAATAATATATGTTCTTATGATCTAATAATCTAGGGATCCTTGCAATCGTGAAGTTTGGATATTTAGGGTCTCGTAGGTGCTTCTAAAAATAGTTTTTAATGTTCTGGACAGAGAAATCCACAAATAACTCGGAATTCCTAAAACGAAAATAATTTTGTGAATTCTACTAATCACCAAAAATCCTCTTAAATTTAAAACAGAATTACACTGTTCAGAGAGTTTTAAAATGTATAGTAAATATTACCAGTAAAAAATAGACACTGTACTTGCTGACTTCTGGTAGCTGAGAGTTAGATAAATAGCCACATTCCCACCCACGATGGAATAAATAAAAAAAAAAAGAATTAGACAAACAGAAAAGAATAAACTGTCATGCAGCTACTTGCATCATTTAATTAGTAAAAGACAAAAAGGTATCATTAAATAAAACAATAGAATTAACAAAACCAAGGAAAAAAACTCCAATATTTTGCTTATAAGCACTTTGCACCTGATAAATAACTCAGCTGAAAGTGATGCTGGGTTATCCAAATCATTGAGGTAAATTTTAATGTTAAGATCAAACAATTAGCTTTTTAAAAATTATTATTGGTGTGCAGATAGTGCAGTGTGTAGGGCACCCACTGGGTACACTAACATCAAGGGTTTGACTATTTGGCAACAAGCCAATGTCAAGCTTTCTCTTGCTCTTCTGAACCATCCAGATGGCATGAGATCCCATCCTCTTATTCCTTTCCACATCTAATCATAGTAGTACTAGTCAGGCGCTCCCAGGACACCATGTTTATAACTACATCTTGTCACATTCAGTGTGCTTGTAGAAAACTACTACTACTACTACTATTTTCTTTTTTCTGTACAGTGTTAATAAAAACATCTACTCATCAGTGCCCACTTACTTTTCGTACATAAAACAATAGCAAATTTGGCAGTGTTGGCTAACAACATTTAGTAACCTATCCAGGCCAGTTTTCTCAATTTTTTTTGTTTTTTAACTTTTGAAAATGTAGTGAGGGAACTTACCAAACTTACTTCAGCTATGCACTCACATACACATTCTGGGCATCGCTAGACTGCACAGAACGTGTGTGAATCAAATAACTGCATGTTACTGTGATTTTTATCATACACTAGAAAAATTGGGAGTTTCAAAGATGCAAAGTGCAAAGTATCAATCAAAGAGGACCTCTTTCATTGCTAATGAGTTGACTTACAGAATGCATTTTTTTAATCCAGAAGCCAGTGGAATTGCTGAGAGGTTTTGATTCAAAATTAGAATCTACTGGAAGGACCAATATATCAATGACTATGCCACAGAATTAAAGAAACTATCCAAGTATTGCCTCCCCTTTTTATAAGATACAAATCTCCTTGATTGATTTGTGATAACTGACGTGTGTATGATTATAAACAAAAATTATCAGACTCTTTTGCTATGGAAACATGCTTCAACAATGCATCAGAACTCCTAAATATCCTGCAGAGTGCATTGGCATACAGAGAAAGATTTTTTTTTATGCAAATGCTGTGGAAAGGAAAAATTTAATTATCAAGCCACCTTTACAGAATTAAAGGTCAACAGAAACAGCAGGGAAAGTTAACAAAAGTATACACTAGATTTCAATACTTGGTTGTGTTGCTAACATTACATGACCTAATAACAGGACTTTTTAATTATGACATTCTCTTGTCCCCCCCCCCTCCAACTCTCTTATAGCATGATCTTGGCATCCTGGAGCTCATGAGCAGAAAGTTAGTTTCTGGAGTCAGTTGCTTTAACTCCCAAACTGCAACATGTTAACAGGAGTAAGTGCACACATACTGCGGAAACTATACAATGTCATGTCAATTTAAAAAAAAAGATTTTGTCTGAAATTAATAAATAGCTGTATAATAGTAAACATTAAAAATAGTTATTAACACCAGATTTTTTAAAATAAAATTTCACTGATATTTTGCTGAACTGGTTTAACAACAGCTTCCTCATGTTATGCATCAGATTACAGTGGATAGCAAGAATATATCACTGAATGCTGACAGACATCTTTGTCAGGATGAAGAGCATGTAAAGCTGCCCCTACATTACATTCTCTGCTATAGAAAAGCTTCCCTAGTGCTATGAGATCTTGGAGAAAAACTCTTTTCACAAATGCTCTGTAAGCTTATATATGTAGAGGAAAAACATCAGAGATTGTAACACTGTAACTGGTGGCCCCAGTGGTAAAATCTGAAAACTCTGGTAATGTATTCTCCATCACCACCTCGTGTATGAACACTGCCATTGATGTTTTTTTTTGTTTGTTTGTTTCTTTCTTTATGGTTTGTGACTTCTTAGCAACCAACTGCAGAAAGTAGCTTTAAGATCACCCAGTATATGTAATTAGTCTAATATTACACTGAATATCCAAACGACAAGATGCAAAGTCTTAGATATAATCATGGCACATGCTTAGTATTGGCAATTAAAAAAAGCATGTCCTACAATGCAGGTTGAAATCCCAGAGTAATAATTTCTGCTCAAGTCTAATCACATGACCTTATTCTTTCAAGTGTTTTTGACTTTAATCTTTTTTGGGGGTTCAGGGATAACCTATTTGCTAGCCAAAAGAAATGGGGCTTAAGATGTAGATTTCTCAGGAGTATTTGATTTCAGATAGAGTATTTACTTATTTAATTTCTCGAGATTTTTCTAAAGAAAATCTGAAATCTCTGCTGAATATGTGGAAATCTAAGACCAGAGACTTCCTGCTGATTCAAACTGGCCCCAACCATGATCCCTAGCCTTTACAGCATCAAGTTTCTTCTGAATTGCATTTCACAGCACTAACTGTATGTTCAAGGACTTTCAGTCTGAAATCAGTGATCTTGCTTCAACAAAATTAGAATGCAATTTTTAATTAAGGCATCTAACTGATAGAAGGGGCTGCTTTAAACTGTTGATGTATCAGAACATGTTGTCTGCCTATTAAAAAAGTCTCCTCATTTCTGTTGAGGCAACATTTTCATTTTTTTCTTTTACAATACAGAAGTGATACATATGCACTATGTTATGTAATTTCATTAATGCTACATGACATTGAGGGAACATTTAGTTCTGGGCTGGCTCAGGAGTGATGACGACACTGACCGTGTACATCCCTAATGCTTGGATAAACTGAGAAAACGTTAATGTATTAGCATATTTAGTCATAAGCACATATGAATTTAATTAATCTGGTGCTACAATTTTACACAGCTAGTCTGCTTAATTAATGTTAGATATCATAACGTTTTCTGAATCAAGGGCTCTCTCTCTCAAATACAGGAGATTTCTATTTTCAGATAAGCTACTTCCCTGGTGGTGGTGGATTACCTACAAAGTTCTGGCTCCTGCTGTCATATCCAAATTGATAAAAACAGCCAGCACCTGATATAATTAATCCTAACATATGTCTGTTCTCTAAATGAGCACTAAAGACCTGATACAACCAATGTGTCTTTACTTCATTACTGACATAGCCCAAACAGTTTGATTTCACAAAGTTCACTAAAATCTGTTGATTTTAAGAATGACAACTTTGAAAGATCCAACACACAATGACATTGGGGACTTTCTGGATCCTCTAGCCCAAAGCAACTCTGGCACACCACTGTAGCACTTGGGCAATGTTGCAAAATTCCTTACTAGAACTCTTCATTTCTAGATTGAGGAGGAAACCCATATGGTGGGCACTGGTGAAGCAGAGTGAGAAGAAACTAAGCCAGCCCCGACTAGGCCCTCAGCCCTAGCAGTCCCACTGTACCTTCTGCGTTGTTGCCCTCCAATACACAAACACTCTGAATATTTGTCATTGGTTACAACCAAGAGTCTGACATGATTTTTTGAAGGCCAAGCATTTAAGCTGATCTCTATTAGATTGAATCATGATTCCAATACAGGAAATAATGATCTTGATGTAAATCCATCATGCTCCCAACTGCATGATCCTTTTATTTCTCTCTAAAGTTATGTAGCTTGGATTAAAGTGATCATGTACTGTTTAATTGGGCCACTATAACAAAAGTTGTACAGTATTTGATCTTGTCAATAAGGGCATTACACACACACACACGTGCGATTTTTACTGCACTGAAATTTACACAATTGTATAAGATTTTTTAAAATAGCATAATTATTCCCCAAGAACAGCTGAGCGAGTCATTGATTTAACCACGAGCCTATAACACGCCCATAAACAAAAACTGTACTTACCCTCTGGGTGAGGACATATTACTTGCCCTGAAATAAAGTATAAATGTTTTACTAGTTTTAGTCATTTTTCCAGTACAACAAATTAATAGTTAGTATAATATTTATATGCTAATTCCACTGTTCTGTAAACTTTAAATAACTAGTCTCTAGGTAAAGGTTAGAGTTAATAATAATTTTACAAAAGTCCTGTTCTCCATTTCAGGCTTGTGTTCTGGAGTATTACCAGATCTTATGTGATAATTGCCTTAGGGTTACTGCTGACAACTTTAAATGAAATGACAACTAAAAAGAATTTTTTTACATTATTTTCCCCACCAGACATACTGATACCACTGTGAAGATATGTACTCTCTATGAGTCTTCAGACTTATTAATGTGTCATATGTTAACACAACACAGCAGTGAACGAACATATGACAACCCTTCACTCAACATTAAAATTGAATAAACAACTGTGAAAGTTTGTAGAGATAGGAGAAAATTTTCCCTTTGGTAGAAGAGGTGAAGAAGCTGAGACATAAGATTTCCCTATCCAGTATAAAGTAGCATCAACCAAGTTCTGTATCATGAGGTCCACCCAAACATGATTTTCTAAAATCTTATATTAATGTTTTCCCCACATTTAAAAGATAATCACCACCAGAAAAAGAAATTTACAATCAGAGTTATGCTCAGAGTGTAATCCATTCGAGCTCCAAGCATAAACACACCTGTAATAACCAACCAACATTGCTGCGCCTAGGTATCAATGCTAACTACTAAGAAATCTTTGCAGGTATATATGGAGTTTACCAGTCTGACCAATTTGCCAGCACCTAGAAGAAATCACCACTGAAGGGCCAAATGCAAGTGTTATTTCTCCTGTTCAAAATAATTTATGAAAACCAATGTATATTACTCATGAGCAATCTATTTTTGTTCATGTGCATTACAGTTAACCAGTCACCATACTGTTTTTTAATTTGTCACCAGTTTTCACCACCAGTTTTATTCTGACTTCATAACTACCTTTTTCTTAAATAATACATTTTAAAATTCTGTACCTGTATATCTTTCAGTATATTCATTCTTCAATTTTTCAGATGCATCTGCCTGTATTTATTAATAAAATAATACCATCTAGGCAAGTGGCATAACTCTACTCTTAAATTATCCCCCCCTTGAATTTAATTAAATCAAGATTTTCTTTTAACGTGGCATGAGTGCATCAGTACTTGCAAGGAAACTAAAATTGTATATGCAACTATTGAAAAGTTATTTAAGTGTACCCTTACCTGAACTCCTCTGCCTCATTAATGTTCTGCTTTGGAGGAGTTGGGGGTTGTTGGAATGTTGCAGTGTTTGTTACTGTTGGTGTCACTGATGGTTCATGAGAATACTCTGTTCGAGCTACAAACAGAAACATCATAAGGATTAGTGGGACTGCCAATGAAGATTCTCCACATTGATACTTAACATAAAACAGCAACAAAAAATAATCATAGTTGCTTTGTAAATTTTTAAAGCAAAAACAGAAGGCTATAGAGTAGAGAGATAGCAAAGTTCGGAACAAATAGGGCATTTCTGTTATTGTCTGACACTGGCACACACGAGAGACACATATCGCAAAAGAAAACATGCATATCAGCGAGTTAAAATACTAATTATTAAAGTCGAACATGCAACATTTAGACAGAAACAAACGTTTGTATCTTGGAACTTTCACTGGATGCACCAATTCCTCTTCCAATCTGAGTCATAACAAAATGTTTTCTTTAGCCTATATTCTGTATAACCAGAAGAAAAACTGACTTACCTCCTGCAAATTAAACATAGACTTGAAACAGGGAGCACACAGACTAACTATCTAGCAACAATGCATAAAACAAGATTAGATAGAGCGCATAGACTACCTTTTAAACTGGTCTGTCACTGAAAAGTTCTCTTGAGACATTCTTTATCAATGCTTAAAGAAAAGTGAAATAGCCAATTGTACATCACATTGTGTATCAGATGTTTTGTACATTCAATGAAAGTAAAAATAGCATAACAATTATCTGTTATTACTTAATTTTGTTCTCCAACTACTGAGCACTTTCATGATTACTGCCTGCTTAGCTAAACCATATTCAAAGAAGTGAATTTCTATATAAATCAGAGCCAAATAAATCTGAAGTACAAATAATAATAAATAATACTAATATTTGCCTGCAATGTAGTAAACATTATTTCAGCATAACGAAATCAGTGTTCCATGTTCCAATTAAAAATTCCAATAATTAGCTCTATTTTGCAGAGTATTTGAAACAAATTAAAAAATGCATATCCATGTATTAAGTCAGCCATTAATCCAGTAGTGAAAATGATAAAATTTCAGCTAATGTGTATTTCCTTTCTTTTTCTAAAAATATTTAACATAATCAAGAAGTGCCCTCATCCTCAAAATACTGGTTACTTCTAAAATTAAAAATACACCATTCTAACATTTTGTGTGTGTGTGTAAAGATTTCTAACTTAATTCAGGAGTAAACTTTAAGATGACAATGTATTTATATTGTTATTATTTTCAGTTTTTACAGCTAAACAGGAATTCTCTAGTAATAATCTTTAAAATCAACCAATACATGCAATTTGCTGTTATATTTCAGTGATAATGCCATGCTGTTCTAATGTTAATTTAGAATACAAATCAGTCTTTTTCCCCCCTATTATTTCTGAAATTCATTTTCCACACATTGTTATCTGATTCTTAAGTTATAATTTTTTAATTACTGACAAATAAAAAGATGCAAAAATGCTCCTTACCAAACTAAAACAACAGTGAACATTTTATGCAGAAATTATATTTTATAATCTATAAAACATTGGAATAATGCAAAGACTGGGTTTTCAAAGGTTTTGGTAAAAGCAATATTTTTCTTTAGATTAAGATGATTTTCTTGGTGTTCCATGAGGTGAGTGCATAACAGAGAGAGAGAGAGAACAGACTTTTGAAAAGGCAGAAACCCTGCATGATTATTGATTATAAAATCAAATGGCCGGAGTTGTTTCTATCTATCAAGTTTTTAATTTTCTCCGAATTCTTAAATACGTTAATCAGATAATAAATACATACATTTATAGAAATTTAATTGTTAATCCTTTTATTTTACATATGTAAGAAAAACTTAAGAATATCTTGTTGAATAAATTCATTATTTTTTCTTTTAAATCAAAAGCCCCTAGTGTGTAATTTAGTCAATTAATTTACTATTGGTTTTTTTAAATAGATATATATATATATATATATATATATTATATATCTGGCTGATATTTAAAATTTAAAAAATGAGAACAAAGATCTATTTTCCTACTATTAGTGTGTTTACTTAGTAACATAAGGTAAGGGAGACAATTTCAAAATCAATAAATTCCTTTGTATGAATCTTAAATTTGTTTTATTAATACAATTTATTAGAAACCTAGTTTATCATTCTTAACTCTAAATCTTGAAAATCACAGGAAATGAAAGATTCTATCAATGTACACAGATTTTAGCATTATATATATATATTTTTTACTCATGATGTTTGCATCCTGTGCTTCTGGAGGAGTATAACAGCATCTGGAGATAATGTTCCTAAGTAGCAAATTGTTTTTTACATTTTAAGTTTTAGAAAATTAAATTAATTTGATCTGGCAATTTTCTTTTAAAATGTATACTTCCATTTATTAAACCTCTGAATACCTGTGATTAAGTGAATTATGACAGAGAACTCTGCTTTTGCACTTGGCACAAAGAAACAACACAAATCCTTTCTGTCGAATGTCCAGATTGGGAAAGCTGAGGGCTCAGTGGTTGGACTACTGGACTGCCAAAGATGAGAGGGCAAATTCAACCACTGTTTGAGGTCAGTTTGGTTTGATATACCTCCCTGTCGTGTATGTTTCCTTGCTGGATCAAAGTGCTGGGTGCCTCATGGTATAGAATAGGCAATGCTTCTTAGGATAACTGCAGTGGGGCTCAGCACTGAGGTAGGCATATAACACTGGGTTATAGCCAGTAATTCAGATAACTTAACATTTTGGTAATCTCAACAATAGTGATGCATCCTCATTATTTGGTTACATCAAATCTGAAATATTCTGTGGTAATTCTGTGAAAGTTTGAAATGGACATCCCTAAAAGCAGCCTTAAAAACACTCATATCCTCAACTGCCAAGAAATTCATATATACATGTTTAAATATATCAATCTCTACTGAGCAGTAGTAATAAATTCATGATGGACCAACTTTCCTTAATGGGGTACACCTATTGCCTATGATGGAATGCATACTGAAGGAGGCAAACATCTAAATGACCATGTCCTGTTTGTTACCTTTTAAAAAAAAACCAACAAAAACATATACTGCATGTACAGGCAAACTAAGCAATTTTACACATTTTTCAAAAGCAAGAATTTTCTAATATGCAGGGTCAAAAGGCCAAAGCTGCTTGTGCATTATAGCCTAGTCTTAACCTAAACTCTGCATACTACTTTATCCTACAAAACTGTACAAAGCTAAACATGCAACCACAACAGGACTAAATCTGACCTTCTTTTTGAACTCCTAACTATAAAAAATTTTTAAATTCCTAAAGCATCTGCAAATAATCCCATTTATTCTCTCACTGCGGCTAACAGGTGGAAGCATCTGTACCTGGTGGTGATGGGACTTCATTCACTACACTATCCTCAATGTATGATGGCTTAGCAATGGTTAGCAAAACCACATCTGAGGTGTTCTTCAGTGCTGCTACAGCTTCTTCATGGGTCACATTGTCCAGATTACAGTCATTCACCTGCAAACATAAATGTAAGTCCATAACAGGAATCTTTGCTACCTGAGACAACCAAGACCTTGAGTAGTCAAGTAATAAATACTGTGTAAACTGTCAGATAGTAACAGCCATCTTTCAGACTATTCGCTAAATGTTAGATTTTAAAAAATTAAATATCCAATCAGTAAATTTTAGGTTCTGTTATTATCTTTTGTTTTCTTTTGAACATACAAAAAACTCTTTATTTTATTAAGAAAAAATACTAACAAACTATTACGTAATGATGGTTATCTTTTTTCCAAAGATTAGTTATACTAATACCATATTAACAAACAAGTAATGATCTTTAAAATTCCAACCTAGAAGCATAATGATGACACCCTGTTTATTAAAGGGAAATTACTTTTGTTAGTTCCACTTTGACCAGTTTCCATGAAACAAGATTTGTAAAAGATTTCTATGAAATTTATAAAGAATAATTAAACCTTGTAATATTTATTTTAAAATTAAAAAAGGAACTAAATTTAGAAAATTATCACTCTTCTATCTCACTGAGGTTGCAACAAGTTGAGGAAGCATGTGAATCCACCATTCTTTAAATGAGTTCATTTATCATTTTATTTAGCATGCATTTTTCTTTAATCTAAGTAAAGCAAACTTGCTGGATACAGAAGTCAGGCTAGGAGGCATACTCTCACTCAATGGTTCTCTCTCTATACCAGAAACAAAACACTTTGGTTTTGGTAAAGTAATGAAGTTTTCTTTTTATTATTATTATAAAAGTAACAAAGATATTTTTCAGTCATTACTATGTAGCATTTGTTTTAAAAGATATGGAAATAGAGTTTTATTTCCAACTAATTTTGTGTAAGACTAATGTCATGGAAGTCTGATAATGGACTGCTTTATTTTGTTCACCAATCCAAGGGAGACAATCCTGGTGAGGGAGTATAGTGCCACAATTATCTGATAGAAAGCATTCTACACCAGGGAAGTCTTACTGGAACTCTTTCTTTTCAAATGTGGGAGGAAGCTGGAGTGCCTAGAGGCACCAACTAACATCACTGGTCAGTAATCCTTTCCTTTTTCATTTAATGATAAATTTTTTTAGGAGAAAGTAATATCTTCACTTACACACCTGGCAGGTAAATCATAGCTAAATTATATTCTTCTAAATTTAGCTTAGTAATGCTTACCTCATATCACTAAAGCTTATAAGAAAGTTAATTACCATTTTGAAGTACAATGCATGTATAAATGAATTTGTAAATCCTTAAGCATTTAATGAACTTTCATATCAAAAATATGAAAACATATTATAAAGAGCAGAAGTATAAAGGGAGATCACTTGCAAATTCAAGAGCTTTAAATTGAAAAACTGTTACCACACATCCATCATTTATACAGTATTTGTCTGCATAACCATGAGTTAAAACAATCACTGAAACTGATTGAGTGATTTGTGTTTAATTTATTCAGTGTTTAGATAGAATCTCCAGACTAGTTGTCCTGGGTAAAAATTTAGAAAAAAAAAAAAAAAACAACAACAAAAAACTTTGCCTGAGCATAGATTTGAGGAAGTTCTTAGTGTGACAGCTGATTGTTATTTCTAGTTCTATTTCAGTTTTTCTGTATTCCTATAAATAAAAAAGACAGTTTTATAACCAACCAATGAATTATAAAAATTAATCAAAACTCCTCTCATGCTGAAAAAAGAAACATTCATTTCATTGCATGATTTGACCTAAAGCTGTAAGTTTAGCATTAAAATAGCTTTCAACCAGAACTCACACCTAGTACCCTTTTTTGCTGCACACAATTGTGGCCTCAATAATGAAATATTCCATGTGTAAATTAATTCATTAATATATATATAGTTATGTGTATCAGCATGTGCAAAAAATTTTGAACTTTTATCATATAAAGCTTCTTTTATTGATGATTGCAATTATGAGTGTACCCCCCACATACGCACGTATTACTTTCAATTAAGTTGACACAAAGAACAAGCACGTACAGCAAGGAGTCTATCACCAACTTGTAAAGTCCCATCTTGCTCTGCGGCTCCACCTTCAATGATTTTTGTCACAAAGATGCCATGGTCACTTGGAATGTGCTCATTTCCAATTCCTCCAGCTATACTGAAACCTAAACCTGAAGACAGAGTTTTGATAGAGCCTGAATAATGAACATTTATGCTTTATAAAAGGTACATTTTTCAGTAAAAACGTTTTATAATGAATAACGGATGCTACAGGAGTGGAAGAGGATTCCTTCATTTATCTCAAAATAATTCAGTGAGCCATACCACAAAATTGTAAAATGGTAAGTACTATTATATATAAACTTTTATTTCTGTTGAATAAACCTTTATAAGTATCAAGATTAATATTTTCATAAGGAAATAAAACATTTTATTACTTTATATTCATAAGCCATTGCATTAATATGTAAAATGTTTTATTTTTTAAAATTTTATTTGTATTTAAGTAGATGAATATTTTAATAGACTGAGGCAAACCTGAATTGTAGATATTACATGTTGGTGCTGTAACCAGTTTCTTCTGTGCACATATACATTGTACATGTTAATATTAAACCAACTATGACTGATTCATGGTCACACCAATATTATCTTTTATATATGGGTTGTGGAATTAAAAAAAAAAGATTTATTTATTAGTCTGTTTTTCTTCAATTACTTCCCTTAAATTAAATTAATTAATTAATCTGAGAATTCTGATTTTTTAAAAAATACATACTAGTAATACTAAAATGAATGTGAAAAACAAGGCATCATGCTAAAAATAAAACAAAATGAGCTACTCAACTTTGTCTCTCTGGAACATTTTAAAACCAATATGTGCAACCATAAGCATACATAGACTAACATTTGCATTTTCTTATTTTTTGTTTAAGCCTAAATATTTATCACTTAGATTAATAACATACATATGCAAACAATAATAATATTCCTCAAAACCTAAGGAAAGAAAGAGGGCTACTTGTAATCACTATATTATACTATGAACATAATCAGAGTTGGTATCTTTGACACAAGGGCACATGCTAAGAGAGAATCATCAACTGCTTTGCACTTTCAGGAACATTCCATAGTTTTTTTCAAACTTTTGTTTTGCTTGATCCATTCCCAACCCTTTCATATGATTGACATGATGGAAACAAACTAAACAAAGTTCACACTTCCTAACAGATGCATTATAAATATTACAATTTTGTAATGGAAATAAAACATTGCAATTTCTGTTTAGGACTGAGCTTCTGCTGAAACATCTGGGTTTATCAAAGCAGACTAAATAAAATAAACAATAATTTTAAAGTGTCATGATCCAGGATAAGGTCTGCAGCAATAATTTTAAAAAAAAAAATTTTTTTTCCTCCCATTTTATTTAAATCTGAGTTCCTGTGTAACGAATACTTTTTTAATTTTCTCTTAATAGTTTAAATAATATTGTGGTTCTTGAAGTCTGATTAGATAAAAATTGCTGACTTTATTTTTTAAAAAACCTTTTAATCCTATTAAATTTTAACTGAAAAACAGGCAATTGAAAATTTCTCTAGACCTTCCACAGCAATGGCAAACCTTTGATGGAAAGCTGAGAGCAAATTTTCTAGGTTTTACCAAACTTGCAATCAACAATTGCAAAAATTGAATAAACCCAATACAATGTGTGGTTAATTCTATATACAAATAGATAAATAACAGTCAATTACTATTATGATATATCGTATTGAATGAAATTGACAGAGTTAAAAACTGCTAGCAAAAAATAACCATTCTAAGCCTTATATTCCGAAGATAGTTATTTTCTGCTATTGAGCTCTTTTAGGGGAGATGTCAGAACTTATACAGATATCTTCATGTTGTAAAACTATGGCACTACAGAATTATGCAAAAAGCCTTCTGTGGTCTTGTTGACTGAAGTATTTGGCCTCATAGATGTTTGAAAAAAATCATAGACTAAAGTGCCGTTAAAATAGGTCCAGTACAAATGGCTCAGTGAAGCCTGGAGCATAACATGAGAGCCTGCAACTTATCAACAAAAGGCCAGGAAATTGTGGTAGTGGGTGGAAATAAATGGCACTACATGGTCCACAATGAGACTAGTCATTTTGAAGCAAACAGAAAGCAGCACCTAAATGAGAAATAAAGACCATAGAACTAAGTGATAGGGTGTGCCATGGCTCCAGGATAGTACTTATCAGCCATTAGAAAACTCACCCCTGACATAAAATAGCTGACTTCTTAGAGAAGCTATTAACTCCTTGGCCAATCCCTAAAGAGGATTGTTGCTGAGGTATCTATTGCCAAGTTGTGGATTCTTTAGCCACAAATATCCATTCTACATTTGTGGGGGAAAAAATTTTTTTCACTGACCTCCCACCATTTACACTATAACTAAACTTTCTGGGAAACAATGCATCCAGCTGATTGTTGTTCACTGCTCAATTTTAGAACAAATTTACTGATGTTATTTCTGGAATGTATTCATGACCAATTAATGAATTTCCTTTACAGTAATTGCCTAAATAATTCTGATTTTATTTATTTGTTTAAATGTAATTATACCATGACCAAATCAATATTTAAGTATCTGTTCTGTTCCTAATTTATCTATTTCTTTTGTTAAAACAGTATTATTTAGTCAAAACAATAGTTTAGTAGAGTATACATCTACCGAAGTTCACTGCTTTATTACTCCATAGTTACAAATCCACAGAAAATTACCATTACCACATTAAGGATGTTTAGTAGAGTTCCTACAAAAAACAAAATAGCACTTAATTGGCTTAATTTGGGTACATTTTTAACAATGTAAGACAATTAACACAATAGTTTGTTTAAAAACAAAATGATACCATAATTTGGTCCAATCAATGTAGATGATTCTAGACCAACAGAAAGCTTCAAAATGGTCAAACCAATACAGCTGCTTGAATCAGAATCATCCTGAACAATGTAACCTGTCATGATGAAGATGACCAAGACAACAAAGAATAAAACAATGAGAACCAATTTGAATGATTTTACCTAATAAGTATGATCAGGTGTGCAATCCATCTTATACATATCTTGCTTACCTTTATTTCCCTTCTCTAGTTCAAGCTCTATCACATTGCCCACAGCTGTTTTTGGTCTTTTCACATACTGTAAAAAAGGAGATAAGGAAATTATCAACATTAAGACTGACTGTTCATTGCTAATGTAAGCTACCTGTATTTGAATACATTCATAATAACCTGTTGGTTTTATTTCAGTAAATTCAATAGGCCCTTGGATAGAACAACTCAAAACCACAATTTTAAATTCAATAACTGGCATTAAGAATTTCTATTGACCATTATTTTGCTGAAAATATTATTTCTAAAAATCTACCTAACTTATGATCTAAAATTGTTTAATCAAGTTATTTAATTTTCTAACAATCAAATACGTTTAATTTCATGGCCCAAGACCTTATTCTAACCATAGTTTGAATATGCAGAGATCTTATTTGAAAAAGGCTATTAATATAAGTTTATAGGTTCAAGCAAGATTCAAGTTATTAGTTTGGACTTAAGACATTTAAGGTATTACCCAATAAAGGTTTTTTAAATGTAACAGTTTTGAGCATATAGACAGTGACTCACTTAAACTAGGGTCTTAATGATGAGTTGGCTAAAATTCCAGTGTGGCTAAATATTAGACAAATTTTAAAAAAATTTCATTCTGGCAAATTTAGTTAATAGTGATGGCATAAATTTACTTAATGATGTCATCTCCAAACATAGTCCTACTATAGTTTTGCAGCATGAAACGATCATATTGTTCTTTGGAAAAAGTAAAATACCATCCCAATTATCTTTCCTGGCCATTATGAATGATACAGTTACATAGAATAACCATAATAATAGTGATAGTACTAATCAGTTCAATTTTATGAGCATCACATGCTTGGCAAAGGATCACTGATCTTCATCATTGACTGCACCAGCATGCAATCCACTATAATTCCCATCAAGTTAAGTTGAATTAACAAACAAACAGGTATGTAATTTAAACTCTCTGGATCAAGTCAAGGACAGGGAGATTGCATCAATGCACTGACTACATGCTCTGTGGTTTGATTGATAAAGGCTTTTTGGCACAGTGATGCAAGCCATACTTATGTTAGTGGGACAAAATAAAAGGCTGCTGATGAGGCAGGATTAGACAGATTTCAAAAGCATCAACTACTCATAAGAAAAGTTTTAAGTCAGCAAAGTGGAAAGGTGCCATTAATAGAATTTTATTCTGCATAAATTTGTTTGCATATCACAAAAAGTGTTGTAGGCTTCTGATGGGATCTTTTATTTAGAAAAAACTCTCAAATATTCCCTTTACAGATATTTAACAATGTTGTGTAGGAACATGTCTTAAACATTGGATAGACAATGCAAGTTAAACTTTCTTTTTGATTCTTACCTGTACTACTTCAAAAACCATTCGTTTAAATCAGATGTGAGCAGTTAGTAGTTTCTCTCTCTCTTTTTTTTATGAAGATCAAAGACAAAGAATTTATACACATAGAAAAATTATTTCAACCAGGTTCAAACACAGAATTTTAGAAGCACATGCCAGCTGACATAATCATTAAGCTGATTAACTCTATTTTGCAAGAAAACTTAACATTTTCTAGTGTGAAAATGAAGATATTTACTGAAACAAAAACAAGGTAAACTTCAACATTTAGAAAGAAGTCAGCAATTTTGTAAAATAATAACTAACTAAAATCTGTTCTCTGCTATTAATATATTCTATGGAGTGATCTATTCCATTCTTCATTACAGGCAGTCAAAATCACACATCCACAATCATGATACAACAAATGGACAGACTAACTCACTGAGAAAGAAATCTCATTAAGAGACAATTTGCAACTGCAAATAGTCCCTAATTCTGTCCCATAAACACTGGAATCAGTACTGCTGAATATGTGAAAGATAGATTGTATCCTAAATCTCTCTAACTTATTATTTTACACCCTATTTAGTTACCATGAATGCAAAATATCATAAATATCTGCCAGAAAAAAGTGTGTGTGAAGTCTTTGGTTTCTTTTACAAAGAACAAAAGGAGCTAAGTAACTATTAAGAAACCATATAGTCAGACAATATGACAACAGTTCATGACATCCTTTTAAAATGAAGCACACATAAGGTTAATTAATCTTTAATGTTCATTCTAAATTGTTCTTTACTACTGGTTCATGGCATAACATATTTACTAAACTGTAAAATTATTAGCTAACCACAAAAAGATTTCAGTACAAACATATGCACACCACAATTATTTAGCCATTGAATACATGGCAAAGCCATAGGCTTCTGGGTGGAGACAAAAAAAACCATCAAACAATAGGTGGCTACAGAAATTGAAGGATTAGTTAAGGCTTTTCCATCACTTTATTAAAAGTAACAAAACTAATGTTTTCGATATCTTCAAGATTTAGATACTATGATTTAACCAGCACTTTAGCTCACTACATTCTATTACTACTAAGACGACAGAAAATGTATAAAATAATCCTTTAATTTCTGCAGGTAACACCAATAAATTCTCACCCCAAACAGGTGGCCAGGAAATAAGAAACAAGGTAAGTCTATATCATTATCAGCAACATGTTTAAATAAAGCACAGCTGGCAGACAGACTAACAATGAATGACATTTTATGACTGGAAACAGGATGAGAACCTGGCACTACACAACCACTGATACTAACAAACTGTCATTCTCTTACTACATACAAGCTAGGAACAGATTTCCTTACCATCTGTGACATTTCTCTGTATTATCAGTATACCCATAGATGAGAAGAAAAGATCACAATAATATTTTAAAAGTTTAGGTAGGTATTACAGCTAATGGAAAAACAACACATTTACACCATTGAGAGCACTTTAAATGGCTAAAAGTACACACAACATTATCCATCTACTGCCATCTCCTTATCTGTATACCATGGCAGAACAAGCTAATACATGGCAATATCTATTTTCCAACTGTGCCAGGATCATGGTGAATGCTTTCAATCATATGCAGAATTACTGATTTCATTAAATACATGATGGGTATGTTTAGCCAGAGAAACCCATCAGCTGGGGTAGTTATCAAGAAAATGGTTCACAGTAAACTGCGACATAAGCCTGCATCATGGTCTTGTTTGTTTCTAAGAAATAAAATCCAACTTAGTAGATAAAATGGATAGCAGATTTTAGAATTTGATTCTTTATAAATATGAGAGAGAGAGAGAGAAATAAATAGACAGTGAGAGAGAGATACATTTTTTTGTTTTAATGTCTGTTTAATGCCCTCAATCAACAGTGAAATTACTAATAGTATTTACTTAAAAAAATTAAAAACACCAATAACTTTAAGTGTGTCCATTTATTTTTCATGACTAAATAAAATGAATAAAACATCATCATCATGTCCCACACACATCAGCTGATCCAGATAATAGAGTTATAAGCTTAATTATACACCATTTTCAATAAAGGCCACCTGTGTACTTGACAAATTTCTGAAACTTTTCCTCATTTCTGTCATTAAAGAGAAACATTATTTCATGTAATTAAATACTGCTGCTTGATTCTAACATGTCATGAAATAATTTACATTATTTTTAATTTTTAAAAATATGAGAAACCATCATTAGGCATAGTGAAGTGCAGAAACTGTGCTGGAGCTGTATCCTTCTAAAATGTCCAGCTGCTATCAATATTTAATGACTTCCTCAAATCAACATTAAGTGATGTAGAACACTGATATCTAATGGAATTAAGACCTCCAATAGTGGCCAACTTTTCCACTTCATTTGTCTTAAGTGCTGCTGGCTCCATCATACCAACTAAGGAAATGAAGCAAGCAGACTAGTTTTCACACAAAGTGGTATCAATGTAACACAAGTAGCGCCCCCTGGAGGAAAAAGTAATGAAGTTAAAAAAAAAGAAAAAGCTTAATGCTCTCTTTCTGATTTATAAAACCCAAAGTGACCAACAAACCTCTTATTACAAATTCTGATGAAATTATTTAATCTACATCCACATCAAACATTTGGAAACCAAACCATTAGGTGTCTGAGGACTCATCTGATCAGAGTTTTGACATCTATTTAAATTGTGCATGCAAATGGCAAATCTTCATTTAAAAATTAGAAGTAGAAAAAGTTAAAGCAGAAGAAATAATAATAGTTATAGAAATGATATAAAAAGATGATGAAAATGAGAATTATCTGAGGATGTACACAACTAAAAAAAACTTAAATATTTTTGCATCTGATGCTGCAACCTAGCATATCAGGACAGCCAAGTTTATAAAAGCAACCTTGTATTTCAATATTCATTTCTTTATCTACAAATTGGCATCCATAATTTTACACTAGTGAAATATTCCATAAACCACATACATAAATTAGTGCAAACACCTAGATAAACAGATAAATGTTAGAAATCAAAAAATACAAAAAATTTTTTTTAAGTGTTTATATTTTTAAAGTCAAAATAATCTCCTTTATGTTTGATAATTTTATTGTTGAGTCCACATTTACAACCACTATTCTGTGTCAGCATCTGAGAGGGCATTCTTGGATATCAGTCACATAACAATGAAAAGCATCTTGGAAATTTGTTCAAATGCTACCTTACAACAACAAAATGACACCACAGCTTCTCCATTCATAATTTATTCACCACCACTGATAACTTGGCCAATTTCACTATCACATCCTTGTAGAGATTGCTAATAATGATGATTATACTTCAAAGAGAAACAAATAAATAAAGAAATAGTAGGGCAGAAGCCAGTTCTATATGAAGACTCCTCCTTCACAAGTGATTACAACAAAAGAACTATCATTATGAAAGTTTGCTGGAGCTATATAGTATAAATGTAAATACTGTTCTTGCTCCTGAATCCTCTGAGCCTTGATTTATATTTGGTAGCAGAAATCTTTTAAATCTATTTTTATAAAAATACATCAACTTCATAGAAATTTCATAAAATCATGCACCATTGAACAAAAAAGAATATCTATATTGCTTAATAAGCATACTGGATAAAGAATGGAAGAAGGCACACAACAAATAATCTATTTAAAAAAGGACAATGAATGCCAGCAAGTTCTGAGCACACCCACAGGTAGAAAGCAGCAGCAGAACATTGGAAAACATTTTTGAAAAGAAGCTTTCCATTTCAAGTCCTATTAGCACTTGTCTCCAAAAATATAGTGGTGGCAAGTTTATTTTTAAAAAGCTAATTAAGAAAAAAATAAAATGAAACAGGGTACGCTAATATATGATGGCAATGTCTGGAACACTATGGTTGATTTTGGTAGCTGCAGTAACTAGACTTATATTACCAGTTATGCCTACTGCCAGTAAATCTTTTCTTTGCTGTTTGGACCCTCTAGAAATGCACCCGTACCATTCTCTTATAGTTAATGCATATGCTGATAGCTACAAAAGTGGTGTTCTGGTGAATGTACAAACTCCTCCTTGCCTTTCTGCTAGTCATTCAAATCCGTAATCAAATGAATGCTGACCTTCACAGAATATTTTCAGAGTTTTTCATATAATTTTACAAAGGCAAATAACACAGGTAAACCTAAAACAGCTACAATGATAGATAAGTTATAGCAAATATAGAATTGATGTTATCCTAAATCTCTCTATTCTTTTCTTTATATTATATTAACAATGGTAAAACTCCAGTTATACAATAGTTATTGCTGCTATGGTTTATAAATTAGCATATTTACTATCACCCTGAACTGTCTCCTTCCATTCGTTGCTCATAGTGCCCTCTGTATCAGCCTTATTTATATTCAGATTTACACACAGCAGAACTTTCCTATAAACATCTATACTGAATTTATTTTTTATCAAAATATTTACAATGTGGGAGAACAAGATGACTCATCAATGTCAGTAGTGTTAATCACTATATAAAAAAAAACAATTTCTTTAGTTACCTCACCTTACTTGATCCTTTGAAAGAAAGATGTGAAGAATAACCTCTGTGGATAGGACTTTGGTCTCACAAAGCTATGTTGACCAAACTGTATGATTTTTTATGCATAACTTTAAAGGTATGGAAAATCTGGATCTTCACATGGATCAAAGGAACTTTCTAAGAACACCTACTTTTAGAGCCCGCAATGAGCCAAGATAATGCCATGCTATAGGCAGACTCCAATCAATCGCAGTATTGCAGGACACATGGAACAAAATCACGTGTCAACAGCAGGGAATAGTTTGCAGAGGCAGCAAAGTCCTATAGCTAGAGGTAATGCACCCAACAGAAAAGAGAGAATGAGAAAACATGTATGACATCATCCCCAGGGACTCTTAATTACTATTAATATTTCCAACCTAGCCAGTCTATAATATAACTAACTACTCAAATTATTTTAAAATAAAAAATAAAATTCTACTTTTCACACGTGATTATTTTAAAAAAAAAGAGTACTTCTTAAATATATCTTATTAAGGCAGACCAGGACTAAATTCCTCAAAAATCCAATCACATTTCTAAAGATAGTGAAGCTGATACAATGAATGAATAAGTATGACAGACAAACACAAAGACAACATAATGAAATCTGTTATCTTTTTAGATAATGGAAACACATAAAAGGATTTCTGATCATCTTGGGAAAAATGGTTTTATGGAAAGCAGAAGTTTAGCATTAAATGAGAAGCAGTTATCTCAGAACAACTAACAGCTTGATGCTAGCCAGCAATAAAGAAGTAGAAAACCCAAAGCCTTGCCAATAACAATTTTGTAATAGGCATGAAGAAAGTGCAGAGAAAGCTGCTAGAGTCACATCGCTGCAGCAACATTAGTCATTGGATAGCCGCTGTTGAATGGAGATATTGGCATGTCTTATGCTTGCCGTGGCCTGAGGCTGGTTAAGTCTGGTCCTATATGTAAAGCTGTTTGTGCTACATGACTATGTATGTATGAACTGACTTAAGATAAGAATGCCATGAAATAAACATAACAAAATTCCAGACCAGCCTAATATTAAAAAATGGCAGCTTCGATAATTTTTTTCCAAATTGGTTAACATTCATCAAATCTGTTCTTTTAGGTACTTTGCTTTCTTAGGCTCTTAAAAAAAAACAAAACAAAGAAAACCAGAGAAAAATAAAATAGACAAATACTTAGGTATCACCCTGCCCATCTATCGTTTCCCTTCCTCTACTTTGCTATCCTACTACAATAATATATCACATGTTTTACATCAAACAATACAACCATTTTTATCAAGGAACTTCATTCGTTGGAACATTAAAATTATTCAATTATTCAACCTTATTAGAAAGTGTTTTGCATCTTTTTGAAATTTTCTCTTGATAAGACTGTCTTGTTTGTAAATGCCTTACATAATAAAATGAAGGTATTTTTTTTCAATCTCTGCTAGTAGAGTTAAATACAAAACCCATTTACTCAAGAACTTGATCACAGGTGAGCTGTGTAATCTGTTTCTGCTTTTATTTTGCTAAAAAAAAACAAAACAAAAAACCAAAAAAAATTAATAAACATCCAGAACAAAACTGCCTCACTGTGTTCAAGAAATGGCGACATAGCAAGCCTAAGGATTAATCAAAAATATTACATCAAAAACTTAGCAACTAATTAGTTGTAAATTGAAGAGCAGCCTTTGTACAATTGCAAAATTGAAACACTGTTACAAATTAAAATGATTGCACTCCAAACGTTGGAGATGACAAAAAAATTTTCTGAAACGTGGGTTCTCTAATTAGTTACTACTACTAAAAGTGATGAGAAATGCCCCAACACACCTGACAATTTGCATTTTTTCATATAAAAAGGTCTCTCCTTTGTTCAACAGAATCCAAACAAGAAAAGACAATAGCATCTAGTAACATTACTGCTGCTGCATACCTGCTAAGCAATAAGGGCAGGTAGTGAAGAAAACTGGTCAAGTGTATTTCAGTGCAGAGTGGCTAAGTGGAGGAATCATCTCTATGTCATATAAGAGCCAATAGAGTGTTTCTTTGTGACACGTAAATGTGACACCTTATGCACTAGAGAAGAAGCTCATCACCATTGAATAAAGAGATAAAATTTCTATGAAGTTGTGTACATGAGAAGTGATGAAGCATTTCAGGCCAAATGTTTTAAAGGTGGCTATTGTATTTACAAAGCAAAATTCTTCCAAGATATGAAATTCTCATAAAAAAATGTCCAGTCACCTTCAAGTAGAAAGAGCCATTATAATTACATTAAAACGTAAGCTAGTCAGAACAGTGAGCTAGTTTTTTTTAAGAAGGAAATGTTTTTTTATAAGTTAAACATTTAATTTTATGACGGTTGGCATTATTCCACCAGAGTCTGCCAATACTTAAAGTAGCCCTTAGCATTTGATGGAAGAATAGTGATATCACAATGAAACATCCAAGATGAATAATAACAACCCATGGATGATGCAAAAGCCATTGGCAAGATCAAATCCTTCATTTCACAAATATGATTCTAATAAGAAACAAAGAGAGAAGCAAATGATAGACCTGCCCCTCTCTCTCTTTTATAATATTATATAATTTACCAATGAGAACAATCAGTTTGAAAATTCTCAGTTTATTATACATAAAATACTATGTAATTAGGCGCTTGCTTGTTTGTTTACCAGTCTCTACAAGGGAGGCTAACTCTAGCGAGGAAGCGCAGTGTCACAGATTAGAACACATTATCTTGCATGGCCTGGTGGTATTGCTAACATCCACTGGGAAATCCCCACTTGAAATCTTTATTTTTAGATGTGGAAGGAAACTGGGGAGCACAGAAGAAACCCACATGACCTGCTGGAGAGGAAGAGTAAGAAACCATTCTAGGGCAGCATGCAAAATAAGTTGCTGCTTAAATATACAGTAAAAACTCAACACTAACCAAGCAATATTTTAACAGTCAAATATTGTAGTAATAGTCCACAAGTGGAAAATAATATAAGAAAAAAAAAAATTTTTTTTTTTAAATCAGTATTTTATTTGATAAAGGAGCAGCATGTGAGATGGGTTTGGGTGGTGGAAATATTCAGATAAAATAATGCAGTCCTTTAAACAAAATTAAAACACATCAGAAACATTTATCCATATGCATTAGAATTATTCAAGTCAGATGATCAATTTAGTAACATTTTTTAAAATTATCCAAAAACTACATGATTGTAGAGACATTATTAAACATAAACAGTCAAAGTGCTATGATAAACCCCTTTCTTTTTGGCCCTGTTTCACTAGAAGCTCCCTACTACTAAAATCTTCCCATTATTCTTTAACCAATCTTTTAATAAAGTAAATCCAAAAATAGCTAAAGTAGTGGTGTCCTGGTAAAAATCAATTACCATTAATTCTGAGCATCTTTGCAAATGTGAGAAGAACTCTAAGAGAAATCTGTTCCAATTTTGTACCAGGATGACCTTGGACTCTTCTACCATAATCTATTTTCAGCAGCCAGGATAGCATGTTATGAATATTTATGAACAGGTTCAAGATCCACAGTCTGAGAAACTGTTGGTTCTGCAGTAGTAGTTTAAATGTAAAAATGCCATACAATTGTTTTCTTTCAACAGTGACCATAATAAATACAAAAGTTAATTATTAAACCACAACAGAGTTAATTAACCATTTACAGAAAATCTGCAGCTTTCACTTCATCTTGTGACCCCAATAGCCAAATCTAATGAGCAGAAATATGTGCAAAGCATTTTTTGTCTTTTTTGTTTTGTTTTTTTTTTTTTTACCTCTCTCGTTAAGTGTGATGAGGTTAACAAATCTTCAAGTAATGGCCAACTGTCATCTTCAATAAAACGCAGCATCCAAACCCAGTCACCCACTAATATGCTTGTCCAAATCATAAAGTTCCTTCAGATGCTAACAAGAAAAATAAAAAATATTGTCTAACAGGTTAAATGAGTAAAACCAAACAAATCATCTGAGGCACGGTTTTATAAAAAAATCCTTTCTGTTATTTACATAACACCAGCTGAATTCAATTATGAAACTAATTTGGTTAAGAAAACCAATATTAAAGGTAAAAACTTTATTTTAATTGATGGTAAAGGTGAATTTTTACGCTTATGATTTCTAGCGCAGCCTAGGCTAGTTTACACGGCTAATATCTTAAAAAAAAAAAAATGTTTTCAGCATTTCAATGATCTTTTTAGAATTTAACCTCCAGCTAGTTAGTTATAAGCAAAATTTTTATATACCAAAACAGATTTACCTGTGCAATTTTCTCATGGATTAAAGTCACCTACTGAAAGAATTTCTTTTTCAAATGACCCTGTTGAAGATTATCATATGAAGTATTATATACTACACAGATTTCCAACTTTTTTCCCAAATGACAAACAAGACTTGAAATTTCTTTTTAAAAAAAGAATAAATCAAAAAAAATTTTTCTGTTTAAAATGCAAAGTTGTAAAAAACAGCAAAACACAATGCATCACCCACTCGTGGACTGTATGAATCCTAGTCTTTCTACCACACAGAACTAAATAGAAAGTCTGTGTGCCGATGGGGAAGCAAAGAGCCCTATTCCAAAGAACAAAGTTAACTTAAAAGAAAAAAACCAAACAGCAAATAAACAAAATTACATGTTTAAAAGATTCATAAACTGACCAGCTATGATAAACAGACTTCATTTCTAACTGTATAACTCCATTCTGAAAGTTACATCATTTGAATCTGAAATTTTCTTTCCTGAAAAACACCTACAAAAACATGACCATTTACCTAAAGCATAAAGGAACCTATCCTTGGTGAAAGTACAAGAGTTTCATAAGAAAAGTATCAAAAGTATCAGTTTCAAATGAAGTTAATTCTCAAAGAAATTAAACCAGAGGTTAGGGTTACCAGTTAAAAAACAATAGCAAAAATAACAACATAACTTCATACTTACCAATGCAACTCTGGACCCTGCTCTCTTCAATGCTTCCACTGCTGAACTGTGTGTAACATTCACCACATTGGATTCATTCACTTTTACTATTCGGTCGTTAATCCTAAAACAACAAGAGAAATCATTATGCTTCTGCCATTTTTTTCTTCTTTGTAAGTACAAGTGCCACAATTCTTTCTTCACTATCTAAAGTTTCAAGACTGGGAAGCAGTCAAATGGTCCAAAGTCCACTGAGCATGACCATAAGGTGAATTTCTAGGATGGTGACAAAGCTCTTTAATTTGTCAAAATTGCTTCACCCAGAAGCCAAAACAACCTCCAAAGTGACATTACCAACACAAGTTCTATAGTATTTGTTCATTTAGGTTATTTTATTTTATAAGGCAAACTCACATTCTAATTAAGTCACAGTCTGATTTCAATTATAAAGGTCAACAGTGAAGTTTACTGGAAAAACAAAAACAAATTAAAGAAAATGCCATTCCTTTTCAAAAGGCCATGTAAAGTAATGGTCCCCAACTCGTATAATGCCATTTTTTAAAAAATGTTTTCATCTATAATTTTTTTGCATTTATATAATAACAGTTTATGTTGACTTTTACCAGAGGGACAGCATATTTTGTCTAAACTAGCTTATCAGTGGCATTGCCTTTATTATTTTTTTTATCTTTTAAATGATTTCAGTCTGTAATCATAGATGTGACTATATCAAAATGGAGAAACTGTATTCACTCGATCCCTTCACAGTTAATGTTTTATTAATATTTCAAATATGATAAAGTAGACTTTTTTCAGAGAGTAAATAAGTGTGTTAAAAATTTGAATAATCATAATAGAAAATACTGAAAAGAAAAAAAAAAGTGTTTCATTCAGTAAGTAAAGAAGAAAAGTGTTATTGGCACTCATTCCCATATATAATCAACACAAAAGTTTTTGGTTGATACTTCAGTCATAACTATGCCACTAGTTTCATAGCTCCATCATGCTTAAAGCACTTTCTATGTAAGTTTCCAATCATAAGACTAAAGAGACAGAAGTCTATAGTTGCTAGGCATCGAATATACCATCCAAGTTTTCACCATTTCCATTTTGTACATGGTACATTGGTAGGCACTGCCTTACTGAATGAAACAAAACCAAATAACAGAAAACAAGCATGTCTAACAATTCATGGTTTTTAAAGTAAATTTCAAGCTTCAATGTGTTTACCAACAATTCCAATATGAAACACTGACAATAAGTTGTAGATATCCCGGTGAGTTGACTAGTGTCAGGTAAATGACCTAAGCATTTGTCATCAAGACCTTACCAACAGAAGATCAAGACATTTGGTTGTGGGGAACCCAGATGCTTACATCCAGCACATTAACACCTGCATTCTAACTTGTAACAATGAATTCAGGTTTCATCAGCAGCAATGAGACAAGAGAGAAATTCATTTCCTTGCCATAGTTATATGGCCAAAAGATCATGGCAGAAAAAGAGCCAGGTTATTTCTGGTTTCTCATTGATATTTTGGCATTCAACAGATTCACTTTTGAGAATTCTACCTGATATGTATTACTAAACATTGATATGTGAATAATTCTTGTTTGCCTATCACTCAGATTCCATCTCTTAACACAAATTTGTTATAGTTTAAACAAATTGTCTACCACTTTTGCCATCATCACAAACTTGCTCATCCCCTGATCATAGCTGTTTCACTCACTTATAGGAAATGCAATGGTTCATACAATTATTGTATTAATGAAGTTTTCTCTTCAATAATTATCATTTGTCTGACCTTCAGAAGACCAAAAAACAAAATTATAGCATGCTATCATCTAGCAGTAAAGTCTGGAACACCCTCATACAACAGACTAATCATGCTGAGGATATTGTGTCAAGTCAAGTAAAAAACATTCAATGAGATACTTATACATTTTTTGAAGCATGATTTTCATCAAAAATAATGTAACAGAAAAGTTTGATTAAATGCTTTGAGCTATTGCTTGTTTTTTTCAGGTTATAAAGCCAAAATAAAGCATAAATGATGTACCAAAGTCATAAAATAAACAAGGGTTCCTAGTTAAAGAGTAACCTTACAGAACTATTAAGAAATACTTGGATTATATAGTAACCTTCCCAGCAACATTAGGTACTATCAAGACAATATTAAAGCTTGGTTTTGTAATAGTAAAGACTGCAAATAATCAAACTGCATATCCATTTGTGATAGTGTGAAGTGTATCAGTGTGCAATAGCTAATCAGCTGACATAGAAGCCCAACTGACCAGCAACCACAGAAATGTAATCTGCATTATCTTAACATCAAATTAACATCAGCAAATATGTCATACCACCTGGGAAAGATTCTAACAAGGAATTTTTGGAATAAAAACTGATTGGTTACAGTTAACAAATTGCCAATTAAAAGAAACAACAAAAACATTAAATACTACTGTAGTTTATAACAAAAAAGTTTATTTAGAGCCTTTGATCACAGCATTAATAACCAAACTAGTAGATAAACTTGTTTTAGCAATCATTCTCTGTGATCATCATCAGGAGTTAGTCGTCTAAGACTTGTTCTTGATGTGCAAATATTGGCATTGACTAAATTTGCAGTCATATTTGTTTATCAGCAGAGGTTAGTAATTTTTAAAAATTAGTACCACATTTTTCACAGTGCAAATTGCTAGCCCTTTGGGCTTTAATTTATACTCCAAATCAACTTAACTATTGATAGAATCATTGAAATTGCTTAAATTAAAAAAAAAAGTGTGTTAATTCAATGCACTGCATGTCATGAACTTAGCATTATACAGCTGGGATTAAAGGCCAAACAAATTGCAACTGATTTGGGAGTTGACAGTTTCAGAGGTGATTCATCATGGTGTCTCAGATTCATAGATTCATGCATAGAAAATGACTTTATATGAGGCAGCACACAACTATAGCTCAGAGACTTCCTGCAGACCAAGATCCATAAGGACATCTAGATATGACAAATGTGATCAATATGGACAAAGTATTAATGACACTTGACATTCCATTGAACAGAATTGTTGAGTCCAATGAGGAGAAAATTTACAATAGGTCAAGGAGAATTTAATTGTGGTTATGACATGTTCTGCTGATGGCAAAAAGTTGTCCCCAATGGTGATTTTTAAGAGAAAGGCAATGCCAAAGGAGAAATTTCCCAGTGGTGTAATGATAGAAATTAACCACAGAGGACAGATAGACAAAGAAATGATGGAAAAGTAGCTAGAAAGATGTTACCCACATTGGTCTGGCAGATTTTTCCTCACCAAGATATTATTGTTCATCATGGATTCAATGAACGCCCATGTAAGTGATGAGACTACTGCTAAGGTTAAAGCTAAAGGTATCATCCTTGGAGAAATAACTAGGTTATACTTCTGTTAATTTTTGTTTCAATGTTAAGCTTCAGATGTGAGAGAATTGGATGACAACAATTGAACAGTTTCACCAACATAGTATGTGTCACACTTCCTATGTCAAGTCATACCATGGATTAAGGATGCATGGGATAGTGTGCCTCAGATGGTCATTGTGAATGCCTTTCTTAAAGCAGAGATCATCAGCAGGCCAGATCTGCCAAAGGACAACTTGACATCAAGAGTGAAAATAATGAAAATATCTCATCTTGTCTGACCTAGAACTTACAACCATCTTCCATTCAAATATGGAAAATGAGGATTTTGACAGTATTTCAGATGTTGAGTGATTAAGAGAGAGTGAACTGTGACTAGATCTGTTTTATGAAACTGTTCATTGATTTGGTTCTTTGACAGATTAAAATGTGCTAGTTTGGGTTTCTCACTGTGACCAGATAAGAAAAATGCTCGGTGAATTGTTCTTTGATGGACTAAATTTCCACTAAGCAGTTTAGTGCAACCAACACTAATTTCTTTGAAAGATTAAAACTACTTACTTTGGAGTAATTATAATTACCGGTAATTATCAGAGCCACACCTGCCATGGTATTGATATCTCTGTAATTATGTATTAACAAATTATGTTTTATTAAAGATATAACATTATGGAATTGATTGTTTGTTTAAACTTGATATAGTGCTTCATGAGTATAATTTTAAAATTCTAAAAATAAAATAGTTATTTTTAAAATCTCTTTATCTGTTTTTCTCTGCCTTTTAATCATGTCTTTACACCTTTTTCCCTCATCACGATGATTTCCTTGGATGTGTACCATATCATCCAATCAGACAACAGCTGAACGTGTTGACCCAGTTATAAAACCCAGGTATCAATCAGACAACTTGAAACCCATCTGAATATCAACCCATGGTTTTAAAAATGAAATTGTCAGTTGAATTTCTGAATTTTAGTATGCTGTAATAACTCAAAACCAAATATGAGCATTGAAAGTAGATAAAAATTACATGTTTGGCTTTTTGAAGTAGGTGATTCAACACAGCACAAATGACACAAGATCATTGATATCATACAGTGACTAAAAATGGACACCAGGTTTTTGATAACAGAACTGATAATAATGATTGCAATTTGTTTCATATCTCTCTCCATAATTACAAACATACTGAAAGACTATATTTAAACATCCTATTTATCTAAAGATCATCCCATAAAGTAGTTTAATGATATGCACAAAATCAATCATTAATATTCATGAGCCTGGAAGTACTGTAGACAGGGATGTGATGCAAAAGTGTGATGAAGGATTTGACATATTATTCTGGTTGAAAGTTTGGCTAAGTAATCTACTTGATCTAGCCTCATCTTAAACTCCAAATTGACTTATTCTTTGAAAAATGCAGTATTCATGTTAAAATAATGCTAAACCGTAAATTACAAAAAATAAAAGTTACAAAATGAATTATATATACTCAAGAAAAAAAACAGGAAATCCAAGATACCCACACATGGCTGTTTTTTAAATGGTTGTTTTTTTTTAATTAATTATTTCTCACTTAAGGAAAGTTGTATCTCAATTAAAGATAGATAAAAATGATTATTTCATGTGCTCACATTTATAAGCGGGGTGATAATTGAATTATTTCTGCAAAGATCAAATTCAAACAGCATTTTCTAAAATAAATTGACAATTCATATTCAAAATGGAAAAACAGTTTTCACTCATAATTCTGTTCTTAATATGGACAATGGAATGCTTTGAATTTAGAATCAGTGACAGCCAAAAGAACATATTCTAGCAAGAAAAGCCTTTATCCTAACTGGTACTACAAGTGGCCCGGTCCGTCTCTCTCACGTCGGGCACCAAGGAATTGCCGTACAGCTGTTTCACGCAATGGCGATCATCAGCGAAAGCCTCCTCCTACCCCAACGTGGGATCGAACCCGGTACAGGAGCAACGGTCCCCTTACGGAGCTAACCCGCTACCACCTGCCCCACCAGGCCGGTCACTGTGTGGTCATTTCTACAACTTACGCAGAGTTTCTGTGATGCTATTACCTGATCTCCCTCTCTCTCGCACACAGCACACACATTCTCTCGTTAGACACTACACATAAAGCATCTTGTGCATCACTCAGTTTTTCTTCAAAAGTTTTCGTTTTATAGTGATTTATTCACCCTAATTATGACTGGAAAAGGGCAAAGTGGTGGTAAAAGGGCTGAGCTCACACACAAACACAGTAAAACAGACTTAGAAATGGAGATAAAGATGATAAAGAAATATGAAGGTGGACAATCTTTATCAGTCAGTGAATACTAAAGATGCTGTCCGCATTAAAGAACATGTGAAATGATCTGCACCTCTAAAGTCTACAATGATAATGAAACAGCATTCTGGTGCTATCTATGAAATGGAAAATTTGCTTACCATGTGGATGGAAGACCAGATACAAAGCTGTGTGTCATTAAGCCTTTATGCAATCAATTCAGCAAAAAGCACGAAGTCTTTATACAGACATTAGTGAAAAGCACGCGAATACTCCGAAAAGTTTTGTGGCTAGCAATGGTTGGTTTAAAATTTTAAAATTGTGCTGGTTTTCATAATGTTAAAGTGAGTGGTGAGGCTGATACTGGTGATGTTAATGTAGCTGAAAAGTATCCCAATGTGTTGAAAGAAATAATTGAAAAAGGTGGTTATACGACACAACAAGTGTTCAATGTTGATGAAACGGGGTTATTTTAGAAACAAAGGCCTAACTGCATGTACATTTCAGTGGAAGAGAAAACAATGGCAGGGTTCAAAGCAGCTGGTGACTTTAGGCTTAACCATTGCTTGTTTACCATTCCTAGAACTCGTGTGTGTTCAAAGGGATCAGTAAGGCAATGCTTCCCATTCATTATCATTCAAATCCAAAAGCATGGATTACTATTCCTCTATTTGAAAACTGGTTTGTACATTGTTTTATCCCAGAAGTTGAAAAATATTGTAGTGCAATATAACATCCCATTCAAAATTTTGCTTGTTAATGATAATGCTCCTGGACATCTTGCTCAGCTAGATGATTTTCATCCAAACATTAAAGTTGTTTTTCTGCCACCAAACACAACTTCGCTTATCTAGCCAATGGATCAACGGGTGATAGCGAATTTTAAAGCGTATTATTTACGTGTTACTTTCCAGCAGGCACTGGCAGCTACAGAGGACGGCAATAAGATGCTATGTGACTTTTGGAAGTTGTACATTATATATAATGCAATTCTCAACATTGCAAAGGCATGGGCAGAGGTAACTGAGACGTGTTTAAACTGTGTGGAAAAAAATATGTCCCCAGTACGTGCATGCATTTAGAGGATTTGAGAAGGACCAGACACAAGGAAGTGGCTGACAAGATAGTGAAGATTGCTGAGTGGCTCAATCTTGAAGTCGATGAGAATGACATAGATGAGCTAATTGAATCTCATGGGAAAGAATTATCCAATGAACATTTCATTCAAATGGAAACAGCAAAGACTCAAGAAGCCACCTAAACAGAAGCCTTGGAGGAGCCAGAATAAGCGCCATACCTCTTCATAAAAAGGAAATGGCTCTTGCTTTCCATGAAATTGATGCGGCTATGTCACAATTTGAGAAAATGGATCCTGATATCTCTCACTTCTTAAAAGTCCTAAGAGTGGTGGAAGATGTGTTAGCCAGTTACAAAGAGATATATGAAGAGAAGAAAAAGGCTACCATACAATCGTCTCTTGATCATTTTGTTAGGAAGATCGATCAACCAGAACCTTCTACCAGTGCCCAGCTTGGTCCCTCTACTGCTGCCAATGTTGACCCTGATGACCACACTTCTTTATCAGCTGCAACATCAAACTTCATCTTTCTCATACAGCAATTAAATTCATAATCCACCACAATTAAAACACCACTTCAAGCAAGTATGGACGACGTTAATTTTAAGATATGTACAGTAACTGCCATTACAAATTTTAATATAATTTTTCACTGCTTATTTCTAATGAATGTACAGTACAGTATTTTTCATTTAATCATTTCTAATTCTTTATTTTCATTAAAGGTAAGATACATTACTGTACTGTACAAAGCATTAGACTGTTTTTCATTAACTGTATAGTGTCAGATTTACATTTTTTGTAATATGTATACATACTTGCCAACTTTCCAAAATTTTCATGGGGGAGACTTTGGCAATCCGAGTCGCAAAGCATTCGAAAATGTAAACAAAGAAAACGTAGACACTCATGATTATCTGTTTCTAAATTTTCATATCATCACAATTGTCTAATGCAGTCAGTCATGCTCTGACATGTCCAAGTGTTAATTCATTATTGTAGATAACACAGGCTGACTTTGCTGTTTTCAAAGTTGTCCTACTTGGTTTGTAGGCATGACAATCCTCTGTTCTATTGTATTTACATGTCAACAATGCGTCCAGGGTTGAATTCTCAAAGAGAGAGCTGTGGTCTGTTTGTATTTTCCTGACTGTTGAGAAAACTCTTTCACAGTTGGCATTGCTATTAGGTAAACAACACATAGCACATGCCAGCTTACATAGTAAGGGAAACCACTGTGTGTTTGTTACCAGTCTTGCACCGACTCAATTTACCCCAGATATCATCAACCCATGTCTTGCAGTACTTAAACCTTTGAAAATCTCCATCAGGACAGAGCTGGAATTCACGGAATTCCTCATCCAGAGTATCCAGCTGGTCTGTTTGAATGATGGCTTTGAAGCGCTGACCAATTTCTATGACAGTTGATGGTGACACACTGTCCCTTTGTGATGGAATTAAGAACATGAGTCCATTTACAACTGGGTCCTTGAAGGGGAACTTTTTCAGCATCTTGTCTACCATAGCTACATGAAAGTTCCTGACACTATGGAAGAATCTTGATAGGACAGATGGTGTGATGTTGACTGAATATTCTGAAATATATGCCCTGTTGGTGAGTCCAATTGCCAGATGGTCATCATCAAGTTGTACCAATGCATCTTTAAATGGGATGGTGTGACATCTATTGCATCATGAATGGTCTTTACTGTCAAACACTTCCCCAGCATCTTCCTCATCAAGCATGTCATTTCCCAGCCTAGATAAGGGAGTTTTGTCTCATCTGCTTGGAACAGTGTTGAAGTCAACAAGGAACGGCAATATGAACTGTAGGAAATGAAAATACATCACCATTTCTGGGTTAGACAACAGTTCAGCTACTCTTCTCACTCTCCCTTGTTTCTCTACATCATCATGGGACACAAAGTATTTCAACGCAGGCCAGTGAAGAAGTCTCTCTACTGCTCTTTCTAAACTCAGCCACTTAGTTGCACAGTGTTTCAATATCTTTGTTGGTTTTATGTCACAGAAGTCTGCAAACTCCTTGTACTGTTTCTTCCTTTTGGAACTGGTGGAAGTAATAAAAGATGTCAATCAGCAAGTCTTCAACAGGCAGAGGGAGACTCTTCACAGCAGCAACAGTGCACAGATTGGTCAAATGTCAAACACATCTGGATGCACATTCCTGATTCTTCTGACCACTGAATTGTGGCATCCAGTCATCACACTACAATTATCAGACATAAAACTGATACAGTTATCCCATGGTATTTCAAAGGCCAGAAACACATGGGTTAGATATTGAAAAATGTTCTCAGCTGTTCCTATGTTGCATTTGGAGACTGCCAAAAACCTGGTCACTGCTTGTGACTGAAAGTATCTAACAAGTATTGCCAGTGTATTGTCTCCATCAGAATAATTACTTTCATCACATGATAAAGAAAATGGCTGTTTTCTGCAGGCGTCTATAACTTCTTTGAGGGCTGGAGCAAGGGATCTTTTCACTATCTGTGTTGTTTTTGTACGTCCACACTGGAGTTTCTGTGCAATCTTGCTGTCTGGGAACATCTTCTTACAAAGCTTTGTGAAGTGGTCTGCAGTATTAAAGGAAATGTTCACATATGAAGTTGACAAACATACACTCTGCCTGGATGACGGAATCGTCAGACTGTGAGGTGAAAAACGAAGAGACAGGCGTTGAACATGACTGAACATTCTCGCTTATCTGGTGGACTAATGTTGACGCATGCTTTTTCAGGTCATTTTTTCCTCCATGACTGATGTTTACTGTTTTATTGCAAACCTGAAAAATATAAGAAAAATACAAAGTATTACTAAATGTTTTTTTTTTTAAAAATTGAATATATACTGCTATTGATTTAAAAATAACCATAATATATCCAGCTACTTTTGTCCAAATAGAAGTATATATCAATTAAAGTCTAGGTATATCCAGATGCAGCTCCTTTGTGGCCACTTTGGCAGCTGAATGTAACAGATGGCATGGACAGCCAATTAACTGGGTGGCATCATTTTTTTCACGAACATGAGCAACAGCACCAGTATAGCAGCTGGTCATAACTGCTGCATTATCACAACCAAATGCTAAGCAATTTTTCCTTGAAATGTTCCTTTTCAAAAGCTCCTGATCAAGGAGATCGAAAATGTTTACCCCAGTTGATGAGTCAAGACATGATTTCAATGAAAAAAGATTTGTAACAACATGTCCAACCTCTTCATCAAAATATCCGACAACAATTGGATACAACTGATTCTTGCCTGAATCATTACTACTATCTGTTGAAAGGCTGCTGCTGTAGCTTTTTGGTAGTTATTTCTTCCTGGTCTTTGGCCAGGCATTTTACCATTTCAGATGCTTTAGATCTACCACAGGAGAATTTGTGCTATTTTTGAATCAAGGAACATTTTCTTATAGAGTGCACCAGCATGGTCTAAAATGGATAAAGGCAAGTTGTGTTCGGTTACAAATTTAAGAGCAACTCTGCTTTTGTACCATCATCCTTATCACTGCTGTGTTTGCGCACAAATGATGTCAACCTCGTTGATCATTTCTAAGTTTATTATTTCTCTGGTGTTTCTGTGAAAATTCATGAAGACAAATATCATCCTTGCCTTCATGTCCTATGGAAAACTCAGAATCACAAACCATATAGCGGGCATTGTATTCACTAAGTTTGGATGCTGTTGAGAATGGATACAAATCCTTATATTCTGGCCTGAATTTCTGTAGTGTCTTGTGCTATTTTGCATTGGAAGCCACGACCGATCGCTGATAATTTAAACTGATTCACTGATTTTCTGAGTGTCTGCAATAATTCTGTACTGGAAGCCAAATTGTAATATAGTCACTCAATAATTTCCACTTTGTTTTCATCTTTTTATGTTTTCAATCTGACATACCACACATGAATAAACTGCTCTTATTTTGAACTATGAAGATGAAGGCATTGTGTGAATCTTACGTCAAATATGACTGGCTGTCTGTTGTGACCCGTGATAGAAACAAACTACAGTACTTCCCACTCTGCCCAAGTCCGCCCACCGTGTACAGGCTCACTCGTATTTATGTGTTTGCTAGCCAATCGGTGCACTGGCTGTTACTAGTGTCAATCAAAAAATATGAATGAGCCAATGGATTTGAAGCAGCTTGGTGGGAAGAAGAAAAATGCTGTTGTGGCGGTTAAATTTTAAATACAAAAGAAAACCCAATGGAAAATTACAATGCCTTCTGTACAACGAGGTAAGTTTTTGGGGAACTGGGAGCTTCCAAAACACTACTTTCGTCACAGCGCTATTCAATGAGAAGTGATCTTTTATTTCAGATGAAATGACAGCCATTGTAAAAACTATATCTGAAATTCATTCCACACTGCCAAAAAGGGGCTGGAGGAAAGCTGCGACTGATTTTTCGTAATCTCACCACTGCATCAGGAATTTCGGAAACGAAAAAGAAAATCAGGAATAATTAAGGAAAATCTGGAAAGGTAGGAACTTCTGTATAAGTGACATTTATTTCAAAATAAAAAGTTTATGTAAATAAACAAAATTATGTCTTACCTTGCAAAAATGTACTATCTCCATGACTTGTTGTTGGTGCCCAAGTTTACAAAGCAAAGCTCTAGTGTGTATCCGGCCAAAGTCACTGTCCAGTTGTTGCAGTGTGCTTTGCCCCAGGCATTGTGGTCCGAGTCTTCTAGCTGTAGGCCCCAATGGCGTTAACCAATGGGAAGCCTGGCTCGATTGTGTCAGTCCTACTGCAGTAACAGGTCAAGTTCCGGCCTTTGTCGCCAGCATGTATTGTTTGTTTCTATCAAGGTGACGGAGTGACAGGAAGTTGTCGGGGCCGGTGATGCAACTGGGAGTGCCTGCCATGGGAGACAAGCCTGCAAAGTGGCAGGTAGCTATAGGGTCAAATGGCGGATGGTGATAGTGAGAGCCATGCACAACGGGGCGATGGGTTTGCTGATTTCTGATTGGTCAAAATATGAAACTTGTGAAATGTTGACTATGGGTGATGAAAAATCAGGAGAAATGGGTCTTTTTTACAAAAAAAGTGGGATGACGGGAGACTGATTAAAAATCGGGAGAGTTGGCAAGTATGTGCATACTGTATATTATTTATACATGTATGCTAGGCAAACATAAAACTTGACTCACTGAAGGGTCTCCGGAACATAACCCTTACGTAAGTCGGGGTGTTCCTGTATGTACATTTTACACTATTTTTTGCTGGTTCTAATACTAAATATATTGCTCATGATTTCAATAATTTAATTGTTGATGTAATTAGTTGTAAATAAAGGAAACACTGATATAAACAGCTATAGTCTATCAGAAAAACAATTTTAAACAAAAAAGTCACAAAGATAAACCTAGTACATAAGAAGTGTGTTCAATTATAATCAACAGTAATTTGGTCAGTAGCATGATTTTGAAGAGAAAAAAGTTGACTTGTTTGTCTACTTTCACATCTATTATGCTTGCTTCAATTCTCTCAAATTCAGCACTTTAATTATTACTAATTTTTGTTTTGCTTAATAAATTCTGTTATTTAAAATATTTCATTCATTAATGTCTGGTATTAAAGAAGTTCAATTAATTTGTTTTCCATGTGATGTTAAAGCCCACTTCCTATTTTCACCCGAGTTGATTTGGTTCCCTGGGCTTGTACTCCAGACTATAATGGTACATGAAGCTAACATTTCACAGATTCATGGCATTCTCAGCAATGCAATTTTTCTTTTTTTTGCACCTTAATTTAAAGGAGACTTCTTGAAAGACAGACTAGCTTAAAATAGATGCAGCAGGCATCTTTTTCCATCTATATGTATACCTTTTTACCAACACTCCAATGAAACTTGGCATGTGAATGAGCAGCCATAGTTTATTGACTAACTGTCAAATAATTGTTTCCTTTTTTTAAAACTGTATATCTATAGTGGAAGCCCACTGAAAAAAATGCAGTGACAATGGTAGCCACACTGTTTAGAATTTAGTTTATGAATTTTTCTCTTTGCTTTAATGGCTGATTAGGCTGTTCTTTGTAACACATCAAAAATGTTTTCAATTAAAATAAAAACTGAAAATTCTTAATGTGTTATTATTTTTTAAAATTCAAATCATATAAATATCAAATAACTGATCTTTTCAATGTACACATACAAAAACATTTTTAGTAGGAAGGAGACAGTTGTTTTATGCATTTTATAGATCAATATTCTATAACAATTATTAATGACTCAAACACTTCCACAAGTAATGGATAGAAACAATAAAATATGTTGGAATGTCAATTATCAGAAATAGTAGAAAACAAGTATTCAAAATATCAGATATCTAGAAAAAAAAATGGAATGAAGTAAAACCAGTACTTGATATACTTCTACTCATGGCAAAAACATGTGTGAAAACCAATTAGCGAACATATGATAGTCCATCCAGGCATTCTATCGGTTATGAAGGTGGCTGCTAATGCATTCCTAGTTATATGTTTGAAGCAGTGAAACATCTCTGCTTTGCCAATCAATAGCAGAGAGAAGCTGTGTGTCCCAACTACATTGGCACAAACTATTGCTGTAATACAAGTTTAAAATTTGAATCCAGGTGCTTCAGATTCATGTCAGCAAGTTATTTGCTTGGCAAAGCTTTCCTGTTAGTTTTGTCAGGATTAAACACATTCTCAGGAGAATAATTCTCAATCAGCAAGGCCTAATGAATTGGAAGTGAGGAACAGGAAAGAGGCTTGTTTCAGCTTTATGCTATGTGGACCAAACTTACACTACTGGAAGTGCATCTATTAAAAATAACTCATGACATAAAAGCACATCTCATAGTTACTACTAGTTTTATTGTAAATAATTATTTTGATATGGAATAGACCAACCCTTCCTGTTCAGATAGTTGATGGTTGGCTAATCAACGCTCTACTGTAAACAATAACAACAAAAAAGTACATGTGAATATTTTTTCATTTTGATTTATTTTATAAAATATTTTTCTTATTCTATACTGTACTGATTTTCTGATGTTAAATGTCTAACAATCAAAGCAGCAATTCATGGAGCCCAGCTGCTGTGTTACTACAAATGATATTACTATTGGCAAAATAAAATGATAGTAGTATAAAACATACAATGAATATAACATTAGAGCACATTAGTCCTGTCTTTCATTTACTGAACAAGCTATGAAGTAATAAAAGTAAAATAACCAAGGAATTCAGTCAGCCTCAGTTGAATTTGCAGCACATGCCACGAGAAACCAACTATAAATCATGCGATATTAAAGCTTATGTTTTAAGAAAACTATTGTAAGAAACACAATCAGTGTAGTGGCAGTATTAAAATGCCCAAACATTAAAAATCAAATACCTATATATCTAATATATATTTTAGTTATGAAGATAAAAACTACTTACACAGAAGTTGAAATGCAAAGAAGTTAGTCAAAACAGTTTTAGAAAAAGTTTTCTCAATGCAGATCTATATTCAGTAGGCTAAATGCTGGCATACAAATCACCACCACCATAAAACATGAAGGCAGAACCACACAATGCTTTCATAACTACATATTTATGATAAAAAATCCTCTTAATGACAATGTGATCATCTAAAATGAGTAGTATAATTCTAAAGGTAATAAAATATTTCATACTTTTTCATTTGCTTTTATTGTTAGTCAAATTAGTTTCAAGCATAATAGTAGTATAAATATACAGATTATAGCCATAATAATTTGAAAACCATAAAAGTAGCATATAACATTTCATACCACCACCATAAAACTGGCCAATCCATTTACATAAAAAATAGTAATGCTGAAAACATGTGGTAACAGAGTTTTCCCCCTATTTACCAAGGGATAAGAAAATTAGCCATTCTATGTCCAGTCAGTCTATATATCAATCTTATACTATCTATATATCTGACCAATTTATCTATTTAAGGGTAAGTAAGGGCACAGTCATTGCACACCAACATTCTAGATGTCCTGCCATTATCATTAATTACACAGAAAATGCAATGCTGTCCACTCAATTAACAATGACCACCAACAATTCTTTCTTATTGCAGCATCAGCATCAACATCACAAGTTGACTCACTGAACAGCAGCTTCTGCACAAGTATACTGAACGGATTGCTTGACAGAAACCGCTGGTGGCAGGTCATCTGGACTTTATTAAATTGCCTAATGTAACATGTATATCAACAGGACTGCAATGGACTCGGACGGGAATTTCACGTTAAAGGGGTATTGGCGTAACTTCACGATCGCAACAAGCCTGTCAGTCATCCAAGCTGCTCTTAAGGACATGAAAAAAGAAACCCTCAACACATGCTGGAAGGTGTGGTCATAGTGTGTCCATGACTACAAGGGCTTCTCACCTGAATAAATTCAGCACGAGGCTGTCGACAAGGCGGTGAGACTGGCAAAGGTACTTGGTGGCGAAAGTTTTGATGACATCACGCAAGATGAGGTCAACAACCCCATCGATGCCCACTCTGAGCCCCTGACGGACAAGGATTTGTTTGAGTTAACGAAGTTGCCAGTGAAGAGGAGGAGGAAGCGACAGATCCAGAGCAAGAGGAGGAGGAGGGGGGCCTGACACTGGAATGTCTGTCTGACCTTATGAGGACAGCAAAGGAGTTGCAAGGGAAGGCTGAAGCATGGGATCCCTATATGGTTTGGTCTCTCCAATTAAAAATGCCATCGATGCTGCCATGCAGACATATAAAACTCTCCTCATCACCATGAAAAAACAGCGACAGCAACTTCCCATCACAATGTTCCTCAAGCCCATCAAGAAAGCCTTGCACGAAGATATGTCTCCTCTTGAAGCGCCTGAAGAAGAGGTGCCACCTAAGGAGCTTTAAATCCTCTGCTTTGCTGTGCAGTCATTATCTTCATCGTACTGCACAGCTTATTCATCATCATCATCTTCAATCAATATCATTCATTATTGGTGAGTACCCGTACATTTTACCGTATTTTTTATTAAATTATTATTATATATTTACTTATTTTTAAATTATATTTTACGTTATATTTTGATGTTTATAGGCATTTTTATGGACCATGTCCAATATTTGTGGGTGCTCTAGGAACGTAATCCCCGCGAATACCGTGGGACAACTGTAATTACGAAAAATAAAAGTGGTCAGGGAATACCAAACTTTTTCGTTTTTGTTAATGCTACTTGTAGCTTGGAAACACACAGTGGATTTTTTAAAAAAATCATTTTAAGAACCCGCTGGCTAGTTTTATTTTAGTGATAGTTAATAGGTGCACAATGCAGCGAATAATAAAAACTCATTTTATAAAAAATCTTTTTCTCTTATACATCTTCGTTATTCACAACAATTTATTGGTCACTTTAAGAAAAAAGTTAACTTTGTCATCATTCCTTGTTCTTTAAAATTTGTCTCTTTTTTAAAAATGCTAAATGAGCTTGTATAAGAATTTAAAATTTGTTTGAAAAACCAGGCAGCTTCATGCTGTAAAATCCTACTAATCTCCTTTCACTGTTAAAGAAATAAATATGGAATTATACTCCAGAGTGCACTATTTATTAATGAAAGATGGGCTTATTTTATAGTTATGGGTCTATACTTCACAATGATGTATTTATCAAAGGGTAGACTTATGTTAGTATTGGCTTATACTGTAGTGTCAACTTAAAGAATACACAATGATTGACTTATTAACAGAGGACGACCTTATACTCCAGAGTACAGAATTTACTTGCTATTTTTTTGCAAATTTGCCAGACTGAGTATCAGGTGTGTTGATGTAAAAGTGGTTAACAAATATGATAAATAGGATTTCCATTTGAAAGCACCTGAGATTATTGATCTTCTCTAATCTGAACTGAAAAAGAAAACTGCTTGCCTCTTTTCATTGAGCAATTATCTAGACAAAGCAGTATATTATTAAGAGTTTTCAAGTTCACCCTGATTTTGAAGTATCAATTCTTATAAAAGGAGAAAAGAATTCATTACTCTTGGTCAATAATTTCCACCAGACAGAAAAAATCAAATCACAAAACAATCAAAATTCATGGAACTTTTCAAATTACCTACACTATTAGTAATTGTTTTTCAAAGAAATGCTGATAGTGGTGAGCAGCCATTTTCTACAAAAAAGAAAATCAAGTTCAACCATAAATGTTTCATCAACAATAAACAACTGTCATCCAATGAAAGTAATAGATGCAACTGTTGTATGTTTGAACTTTCAGATATTGCTGCATCAGCAGAGAGACTACAGAAAGCAAAGAGAATAACTTCTTAATTTCTTGTTAACAGCTACCACTACACTACCCAATGTGGAATTACATGCATAATTGCTGAATTAATGATGTTATGTATAATTTTGGTTTTGCTACAAACATCAACCTGTTCAAGCACTCTGATCAGGAAGGTACCAAGACAAGGCTCATGTATGTGGAGAACAGAGAAGTTGAAAGGAAGAGAACAAAAGAATAAACAATTTATGATTTATGAATGCTTAGCCCAGCTCTCCATTAAAATTACTAAAACCTAATTCTTGGTACACTTTTGCACTTCAGTCTCAATTGCAATAAATTCAAACATAAATAAGCCAAATGCAAATAATATAAATCATGTGGTAATGCATCAGCAAGACCACCACAGGATAAAGGCTGAACAGTTTCTAGGATGAGACGATATAATCCCTGTCTGTGATTGCACAACTGGAATCTCAATGAATTAAAAAAGAGCTACAGAACAAAGTTTGCCAGCTAATCAACATATTTCTTTTATTGTGAAATTGTGTGTAATTCTATTTAAGCAATGAGTAAGGTAAAATGTGTAAATTTGTTTGTTTGCTATTATATTGTAGTAAGTAGTTAATATTAATTACAAAAAGTAGGCAGAAAAGTACTATTTATAAATGTGACAAAACAATCTTCAAAATAAGGAAATAGAACTTCTACAGAAGCACTATAGAGTGATGAATACCATATAGCAAGCTCTGTGAAGAAAAGTTTTATATACACAGCTGTTTTAATGTTACTGGTAGCCAAAACATTGCATCATGAAATAATTGTTTGTTTGTTGTTTAAATGTAACCATGCTGTGACTAAAACAATGGAAATAATCATATTACTTCTGAGAGAAAAAAATAGACAAAATTCTACAAGTTCTTTTTAAGAAACAAACAGATCATCCCACAAAAGCAAGAAAATGTGTAATTATTTCTCAGTAAAGGCTTTTTACTGTTTTTCAAACATTTCATCAATGGAATTTAGTTACAAAGAGGATTTATCAGTAGAAATGTTAAAAAAAAAACAGCATCCTTGGAAAGTAAGCTGGCTATAATTTAAAAGAATTGGGGCATGTATTTAGCAATGCCCAAACCATCTCTACTCCAAACTTAAAAAAGACACCTAAAAAATGGTTGACTAAATAAAATCTCACAAAATAGTAGTTTTATTTATCCCACTTTTTAGCAGGAGTTTATTAAAGGTTTTGATTTCAAATATCTTCATGCAGGCAAACTCCTGTACATTTTTATGCAAGTGAATAATTATACACACACACATAAAAAAGAAAAAAATATGACCATTTCTGAAGAACACCACCAAAGCAGTACTGAAAATATTTAACATTTTACGCTACTGACCTAACCCCCATTAACAATTAGTCCTGACAAAACTGTAGAAAAGTGAAATGTAATTTGAATAACCAAAAGTTTAAACATGTCTCACACAGGACAACAAGCAAACATACAAAAGTATTCCATCAGAATCACGCTTGTTAGCAGCAACTCCAATTTCAACGTTTTCCTGCTTTTCCAAAAGGGCATTTCAGGTGTTGTGTTTCACAGCCAATTTGCTGTTAATACAGCATTAATTCCTTTTTTTCTCTTTTCCTCTTGGTTATAAGTTCATTTCTTTAATCTACTATATTAACAGATAATTACGTGTCTGGAAAAAGTTATACAAACTATTTTCAAGAAATGATTAAAAGTTACACTCTCTCTCCCAATTTTCTTAAGAATATCATCACCTGTGGTCACTTTATTTCCATTCTATAAATATCAAGATGTTCCTGTTCCCCTTGACATTGACTGATCAGGTACTAACAGAAAAAAGGACTTTTCCTAGGAATATAAAAAAGCTAAATATGCATTATACTCAGTCACTTTAACAGAAGTAAAAGAGATGAAGATATCCTGATGATAATATATTTCATAGGTAAGAGAGAAAAATTTGTTTAAATGATGTTTTACATAACAGCATGGTGTGAAACTGGATTCTAAACAACAAAGAAAATAAATCTGATACTGCCAACTACTTATATTGGTTGTATAAATGTTTTGTGACAAAGAAATAATAATGTTTATGCAGCAGGATAGTAGCTAAATATTGCAAGTGTTAGCTGAACATTTCTTGAAAAAGATAAAGTCTGATATAGTAATAAGGCTTGTTTATTATAAGACATTTTCATTTAATGTTACAAACTATTTAGTAAGCAAAATTCCTAACCATTACAAAACATTTAATTAACCATGAAAAGATAAAGGACTCATTTAAGCTCTTCATCTTATTAGTAGTAGATACAACTAACTTTTATCATCACCACTCCCTCATATCCAATAGAGGCAGATAGTTATGTCATCAACATTCCATAAATATTTTAATAACCTTACATTTTGGTAAATCTTTCTCTATCACAATCTTTAAAATGTAAAACGTTTTTCTTTTTGGAAATGCAGTATTAATTTTGCAGTAGTTTCTATTTTCAGAGCATTCAAGTGGCTCAAGTTATATTGAACATGCAATCTATTAGTTGCCAAGTTTTTTCATGTGCAATTATAACCAACTACAGATGCCCTCGAGGTGCAAAGGGTTAAGCCTACTTTTGTGCCAAAGTTTCTTCCTTATATATTATTTCTAAATTAAACAAAAAAAGGGAGGGGTTCAGTTTTTCACTTTTTTGTGGCATATTTTTTCTTCATCAAAATCATCTGAAGCTTGGCTGTTGTTTTCTTTGTATTATAAAGAATGCAATATCATAGAATTACTTTAGTCTAAGGTCTAATGCCTTGTTTTTTTTGGGAACAAAATAAATTATGGGAAGAAAAATATAGGCTGACTGACAAAACATGCAGAGAGAATTTATCAGGACAATTGAAGAGAGAGGGTTATCTAAAATGGAAGATCAGTTATTCATCATTTAAAACTGTTAACAACATATTGACTGACTTGCTCTCTTTTTCTTATATTAACTACTTGAGAGCAAAAATGATTTAAACTGTAGGCTAAGACCATTTCAATGCCTGCAACTGATTAACTGTTGCAAAGTTATCAGTCAACATCATCTACTTGTAACAAGGTAGCTGATGAAAGAATACAAAAATAATTTACTTAGCTATTTTTATTTAACAAACTTACCATGATTTTACATTGTTGAATAGTTAAAAGCATAAAACTGCAAATTCTTTCCATTCATGGAATAAGATAAAGCGGCAATGCACACATACATATCAACTGAGATATGATCCATATGACCAATTAACTACCATTAATCAAATAGTAATTTTGTTTTGCTTTTAATTAGTCATATCTTTGTTGGCTACACTGACATACCAACAGGAAGTTCCAGATACAGCATGAAATCTATGGATAACCACACTAGGAAATACAACTTCCAACATCTTAATTGTCAAATGAAAACTGTATTCATATCATCCAGCTTTTCTTTTTGACCTAAAATCTTCTACACATGTCCAGAAGAATGTAGTTCACTTTAAAAAACAAATGTCCATTAGTGATTGGAAAGAAGCCACTAAATATTTTCATATTTTGCTTTTTTTTCTCCAAATTTACTAACAGCATTAATAATGTGCATAATTAATGAAATGAAAGGACAACACACATTACTTGATTTTAAAGTGTAACAGCAGATTTTGTTTGAGAATAAATTTTCTGGCAGTAGTTGGCTACTAAAGCAAACAAGAAAGCATCGCTACTAGTTGAACCCGAACACTAAGGACTAGCCAATATAACACTGTAAATAATATTAATTAGTAATATTAAATTTGGAAAACCATTCAGATAAAACAACAAAAAACAAGGTATGCTCTGCAAGTTTATCCAAGGTTTCACTAAAGATTATTGAAGCTCCGTGAAGAACCTGCTAAAATTATAGCACTTATTAATCTAATGCATATTTTCAAGTGTTTGTGGATTTGTTTGCTACTCATTCGTAGCCAGACTGTAGCACCTAGAGGCTCCACATTTTTTATGTAGGTACTTCAGAATCTGGGCAAGATTTTAAGTTACTGCACATTGGCCTTAAAGGCCATTTTGAGACCACCAAAAGCTGCTTTTCAAAAGACTTATAGATTGCACATAGTTCACTACTCATTCAAAATAGGTGTCCTAGTAGCCTCAAATTATGAAGATACCACAGGCTCAAAGGAAGGATCGTGTATGAGCCTCGCCTGATAGGCCACACTACCGACACAACCCTACACCCAAATTTCTAGGTGTCATCCTAGATCGGAGCCTCTCCTTCGGTCCCCACACAGAGGCAGTTACCAGCAAGGTAGCGGCTCATTGCCGCATCGCGGCCTCCCTAACATCTCAAACTTGGGGTTGGCGAAAAAACAGTCTCCGCAAGGTTTACCGCTCCCTCCAACTTTCACTTCTCAACTATGCAGCCCCAGCATGGCAACCCTGGCTTTCCGCTTCCGACTCGACCAACTGGACTACGCTCAGAACAAGGCCCTTCGAATAATAACTGGGCAATTGCGGTCTACTCCCTTAGATGCTCTTCACCTAGAGGCCGGCACCCGCAGCTACCACACCATCTCTAATATTCTAATTGCAACCTCTGCCGAAAAAGCTGCACGTCTACCTCCTGAGCACCCTCTATTTCAAACCCTTGCATCCAACTGTCCTCACAGACTTCACCGGCCAAGCAGGCAATCCACACTTCACACAACTCAGAAGTGACCAGAGATTCCAATTTTCCAACAGTTAGCCTTGAAGGCAATTTGAAAGCAATCAACAGCAGGTTTTGATATCATACACAGAGTAACTTTGAAAACTAAGAATAAAAATTCAGTTTGTAATTAGCTACAGGTTTGTCATCCTCTTATAAGTTAGCCACTTATGGTCAGGTATTTTTTCAGAATCCTAAACAAGTCATCTGAAAAAAATAACCATTATGTAATTTTAAAAAGCCCCTCTGAATTCAAGAGATTCCGTTTACTTTAAAACTCAGCTTTGCTATGACCATCAGTGAAGCACAGGGCCAATCATTGAAAGATTTTGGCCTCAATTTGGATAATCCAGGCTTTTCCCATGGACAGCTGTGTTGGATGCTCAAGAGTTGGCTGCAATTTGCTTTCTACCCTCGAGGAAAAAAGAGCCTTTTTATAGACAAAGTTAAATTTAAGTGTACAGCTTATAGAATGCTAAGAAATGTTTTATTAGCATCAATTCAATGTTCATTCAACAAATGTGTGTTCAAACAAACAAAATTTCTGTTTTTCAAACTGATATAAAAACTTTTTATAAAAGCCATTTTTTCCCATGCAGCACCAGGCTACACCCAGCTGGTGTCTTAATATTATTCATTATAATAACCTTATTGATTTTTAGTCCACAGCATGAATCAATCTTATTAACTTTTGCAATAAGTACAGATAATGTGCAACATGCAGCTAAACTAAAAACAATGTTCCTGCTGCATATTTCTTCATAAATTGGGAATTCTATTTTCTTTATTTTTGGTCACAGTAGCAAACATGATAAATATGATTCTACCATCAAAATGATTGTGATGATATTTTAGACGATCGATAAGTATTCATAACCTCATCTATACCATAAATCTGTCAGTCCATTCTGGCAAATCAAATTCTGCACTTGCTCTTTGCAACAAACCTATTTTAATTAGCAAATTTTGCCATTCATCTATAATTTTGTTGATCTTGAACATCAATCAGCTCAGGAGAAAACCAGGATGAAAAATTACTATTATTTGATCAAAATCAATTTTAAATGAAATATATATATATAATATAAATGGGCCAAGCTAAATTATGGAAAATGTAGTTTTTTTTTTTTTTACCAAAGTATTTTCAAAAAGTTTCTGTAACATTTTATAAATCTTTTTTTTTTTCTATTCAGCATAGAAAAATATACATCCCTCAGTTCTGGTTCTAAATGTGATTTTGCCAAGATATCAATGTCATAATAAAATGAGAGTTCAAATCAAAATGGTGACACATTAGAACAATAAGTTATTAGTAATATTAATTTTTTTAATGTTTCCTATACACCCTGACATTATTTCTCTGACCAGACATTTTGTGTGTGTGTGTGTGTATGTGCAATGTATCTGCCATAAACAAATCTACCATCTGCTAAACCATATTTTAAAAAATAATTTGTTGTATGTCATGTAAATATTTTAAAACCTAAAAGACAATATACTGTCAGCGTTTTAGATAAAAATGCTGATACATACTTAAAAACTTGAAAGATGCAAAGAAAATGCATACACATTATTAATAAATACATATCTCTATGCACAAAATGACAAAATCTGCATTTGACCAACTGCAGCTAAATTCATGGCAAATAATCTGATTTAAAAAAAAAAAAAAGGTTTGAGAAGGGGGGGTTAAATATGAAAATAAAGAAAAATTTTATTCACATGAGAAGAAAGCCATTTTATATATAATTAAATCCACCCATTACTTTATCTCCTTGTTTTCAGGAGCACCTTTCTGGAAATTCTCTAGACCTCAGCTTGCACAGTTCATTGGGAAAACAGGTGAACAAGCAACTCAAATGCTACTTGTTTAACTTGTTTCAATTAAAAATGAACCCTGGACAGTTGACTAAAAAGGAAAATATCTGATGAGAGAAAGAAAGACATCTATTTGTTTTGATTGGTGCAAAGAAAATGGCATCAACTGATTCTATGATTCACACTGCACAAGGAACTTTAGGGAGAGAAAATGCTTCTCTTATCCCAGAACATCTAAAATGAATTGCGATAAAGTTCAATACATGCTATTACTGCTAACCTTTTTTGTATGACAAAGAACAGCTAAATGATAAAAAATTACATACAAAATTTTAAAAAAGAATATTTCTAGATATTTATTTGCATACTGAATATTTATCTATATTACAAACCACCAAAGAGATTTAAATTCAAACCAACAGTTCTATGAAGGTTAGAAAAATAATTCCATTGCCTTTTGTTGAGCACAGATTTTGGTTAAAAGCACATCAGTTTTGTTCTGTTGGTGAATGGAATGACTGGAAATTACCTTTGGATAAAAAAGATGATATTAACTATTTGTTACTAGTGTTGAGAGAACTGATTGATTGAGAAATAAACACCAAAAGCTGTAAGATTCATATTAGCTTATGTTCATTCAATTTAAAAAAGAAACAAAAGTGGAAATTAAAAAAATGCACTGACAACTTGATGAATAGGATAAAAAAAGTAGCAGGGGAGGGGTGCTGCTTTCTGTATCAGTCAGGCTGTTATACCTACTGAGTGGTTGCCCACTGTATGTGCCCTAATGTAAAACTACATAAAACAAAATAAAGCCTTGTTTTCATATTTGTAGTAGTTATGCGATGCTACCTGAAAGTAATAAAACAGTTAGCTTCAGTATATTGTTCTGATTAAAAAATGTCATTTTAACAAAAATAAATAAATAAATATTAAATCAAAAAGAAAACAAGTTTAAACAATATGACTCAGTAAATATATTCTTTTATTTTAAAGTTTCAAACATTTTAAAAAAATTCATACAATTTTAAAAGATGAAGTAGTAGATTTTTTTAAAGCACAAAAATGATCTAGAAATTAAACTGTTTCTGTGGCATACAGCACAATTATTCGGGCTTGAGAGTTCAGGAAAAATTAACTGTCCATTTTCTAATTAATTTAGCATTTTACAATTTATTTGGGATAAATTAATTCTAATTTAGTACAATATATGCAAATACGAACATTAGACTCTGTTTTAATCAATGTGTAATATAATTTAAAATAAAACCAGTTTTTCCATATTATGCCAGTTACAGAACATTAAGAGAAACAACTGCTCTAAGGTTTAGTAGTTCTGAACACCACAGGAAGTCAGCAAATCAAAATTAATGCTGGAATAGCCAAATAAAGTTAAGAAAAACATGCACAAAAGGAACTGATCAAAATGAACAAGAACATAATTGCTAATGCGAATGAAACATTAGGAAAAAAAAATAAATGGAAAGAGTCTTGATGGAAAGACTGGTAATGTTGGAATAACTTGCTGTAAGCAGCAACAAAAAGCTGTGTGTGTAAACGAAGACACATCCAAGCCCCAACTGCTTATTCCAGTTGAGCAGTAGCTACTTCTTGCTTTGAAAGCATACATCTTAATTAAGGAAAAACCAATACACCTCTTAAAACAAAACTGGCCAATTAATAAATAAAACAAACTCTGATTTTATTCTATCCAAGAAAGGGAGTACATCATATAATTTTAAAATAAACTTGAAAACAGATCTCCAGTATTAATATTCTGATTAGAAATAAAATAGCAGCATAACAAAATCTATTTTCAAAGTGTAAGCACTAATATTTTACCTGCAGAACATCCTCTGTACAGAACCCCCACCCAACTGGTAAGGTACTATCTATCTATACTGGACAAGTTTTCCACTGTTACGAGGACTAGAAGCTGACAGTTGAAATAAAGAAAATAGTTTTTTTCAGTTGATGGTGATAAAACCAAAAGTCTATGTCCAATATAAAAAAAACTCACTGGCAAACTTAAAAAAATATTTTTATTTGGGAGCTAAATGCTTACTATGAATATACAAGTCCCTATAAAAGAATCTGAAAGATTCTTTTAATTTAAAACAAACTATAATGCTAATTATAGCAAACACAGAGAACAATTAAGAGTAATAAAATAACTGTTACATGTTTAACTGCTGCATTATTTAACTGTTTTGCTGCAGCAGGTCCATTTTGTGACCAGGATAACATCATTGAAAACTGCAGTAGGTCCAGCATTATGGCCTTCCAAACTTGTTGTAAAACACACTAATTTTTTATTACATATGATATAGAAAACTACTACTTCTATATACTATAAATTGAGAAAAATTAGCAGCAAAACAGTTAAAATAACAAAACAAACAAACAAACCTCGAAATGAAACTTAAATACTTTTCAGAATCAACATCATTCACATGACAGTAGCTTTTAGGGGAGGAAATGAGTGAGAGCTTGGACTAATTTCCTGCCTGTTGATGATTTCATGCTAGCTGACATTTTACACAGTATTGTATCCTGCCTGTGAATTAAGACAAATTTAGTAAAAAAGAATACAACAATTGTTTAAAGAGATAAAGACAAAAGAAAAAGGCTAAGTAACAGCAAAATAAGGCAAAAAAAGTCCAACTCAAACAGCAAAATGTGACTATATGTATGTACCAGGTGACCAAAGTTACTTCCAGCAGTCAGTTGATTGTAAATCCCAAATTGTAACATAGTAATGAAAATGTGCATACATAGGGGCTGAGTGTACAGATTTGGCCACTGAAGAGGGGATGCCACTTACACTATGAGATGTTACCTCTGATATTTTTTCCCTCTGTACAAAAGCTTACAAAGCTGTCAGATATGTCAGTTTGCTTGTGAGGCTTTCCTATAGCAGCAAATGTAATGAAGGGGCAACTTTGTGTCCTTCATCTTGACAGAAGTATCAGTCAAAGTCAATGTAGCCTAAGGACCTGGCATAATCTCATCCATTTGAGGAGATAGGAACAATGTATGAATCAAGATACCCATATACACTTGTGGAAGTTGTTGCAAAAATTCAAAAGATGCCACTAGAAAATGGATAAAGCTATCCATGCTGTGCCCATCTATTGGCAAAGTCTACTGGCCTAATGTAGTAGACTATGTGGAAGGTGATTTACGAGGCACTAGATGTGAAATTAACATATAATAATGTGGTATTTTCAATGTAGTTTTACAGTGAACAATCAAAACCATGAAGACGACTTACCTTAACCTGCCATCAATGGCAGCTGCTCCCCCAGATATGATTTTGGTGATATAAATGCTGGGATCATCGCCTATGTGTGGATTGTCACTTCCACCTGCAATACTGAAGCCAAAGCCTGTATTTCCCTGCAACAGAGCAATAGATAAACATTACTGAATGAAAGAGAGCAACAAAAACATGCTAACTTTACATTGTCAAAGGTATTGCTGTGTCCAACCACCACCACCACCACTCTCATACAAGTATGCCCTTCTTAATGTTCATTATTTATTTAAAGGAGAAAGGCAGAGGTATTCAGATGGTTGTATAGAATCACACCTTCAAAAACCAGTAGTACAGCACTTCTCTTACAGTATATTTATTAATAATAATACAGAGTAATGTCTTATAATTTATTTGCTTCACAGAAAAGAGAGAGAATCATTTAGCTATTTTCTAAATCTTTATCATGCTTTAGCAAGTTTTGCAGATTCCCACATTTAGCTGTCTGTTGTTTTTGATCAGAATACTGTGGAAAAACCCAGCTCAGTTCATGATTGTTGCTTTGTTCCTTTTTTTCAGCACAATAATGCATTTAAGAAAAGAAACAAGTACTATGAAATTGAAGTGTTAACTTTTTAGGCACCAAGGTAATCAATCTCTTGTTTGGAAAGAATTAACTTAAAAAAAAAAAACTCATATGCAAATTTGTAGTCTTTTCTAAAAATGCATTTCCTTCATCCCAAAAATCCATTCTAATATTTTTTCTGAGTAGTGATATCAATGAAGCCTACTTGGCTATAGGCCAATAGATGGGAATGAAAGGGTTAAGGTGTTTTAAATGAACCATTTCTCTTCAATGTCTTCTGATAAATAAGGTAAACTCTTGCTAAGCCATTAGCTATATGGCCCCATCAAACCACAATCCACTATTAGGCAATCAAAATTCTACCCAACCTTTCCATAGAGGAAACAAAAGCATTGCCAACCAAATCTCTGAGGACCAGATAAAAAGAAATAATAAGCCAGCCTGATTCTTTCCACTTTACTTGGAAGCTCTCCTATGTTTGCATGATATTGGTTGTCTGTAATGCCAGATCAAAACTAGAGTCAGAATTCTTATGACAACTGCCATTCAAGAAACAAATCTAATGCCAGAAAAATGGTTTAAAGCCATTTTCAACCATAAACAAAGCAAAAGGGAAAAATTTGCAAGCAGTGTGGAATGTTTACCAGATAAAAATTTTAATCTCTCTCACAAAATATATAGTACCTGTACATATATACAAATAAAAAAACACGAGGCTTTAATTGTGAACTACCAGCAAACTATCACATTTTATTTATAATATAATCAATGATTAATGCATATAGTCATGTGTATACTGTCATTTTACTATATAAAATATATACATGACACTGTTTTATATTAAGTTTATGATAAACCTTTGATGGCATAAGACTTTTTTTTGTCAAAATATCATCCTGGGATATTTCATTTGTAAGTTTACAATTATGATCAACAGTATGTTTCATATACAGTCGACCTCTGCGTAATCACGGAATTTTCCTTAGAACCTAACTAATAACTGTTTGTGGAAACCCCCGCATATTCACAGAATCGCAAATATCTTCTGCGATTTTTTATGGCTTTTTTCGTGGCACTATATATTTTTTTCACACCTTTTAACGCTAAATTATTAATAACAATATAATTTACTAATTTTGTAATATAAATACTAACGTAAATTCAGCAAAATATCAATATAAAATAACCGCTATTGGCTGGAGGTTTGAAAGTAGCCAATCCAAGAGCGTTATTCATTTATCCTCGCTCCTGATTGGCTGCTGCCCACGAGGCGCTGTCTGAGGCAGATGCAGCCCAGCAGCATCCCAGTTTACCGCGTGTATCTATCTCGAGTGTTTTGCTGAGTGTTTCTCTGAGTGTTGTATTTTTTATTAAATTATTATCATATATTTACTTATATATTTTTTATTATATTTTAGTTTATTATATTTTAGTTATATTTTGACATTTATAGGCATTTATAGGCATTTTTATGGACTACGTCCAATATTCACGGTTTTTCACTCTTTGCGGGTGCTCTAGGAAGGTAACCCCCGTGAATACCGGGGGACAACTGTATAGCTTGATGTACAGAATGCAGTTAATTCAGGTAGAATGATTTTACAAATGTATATACACAGACAAGCATCACTCCAACAAAATCAGGTCTAATTCCATTCATTAGATTATACTTTTAGGCTCTGTCTTTGTCATGGAATTCAGCAGGCTTAATATTTGTAATATTTACACAGATACATATTTCAGCAGGTTCCAAGATTCTGATCATCTCAAAAGATCAGCATAATCAAATTAGCTTATAGTTCCCTTGATAAATAAACAATCATTATGAACTCTTTTTCACATTACATGTTGAAATAAAACATACTACAGTGCTCTGCCATAATGATTTGGTCAACCATTGTTATATAATGTTAGTTTGCTATGGAAGTTGTTATTATATAATATGTTAGTTTATTGTAGAAAGACAAGAAATAAAGATAAGCAAACAAGTGAAATTCTTTGTTAGTACTTGATGGAGCAACATTTTGCAGAACAAAGGTCCTCTACTCTGTTTAGCATTGAATAAATAAGATTTTTTTTTATCACAAACTGGCCCAGGTTCCCTATCTATGAAAGAGATTCTATTAATTTCAAAATATTAGTAAGAAGTGGATCAGTTGCTCTCAACTCACAAGCTAGATGTTCCAATGGGTGCACCATCACAGTACTTTGTATATCCAGGGCAGGCTGAATACCTTAATTCCTTTTTCAGATTTTTGTCACAGGTATGAGGCATGCAGCACTATCTTTCTGAAGAACATGGGTATCATCAAATCTCATTATGCATGGAGAAGTGTCTTTAAAAAGGGCAATGTACCTGACAGAAATGAGATTCCTCTAGCAACATCAATTTTGTCTTTCCATGATGTTGGCAAGTAATTCCATATTCTTGTTGTAGTGTCACTGATGAATGCATTCATAAATCATCCATGAGAAATGTTGCAATCTGTTGTTGAGTATAGCCTCTATCACAAGATTGGTCTATTTTCAGTATGGAAATAGTTAGTACACACTGGTTAGCTACCCAACAAGATGTCCAATATATACATAATCACATTCAAAATATGTAAATTTAAATCAGATACTTTATGGGGTATTGGCCAAATTAATATTTATATTTCTATAAACTGCAATGGAGGAGTCACATTATTACATAACTGCTCTACTAATGCCCATGTTTTCTATGCTATGGACAAGCAAAAATTAGAAGTTGTGTACTGCAACATTTTGGTCTTGGTAAGTTAACTAATAAAGAAGTCTAACATGTTAACAGTTGATAATTGTAATCACTCCAACACCATTATTAAATAGCCTACTGAAACACTTAATAATGTGTTATAGATTAACCTCATCTCACTATGCCAAGCATTTTAAATAACTGTCAGTACAGCAGTGTATTTAAGCTAAATTTTCTTTTAGACTAGAGAATGGAAACTGAATAAAACAACATACAGCACTGATTCCATTTATTTACATCAACAGCTCTCAACTTAATATAAGAATACAACAGTAGATTCTATGTACAATTTTAATTTTCCTTCCTTTTAACTAAATTGTCATTATTGTGTTTCTGACATTGTCTCGAAAACTGAAAAACAGAATGTTTCGAAACAAACTTCAATCACAATTTAAATGCCAGCCTCTTTTAAATACACAAACAATTTCCTTTACAGTTTGATGCACCATAGCTAACTTCCACATTTTCCTTTTTTCAGAAACTGATAGTTCAAAACATGGTGTATTCCTCATTGTGAAAAAGTATTGAAAATAAAGTGGTCAACAATCCTAAACTATTAGAATGGTATCAGCATCTCAGAAAAAAAGAATAGAACAAGCAATTGAGCACTGCAGCTGAAATGGCAAACCTAAGTTCAATAACTAAAATAAACATTTATACTTTCGAATGTGCGATTCCAAGATTGGTTTAATATCTTGTGATCCCATGACATTCTATGGCTGTCAGCCACATGAATACTGTTATCTAAATGTTTAAACAGTAAACTACAATGATAAGATACCAAAAGGCTGCTCTTTAAACTATAAACATAATCTACTTATATCATCTTTAGATGTAGGCTTTAGCATAAATGTTAGTTAGTCATTGCTATACATTTAGATACATCCTCCCACTCCCTCACATACATTTTGTTATTTTTGTTTCCAAAAAGAAGAGAGAATGTGTGCAAAAACTGTTTCTTATCGAATTTTAAAAAAAATTAAGTAGCATTAACTCCTTTTATGCAATGGAATGTTAGATTTTAGAATAAATAATCCCAATAAATAAATAAATAAATAAATAAATAAATCAATGTTTGTAACAAAATTCTATCAGCAACTTTCAGCCATTACGCTTGGAACAAATGAGTCAGCAACAATGGCTTAAAAATATAAAATGATACTAACATAGTGAGAATGCTAAAATGTTTTGCTAATTTAACGCAAATTTAAAAGTTTATTTCTTAAATTATTTCAAATTATATTTTAAATTTTTTAAATTTTACAAAAAAAATTTTTTAATCAGTGTAGGTAATAGATACTTCAGTTAAAAGAGTGTATTCTGTCCACAAACACCCAATCTTCAAGTGACAAATCTCAAAAAAGCAAACAGTCATTACTCCTATCTATTGTTTGCTGACAATTTCTAGATGCTCGTAAAATATTTGCCAAGCATCGTTGCATAAATTAATTTCTTATGTCATATTAAATAGTGCATAGTTAAGATCACTTTGCTTTGAGAATAACCATAAGATGAAGCAACCCTGACCAACGAGTGCAATCTGAAACTATGAAGATAATTTATCAGAAATAATCTAAAATAATTTATAATTTTTTGTCTTAGATTATTTTTGAATATTGGACAATTTTTCTTCTTCTCCAACCCCCCCACAACAAAATATAACTGTACTGTACCTTAATAAGAAAACCAAAGCAATAAACCATCAGTTATCATTATTATCACAATCCAGTTAATGAAACCTTTATAAAACTTAGAACTTATCAAAATAAAGATTTGTCCAGTTCTTTTTTTTTAAAGCAATCTTATAGTATCAGTATCCCAAACAAGAGCCAGTGTAATTAGAATAAATTTGTGTTTTATATTTATACATTGTAACAATGCATACATTACCCACTGTCAAGAATGCCATTATGTTTGCCAGTTAAACCATACTAAATGGAATTACACTGTCAGCTGCTTTGAAAACACATATCATATTGGTGTATCTAGCAGAAATATAAATTAGACTAAAGGCTCACCTTTTCACTTCAAAATAAAAACTATGATTTGCAAACGAGTAAATTTGATAGATTTCTCCCACAAAATACTGTTTATTCTTTTTCTTCAGTATTAGCTTTCTACAAAGATTCATTTGTAAATTCTTGTCTTGAAGAGAATGAACTAAGTAATAAAATGAAAGCAAGTAAGCCAACTGGCATGCTACCAAAATAACTTTTACAAACAACTATCATTCCACATTTAGACTTGAAACATGGCAATAAAATAATTCAGTCATGAGAAAATAAGAAAACATATTTCATGCATATATTCCCTCCCCCCGCAGAAACAGTAGTCAACTTGGATAAAAGTTCTTGTTTGTTTTATTTACCTACTGTGTTATTTTTAATATTTATTTGTTTATTAAAATGGCAGCTAGATATTTGTGGATGTACACTTCACTACATGGCTGATCTCTATAAACCAACTTTACTATAATTTGTTATTCCCAAAAAGTCATTAAAATCCAGGCAGCACTGTTTGTTTTCCATTATGATTCTATATAATTTCTCATCAAAAGTATTCTGAACTTAATACCCGAATAACATCTTTTTTCTCTAATAAACTTCTAAACTTATTTGTGTGCTACCTGTCAAAAGTGATACACTGTAGAGAGGATTAACTTTTTCTTTCTTTAAATTGAAATTATTTTAGGTGCTGTAATAATTTTGGCCATCACTATAATGGGTAAAGCTACTTGGTTATTGTGTGACACAGTTTTACTAGCATTTCCAACACAATAGTTTGAAATAAATATTCAAAAACAAACAAAGCATTTTAATAAGATCTTTTACGAAGATATATGGCAGAAACTGACAATATCTACTCTAACCACCAAATTTATCATAACAAGAAAATAAAATTCATGATAGTAAGAGGATGTACAGTCATCGCCAAACGATTAAATGAATTTTATTTTTAAGTTTTAAATTTACTTCCAGTATATAAACGCTTTTTTTTTTTTTTATCAAAGGTCATTAGAATTTAAGAAGCATAACACAGTTATTGGGCCACCACATTGTAATATTACCAAATGTTCTGTTTACTCCAGCTGATCATTCTGGGCATATGGCTACAGAGGAGAGATCTCAAAGCCAAAAATCAATAAATGCCACAACTCAAAAGCCATTTTTAGCCAGTGTTATTAGATATGATGTAAATAAAATTCTGTTCTATATAATATTATGTGCACTGGTAAAATCTGCGAATTAATTACAGTTTCATTTATCCATCTTGGTTAGAATAAAAGAATTAATTTGCAGTCTTAGTTGTAGTTAAATATTCAAGAACAGGCTGTTGGTGATCATAGAGACCAAAGTTTACAGTTTGCTGAAAAATTTGTCAGACTGATTTCAGTGGCCAATGACCAAACCAAGCAGTCTAAGAATATTGCTGTGAAGCAAAAGGTTGTTTGTTAATACAGGAGAAAACTAGTCATTTAGATGGCCATCTCTTAATCTGCTGAACTCAGATAAAGCATATGAAAGCTGTTGGAAAATGAGGCCAAGATGGCAGTGTCATTTTTCACATCAGCTGACTATAAAAGGCTAAAAAAACTGACTTGCTCATCTGAATTTATGCTTTAGTTGATAGCATAAGCAAGCCTTTACAATACCATCAAAAAGTTAATCTTTTAAGACAATCCTTAGTGTATTGTTACATCCTAGTAAAAAAAAACAACAAAAAACATCTTAACACTGAGCTACCTAGAGGAAGTTAAAATGTGTATGTGTGGAGAGAGAGAGAGAGAGAGAGAGAACTGAAATTAAACTAAGATGTTGTGTTTATTTGTATTATCTGAATGCAGTAAATCTTTAAATGAAAAACTCAGCAAATTTCTTAATGTTGTACTCACTCTAATGAAACATTTCCTTTCAAGATGTGGATTTTTATAACAGAAAGTGAGTGCACTATACATCAGTTAATATTTCCTGTCTTTAAAATGTATTTGGTCATTCAATTGTATGAAGAAAAAACAACAAAAAAAAATGGCTTCTGACTTTTTCAGTACATACCATTTCTCATCATACTAAAACTATTATTGATAAAAGGGGAATTATAGATTTAGAGAAACATTTATGCTATGTAGAATCTCAGTTCAAAGGATTCGGTTCTCCAATTAAATTTTATAAACATGAAAAATTACTGAAGGTAGTGGCTCCACTGTATTAACAAAATAAACTAAATTTATTTTATATACATTCACTGAGTAATTATATCATTTGGTTTTGATCCTATCCTTGTATATCCCTGGCAAGCATCAGTAACTTTTCATCATTCAGATGATCCATAAGCAGCTGGACTATCAAAACTATCTGTCTAAAAGTAGGCTAGTCGAATTAATGCTTAGTTTTGGTATATTTCAAAAAAGAAATCCTAGTAAAATGGGAAAATGCATTAATTTAAATTTATTTCAAAGAATGAGTAAGAATGTCATCATCTGTAATTGTCTCCACACTGCAATTTATGTTTTATGTTATAAATGTTTGATGTCTGGATATCTCGGGAGCAGCAGCATTAGAGTAACGTTAGATGAATTAAAAAGGTAATAAGTCTTAAAACAACCAAGCTTTTGGTTGTTAGAATTTCATTTTTACCAAAAAAAAAAAAAAAAAAAAAAAGAGAGAGAGAGAGAGACTTAATTTGCTTTGATAAAATTTGAATCATTATGAGTGGAGGCGGCTCAGTGGTGCTAGTAATCAATATTTCTTCCCATTCTGGACCTCATTTTTCACCAAAGGTCACAATTAAATGGAATGCATTGCCTCAAAATATCATGAAGCATATTTATGTTTCAAAAAACAAATTGGATATATATTAACCCTTTAAGAAGTATGCTACTATGTATATGGAGAATGAGTACTGATCCTGAAATAATCCTGTAAATATGTTTCCAATGTTTTATGGCTGAAGGGAGCTTATACATTTTCTGCATCCTCTTATATTTACTGAATCATTACCTATTCCCAGCCTGACCTGTGTGCTTCTCAAAGGGTTAATAACTAAATCAAATAACAGAATCTTCCCTCTTATGAGAAATGAGGCAGACACAAACTTTGTGCTTGCTGAGTGTTCGTTTCAAGTTTTAGGAAGAGGAAACTTATCACTTGACTTTGTGTCAGGAACGATGATCAGCTGAAACCAGCACATAAAAACAGATTGGCTACAGTTTGCTAGGAGTGTTGATGAAGAACTGTCACTTCTCAACAGATCACTTCAGTTTGCTAAAAGAATGATTGATTTATTCAGCCCCAATGGTCCTGAATATTTAACATTCTAACAGTAAAGATTTTGACAAAAAGTTCATTGGAGCACAGGGTGGATGTATTGAGTGGAAAGAACAGCAATTTACTAAACAAACTATGAATGCTAATCACTGCATAGATTCTTTATGCTGTTTCTAGTAAAAGCAAAGCAACAAGTCACATCAGACAATCAATCCCACTTCATGTAAACAAAGCTTACTTAAAATATAACCCAAAAGTTGATTTCAAATGTGTAGAGTAGCATAACAGGAACAAAACAACAACAGAAATTTCTAATTTGAAAAATAAAAAGATGATTCCAAATAAAAATCTTGTCCATCATTGAAGTATGAGCACCCCCTCCTTTTTGTCACACTTAACCATAACATCAGGTGGCAAGAAAACAAACTGTTCAAATGTTTGTATCCAGTTGATTCCTGCTGCTGGCAAATCTCTCAATTTTTTCATCCTCAAGTTCAGTATTTGGTAGTTGATGCCAAGTGCAGAACATTGACTGATGGGTTGAAATTGGCTAGTATTTGGAGATCTTAAATAATCTAAAAGACCCAGTTAATGATAAACTAGCTTGGTTATAGTGATATAAATATATACAAGAGTGTTTCAGAAAAATAAAAGAAATATTTACATCAGTGCTTTCTATGTGTGACCAAGTAGTAAACACCAAGCAACAGTAATGTACGAGTATTTGAACATGCCCCTCATTCATGCATTGTACAATTATGCTACTATTGAGTATGTGCAGCAATCTGTATATCATTTTTTGTGGGCCAAAGGTGTTCCACCAACTGAAATACATTACAGAATGTTGGCACAATAGGAAAATAACTTAATGGTACCAAGAAAAGTGTACAAGTGAGTGAACAGGTTTCAAAATGACTGGGGCATCTTGATTAAACTGTTCCAGTGCAGCATGACAATGCAAAACCACATTGTCCAAGAACTACCACTGATAGTTTAAATAGACTGCACTTTGACCTCTATCACATCCTTCATACAGTCTTTATCTTACCTCATCCAAATTCCCTGAAAGATAAGTTGGAAGTGGAAGGTCAGTGATCAATGAGGACCAACAGGCAGTCCAATAAATGGTACTTTGTCTTATTTTATTTTTGAAATTCCTCTACTTTGTGAAACATCCTCATATCATTTCAAAAGCAGCAAATACAGGATACAAAAAATGAGAAAGGTATTCAGTAAAAGATATGAATTCAAACATTTTTTCAAAAAAAAAAAAAAAAATCAATCCTTTGACTGTTCACTTTGAAAAAAATTATTTTTAATACTAATTATACAGATCCAGATCCACAAGCTTCCTATTAGAATTAACATTAAATTCTTGGCTCTCCATTAGATATAATATGCATTACAGGAAATATGAAATAGGTAAAATAAACTTTTTAATAAATGCAAAAATACTAGAACCAGACAAACTGATTTACATGTGATTAAAATTTTACTTTTGATTCTCTAAGAGATATTTTGGGTCTCTCTCTGTGTGTGCGTGTGCGTGCAAGGAGAGGAGAGGAGAGAGAGGTGGGGGTGGCGAGGGAGAGGGAGAGAGAAATCCCTTTATAGCAAACAAAAACAGAGAGAACCAACAACAAATTTGTTTATCTTATGTAACTATAACTACAAACACAGGTGAAAGCAATTTTTAAATCTGTACTTGAAACCATTTACCAAAGTTTGAAGAACAATTTTTTGAAAGCCTATGTGTAGACAAATCACCATTACGGATTATCCCAGGTGGAGGAAAGAGTTCCTCCTCATCATTGATCAACCACTAATGTTTACAATGGTAACTGGTAGTCATAGTAGTAATTTATAGAAAATGCCCAACAAGGAAAAATATGTCTGCAAAGCAATTCATTTCCTTTCATGAAACTGAGGTTCTTGATAAAATGGACTTTGGTTATTTATTATAAAGTACTGGACATCCCTATTCCACCATCATAAAATTATGTCATGTCTATAACTTGCTACACTCAATTATCATAATTTTTCAGATTATATATACACACATACAGGAGGACCCCAATTTACATAAAACGTGACTTACGTAAACAATTCCTGTAAGCCCAAAATTTCCATTACATTAGCAGAGTGCTGCTGCTGTCGCTATGTGGTTGTTTCCGCAACTTTGCAGAGTTTCTGTGATGCTATTACATGATCTCCCTCTCTCTCACACATAGCACACATTCTCTTGTTAGACACTACGCATAAAGCATCTCGTGCATCACTCGTAGTTTTTCTTTGAAAGTCTTCATTTTCTAATGATCTATTTGCCCTAATTATGACTGTAAAAAGGCAAAATGGTGTAAAAGTGCTGAGCCCATATGTAAACACACTAAAATAGACTTAGAAATGAAGATAAAGATGATAAAGAAATACGAAGGTAGACAATCTTTATCAGCCATTGCACTTGAACTACATTTTTCAGTGATGACAGTGAATACTACAGGAATGCCCAGACTTACGTAAATTCGACTTTACTTAAGAAATAAATTCCAAAAAAAAAAATTCTAGATACACCAAAAATGTTACGTACTGCTATGTATAGGTACCTGGGTATGAGCGAGCATTACTTTGAGCCGTGGAGTAATGTGCTGTGGTCTGATTGTTAGTCGGCCAGCATCTCTCTCCCACACTTTCAGTTGTGCATTAGTATCAATCAAGTAAGTTTAATTATGCGTAAATCTTTTAATTTTTATGTAAATTTTTCCATTGCAAGCCATGACACCAAAGTGTAAAAGCAGTCCTGGCAGCATGGGTGGGCATTGTGGGTCTGGGCCCACCCTCAATGTAACAACCTCCCTCATTTTATGCAAAGCAGCCCGGCCCAGCCCACCCTTGTAAATCTCTCATTGGGCCTATAGCCCCCTGCACCAATTTGTTGGTCCCAAGTTGGCCTAAAGCTGAGCTGGCTAGTGTGTGTCCAGCTGAAGTCACAGTCCAGTCCTTGTGATGTGCTATCACAGGTGTCGTGGTCAGAGTCATTTAGTTGCAGGCCCCATTGGTGTTAGCTAATGGGAGCTTGGCTTGATTGCATCAGACCTACTGTGGTAACAGTTCGAGTTCTGGCCCCTGTCTTTCTATTATGATTTTTCTTATGTTGCGTTAAAAAATCATTGTACCCCCACTAGAAAATTCAATGCTCGTCCTAGAATTTGTTTCTCCCGCCGGGTCTGTATAAAAGAGATGCTAGTGATAATTGTTCTGCAAAATAAAGAAACATGAACATGGGCATGGCTGTATCAACCGTTAACACGAATGAGAGAAAAAGACCGTATTAAAGAACATGTGAAAAAATCTGCCCCCCCCCATGAAATCTATTGTGATAACGAAAGAAAGGATTGATGTGGCGAGGCAGAGAAATTGTTGATGGTGTGGATGCAAGATAATAAGCAGATGCATGTGAGTTCAACTTATGTATAGCCGACTGGCACGTAACCCTTACGTAAGTCGGGGTGTTCCTGTATATACATTAGCTTCATAATATAAGTAAATAAAATATCTAAAAGTAACCATACCATCCCCCTTTTTTTAAATAATAAGTGCTGACCTAAATTATGAAATGAAGAAATTTACTGTGAAATTTAGATAACTTCAAAAGAAACTATCATGTTTAGCTTCAGAATTAAATAAGATTTTGCATCTCTGTAAACAAAACATCACTGCAACGTAATATTTCCAGGTTAGAAGAAACTATCCTTAAGGTTAAATATGGCCATTAGAGTCCTAATAAAGAAAGTCAACATAAAGCTAAATCCTTGTGCAATAAGAACTTTTACAACTAAAAAGAAACTATTAATGGTCTTGAATAATACTGACATGACACACCTACCATTTTCCTGCTTGGATGGATTTCTTTTTTTTGGTATTCTGACCAGTCTGCAGCTATAATTATAAACTTACTAACAAAATATTCTAAATTTCCTATGAAAATCAATTTATTTGTAGACATAAGTGATATGTGTACAAACCTAATTATTCAAACATGTATAAATATAAATAAAAGTTTATTTTCAAATCTTTGTTGCACAAAACTTTTTTTTTTGGAAATATCCACTTTTGCTTCATGAACTATTTTACTGGTGAATTCAGAATTTTAGCCACCCATTAGTGTGCACATATACACCATGCATTATTATTTCTTATGATGAAATTTAAAAAAAAAATACTTCAAGTTTCTGTTAAAATCTGACAAAAGCCAAATCTCTGCAGTTTTTTTTCCATGACCAGACTAAAACCTAAAAGATGCTACAGATGTGATCAGAGACCACTGCAAGAGGAGAAAGGGGATGAGAAACGAATTCAGTCATTATCATTGTTATGGGATAACAAGCAGCATGTGAAAGAATAACCAAAGTATGTGTAGGATATTAAAAACGTTTGAAATGTTGAACCAGTTCAAAATGTGCTTTGTTAACTATTCATTTCTTGTAGAACTTACTTTGACTCAATAAAATACCCACAATATACTCACACACACACACACACACTATATTAATATATATATATTGTGTGTGTATCTAGAAAAAAATGTAGTTAAAAAAGTTGAAAAATCCATAATCTGGCAAAGATATAGCTTAGATTTTGTTGTATTGCTGTTTAAAAAAGACAACCACCAACTGTTGCACAATGGGTATATTTATATGCTGATCCAAACATCCTAGGTGCATTCATACAACTGATGATCCAGTCATCAAGCACACAACAAGCATTGTAGAGCAACTTGAGTGCATAATTCAGCAAGTAGTAAAAAAAAAAAAAAGGCACTCAAGATGTTTAGGCATCAGTCAAAGTTCAATTGCCTCCTGCCCATCATTTAAACACAAGATTAGAAGTTATCAAGGAAGTACCTTTGACTTTGCCAAAAACTCCATTTTCCACAAGAATGCAAAGCAAAGAGCTTGAGAGCCTTTCTTATTTTATGGCAGTAATGGCAAGAACAAGATTTTAATACTTATAGTGATAAGTAGTCTGAATCATTTGGCATAAAGTAAACACTGGTTTGGAGACAAAATATCTAAGTTTGTTTACTTCTTTTTATGCAACTTCACAGAATTCACAGCATTCAATACAACAATGCACTTCCAGATAAGACAGAAGCCACTTAAGAGAGACTTACCAACTGATTAAATGGCTTGCCATACACCTGAAAACTTGACATCAGTAGTATACTGTTGTATTGCACAGTAAACTCATCCATGAGCTTCCAAATAAAACATATCTCAATGTTATATAATTTTTGGTTCTCTGGTTACACTAGGGGGGCATCAAACTTCAGTAAATGGTCTTGTTATTTCTTTTAGCAAAAGAATAAAGCAGAGTGGGAACAGTTTTTGTAGTGCAATTTTTTCAGTGTAACACAACCAATGAATTTAGAAATACATTGGATAAATAGTTTGAAAGGGCAAAGGCTTACATCTAAGGTCTATCCCTCTATAAGTAACTATATAAAATTTTTCATAGGAACTGTTTGTTTTATTTATTTATTTACAATTTTTTTAAAAAAACTAACTGTATAGTGTATGGCCATGATTAAGGCCTAAGTTGATTTCCCATGAAGATCTGACCAGTTTGGAGGGTTTTTCTTGCTCTCTTGTGACAGAGCATTGTTTTTTTTTATACCCACAGCTAAACAAGGTAGCTTCCTAGAGGGATTTTCCAGGTACTTGTGGTGGACATTCCATTGGTAACTCTTGAATGGCTTGTATTCTGACCACTGCTGAGAGATGTCCTCATAACCTTGTTGTGTGGACAGGGGATCATGCAAAAGACAAATATTACAGTAATGGATACTAGACCAACAGACAGGTGACAGAGTGGTGAAGGAAGAAAACAGCTAGCCACAAAATCAGCCACTGATTTTTCACGAGTCAGAGCACGTGCCAGTCAAATAACTAAGTAACTTCATGAAGGTGTTTTCAGGACACTGATATTATTAAACAAACAAACAAAACAAAAAAGAAGTGAAAAAGTGCTGTGCTGGGTTAATTAAATACGTAGTCTAGGCTAGTAACCACAAGTGAAAATTAGTAGACTCCACAGACTCTTAAAAACCTGTGCTCACTAAATTGGAGTAACCACTTCTATGATTTGTAAAAAATGCAGTACAGACTAAATTGTTGAACATTACCTAAGAAAAGGTCAGGGTTATGTAGATAACAAACAAACTTGTTGGGAAAACACTATTTTCAGATTAATTCCATAATGTTAAACTAATTGTTAGATTTCTGAATACGTCCTAGGACTACAAAGAAAAGAAGGAAGTGATGTCACCGTGTGTTGATTTACACGTAACCAAAAGTAAAACTTCAGCTGTTTTACTTTTACAAAGCTACATATAATTTCAGCAAAAGCATGTTTTTGTTTTAACTTATACTGTTTTAGATCCTGTGGAAAATTTGTACTATAAATATATACCATACAGTTTATATTTGAAAGTGAAAAATTCATTTGCAACCTCAGATGTCTTGGTGTTTTGAGATATTTGCTATATTCTAGTGAAGTTTCTTGAGGAACCCAATCTCATTGTAAATTCTTTTTTTAAAAATTTAATAGGTGACAGCCCTCAAATCAAGACTGTTTTTGTCACCAACTCTTTTTTTTAAAACAGATAATTAAAATGCAAGTATATTCAAAATAGATAATGTAGAATTTGTGCAGTAGACAGCAAAAAAACAGGTGTCACAATACTGTTTCTGTCTCCATGGTTATACCCACACAGCAACGCCTGGCATTAGTATATGAACAAACATACTGGGTATTCGTGGGTTAAGCATCGTTACATTTAAATACTCCAGATAAGAAGAAAATTTCAGTATAGTAGAGGTAGATTAAATTCTCATATATGGAGCAGAGTATATCTAGCTCTTCAAACTTTAAAATATAAGCAATGTTAATCTCTCTCGGCTAAAATCAAAATCTTACAAAAAACTGTTCCTCTACCACTTGAAGAAATGGGATAAGTTTACAACGATTTATTTAGTGGACAGAGAGAATTTATGAGAGCAACCAAATATATAAAAATCTTTTCTGATTTGATTTACTTGGAAATTTTTTTTAGGTGGTTTGATATACCAAGGGAAAGGAAATAAATTCAAAATGATCCATGGCAGCAACACACTTATGTTCTGCTTCTTAACTTCATTAATTATTCTTGTAGTATCTTCTGGTTAAAAAAAAAAAAAACACATCATCTTATGGTTAGCTTTTGTGCACATGACTTGTTTTTAAGAAGGATGATGCAGTAATAGGTAAGCTTTTAGGTTAAATAAGCTGATTTATGCTTGAAAAAGTATGGTGACTTCATAGAAGATGTGTCCACTTTAACAGCCTAGGCATCCATTCCAATTAATAACCTGTTTCTACATAAATAACACCAGGTATTTTATGTTTGGATTTTCCACAATTGTGTGCATCTTCCTAAGTTAGAAATTACTAGTTGTGGTATAGTAAAGTAATGTAAGGCATATATATGGTTGAGAGATAGATTCAGAGGAAGAGAAAAGAGAAGTGAGGTAATATAAATGTTACCTGGAAACTGCCAAACATAAGCATTACTTTATAGTCCAAAATGCAAGATTAACATATCTGACAAATCTGTGAAAATGTTTTGCTGCATTGTGTTTCTAGAAATACTTTGAGAGACTGAGTATTTGAATGTGAGAGGCCATAACTAAATTATCAGAGATCTGTAGACATAGTACAACCATTTATCAAAGCAGAAAGTGGAAAAACCAGGAAATGAACAAATAGCAACAAGTTTAATTAAACCAGTAAAATGGTAGACTTGTATTTGAAACATTTAATCATAGTAAATCACATTATAAAAAGATTAATGGAAAGAAAAACGAAGATCTGCTTGAAGATAATAATCACAGTATCAACAAAGTGTGCAAACAGATGACATGTAAAACAATAATATATACAAAACAATAATATATACATAAAACAGTTAGTTTCAGCGGCACTTGGGCAGTTCTTTAGGGACACATTTAAACTTTACAGAAGGACACCAAGACAATCAATCCTTTACTTGTTCCTATTATTATAAAATGAAATGTACAGATAATCTGAAAATCCTTAAATTCTCCTTATTTTCCTTGGTAAAAATCAATGAAATATTTAATAAAATGTTTGTCAGTGATTTCAAATTATTAACCATTTGTTTTATATCAGTTAATACACTTGAACAATAAAGTAACATACATAGTATGGCTGACTACTTATGGACACATATGAGTTTCAAGATTAAAAATACACATGGAAAATGTAAAATTAAAAATATTCACAAGATCAGTATTCAAAGTTCTATATAAAATGCACGTTGATATGATTTAGGTGCATTGTGTACAATTTCCCATCAAAATTATTTGTAACCAGCAAATTTTTTCTACCACTATTAGCAAAGTATTTCATGAAAATTTATGGATCCTGCAGTTTTTGAGGAAGCAACTTTCTAAATTCTTACTAACATGGAATATTCAAAGAAACTAGGTCAATAATCTCTCTCTCACACACCACACACACACACGCACGTGCATTTTTAAAATTTTCTTTCAAAATTATTCTAAGTCCACAATAATGAACATCAAAGCAGATGCAAATACAATCAAAACTGACCATAAAATTTAAAATATTGATTTTACTGTATTTTTTTCCTAAATTTGTAGTGATATTTTTTCTTTTTTTAAATTTATTGTAACTTAACAAAACTCTACCCACAAAAAGCAGTGACATTGGCAAACTTTCAGTATTAGTTTAGTACAGTAGAATTCTCATGTACACCTGTCCCAAAAACTAAGTCAAGACAAAGCAATGGATATTACAACCACTGCAGTTCAGAATAGCAATCATGCATGTTAGTTAAGTACCAACCTCACTGCAACAGAAATGGTTTATTTTATGCACAACAATTGATAGATGAATAACCTGTAGAAAATATTAATCTTAGTACTAGGTACTTTGAATCACATTATTCCTCAAGAGAAAATTTTAAACTTCTACTTCATATAGATTACCAATATCAGTGATGCATAAGTCAGAAAACTGTAGATGGAAAGTCCAGTGCAGAATGATAGAATGTACATATACCAGCAGTAATCAGAACTCTATTCTGTATGCACTTCTGCTTAAGAAAAAAAAAGGTGGGGGGGAGAACAGTGAATTAAAAAAAAAATTCCTCCTCTGGTTTTCTCCCACACCTGAAAAAGTGAAAAGTTATAGTAAAGATTTCCCTGCCAAAGTTTAAAATGCTAGGCCCCATATGGCACAAGATTGGCATTGCTTCCCAGAGGTAATAACAGCACTCACTAGGGGTGCCTTCTTGTAGAAATCTTTGTACAGAAAGCTAGCTTTAAGGATTTCCTGGTTCTGCAACATATTTGTTGATAACCAGCATCAGGTGCTGTGACTTTGTGAAAATTCTGGCTTTCTGAATTACCTCCCATCCCAAACACTCCCCACTAATGAAGTCAATGATGATATTCTTGTCCATTCACATGATTGCTGGCTGGTAAATAGTCAGACAATAATCCATAACATGGATACTATGATATTTTTTTCTAGATCCATGTAACTTTTTGTGCATACTAAGTAATAAAAATATAACCATTCAAAATAACAGCGTTTTTGCATTCTGTTTCAGAAACATTTTCTCCAGCATTGTGTCCAAGTCAGTCTGGTGTTGCCACCATAGTGAGGTTTTCTCTATTTTTTTTTCAAATTGTGATTCTCTCAACTAAGATAAAAACCTGTTCAAATAAACAAGTAGCTTATTGTTTTATAAAAAAACAAAAACAAAAAAAAAATTGCTTATCACATATCATTGTACTGGGGAATATGAAAAACAAAAAATTTTATTTAAAAAAAAATTTTAAAAAGTTCAAATATTTTTGAAAGATTATATATACATGTTCAATTTGTGTATGGAGGGGGGGGGGGTCCTGAAAATAGTTTGTCCACTGTGGAAATTAACCATTTTGAAAATGCTCAGCCTGACTCAACCTGCCTCCATGGCATTAAGTTTTCACTTGTTAATTAACCATTCTAGCTCAATTACACAGTGCTCTTTCAGCAGTTAATGAATTTACACACCCAATTATTTCTGGAATTTGTGGTTCAAGTGAGATGGCACATAAACCTAGTTCAACAGGCAAGCTACATTGTTAGCAAACTGATGTTCAGCAGCCAGGAACAGCACCATTCAATATAGAACCAAAACATTGTAACCTTTTCATGAAAGAACATGATTTAGTGACCACAACAGGATTATATCTAAACAATGAAAGAACAAAAATGTGTGTTGCTCTTGGCTTTTTCCAAATATATTATCAGGAAGAAACGTAGCATAACAAAATATGCCACATTAGCAGTAAACCTGTTTGGTTATCGTGTGCAGGCAAAACCCACCAGAATGTTACTTTAACACTTGAACTTCTAAAAGGATGACAAGTCTCAAAAAACATCTGATCTTTAAAACTTGCAACTGGCAAGTTATCAGTAAAGTAATTGTTCTTATTAGCAAAATTTGTTTTCAGTAAAAACATGTTGAATATCTCAAATACAAACAAAAACAAGCGACAGATTTTTATCATTCTTTAAGAAAAGTCAAGTTGGGCTGAGAAGAAAAATAAATGGGTGGATAATATTTGGAATACAGAATGCTGGAAACTATTATTGAATTTTAAAAATGAACAAATTGTGCCATCAATGTATGAAAACCCTATATTTGAATACTCTATGCAGATATGAAATTATTATTTTTTAAAAACACAAATACAATATAAAGATGTAAATAAGCATAAATGTTTTCAGGTAACACTAAGTCACCTGACAGAACTATAAAAAAATCTAAATTGTCAGCAAAATTTTTAAAAGAAAAGTTGTTTATTTTAGGAACAGCCAGCCAGAATGAATTAGCAGTTGCAATTGTTGAAAGTATAAGGTTTATACAACCATTTTCCATCAACTTATTGGCAGTAACTAAACTAATTATAACCATCCTCAGGGTATAGCTCTGAGTAGTACTGTTTTGGCATTCAGTAAAGTTAAGTGACTGGAATTTGCCTTGAAACTGCATACTGTTATTTTAGTTTTTTAAAAATATAATGTAGGTTTGAACTGGCACTAACCCAACAGAGCCACTGGCATACTGATTTTTCTTTTTTTTTTTTGTACTCTTGAGGTCCTTACATAAGCTCTGGGCCTTAGGCCTTACCTTCTTCTGCAATAATAATAATAATAATTTTTATTTTTTAATGTCTTATGTCTTCACGTCAGATTCAGAAAACATAACAATATAACCATGCCAACTAAATAACCATTTATTGATTCTTTGGTCAATTTGGTTTGTATTTATTTATTTAATTTTCATTAAACTGAAAGTTGGCATTTGTATGCATGCTCTCACTCTGTTTTAAAAAAAGGAAAAGAATTAAAGGCCAAAGCAGCTATCACAATAGTTAAATTTACAATATGTCAACTTCTTCCACTGTCAAGCTTTACAACCGATCATTTTAATGCAGACGTTTGCAAAAGGTAAGTAATAAAATAAAATTTTATTTTTACAAATATCTCCTAACAATAGTCATTTTCTTGCTCGCTTATTTATTTGTATTTTGATATGGTGCCAAACAAATGACTTTATTTGGAAAGAATCCACAATATTCTTGAAGAACTAAAAGCAAGCAGCTGATGACCAATTGTCCTACAGCTGAAGTTCCAGAACTCTTTACACATTTTACTTTTAATATATGATTTTAAAAATAACCCATGAATATTGAGCCAATTTGTTTTCAAGAGTAAAAACAGAAATCACCAGATAAATTTGGTTTTACAAATAATCAAATAATATAAATCCAACCTCAAGTAGCTTATTTAATTAACTGTCGCATGTTTATAATAAACCTGGAATATTAGAAAGAAAGAAAAAAATTTTATTCATCACCTTAAAATAGCCAAAGAGTGAGAAATTAGAATAATATCATTAGAATGCTAATGATATAACATTCTCTCAATGCACTGCATATTTACAAAAGTGATCTTGTATTGGAAACAATTTAAAATTTGGTACACTTTTCAGAATGTGTAGCCTAGGCAAAGTTGGATACAATTACTATACAACTTCTGCATTATTGGGTGAACAAGCCTGGTAACCAATTCAAATGAATTTAGCAAGTGGAGATTAAATATGGTCTAAAGTAAGGGTGGGGCAAACTTTTTATCATGAGGACCATGCAGGCCAGCAAAACCCAAATATAACATGCTATCCCCTCCTGGTATGAGAATGGTCTGAGGAGGCATATTTAATATAAAAAGATGGATTGTATACAAAATTTATTTCAACATTTATATTTTAAAAAGCAGTAATATACCATTTTTGGTTTAATTTTGGACTTCAAAACAAGTTTGATGGTTTGTACCTAACTTGTTGGTTCTCTCTTTGAGCAAAGAAAGAAATAATAAATAAGATTTACTATATCAACATCCCAGTAAGGCATGTGCACAGCTTCCAGTTTTTATTATGAATTTTCTGGTGTCAGTTCACTTTATACTCCTTGAAAACTGTCAGTTTTGTGGAAAGTACACCCACACCTTATCATTTGCAAGAGATTCATTCCAGAAACAGTCGCGGATAGCACCATGACCGTTGCATACGCACCTAAGAACTTTTTAGCTTTAAATATTGCACTAAAAGCCATGAATAAGCACTACATAATGCAGGAAAAGCTGAAAACAAAAGATATTAGAACAGTACACATACATATCCTAACAAATACATAAAAAAATGGGGCAAGACAAAGTGATGCGGATGTTTACTGGGTTGTGAGACAGAGGAAAGACATTGTGCTTACGTATTACTTCTTCTTGCAGAGGGGTGTCAGAGGCTCAGAGATGTTTCTAGAACATTTGGAAAGCATCTTTGAATGTTTGTGAGGGTTTGCACTGGTGCCTCAACTTGACCTCACATGTATGTGGATTTGTGAATCGCAAATTCACAAATAACAAAGGAACAGTCTTTGAACAATCTGCATTCACTCTCTACTCATCTCTTCTTGAGGGCACCCATCTTTCACAAAAGTCACAATCACAAGTATAAATCATTGGCATGGAGTGAAGAACCCAAAAAAGAAAGTTAATGAAACTTGGGTAGAGTAATGTTGAGTTGTTCACCAGGGCCCTACAAATTCTGGTCAATAGCACTGCATTATGCAATCACATTGGACCTCCAGGTGCTATGATTCTTCAGTGAGTGAGACATGATCATGTATGTGTCAGCCATTTGAGTTCCAGTCAACACCACAGAATACTGAATAGCATCCAGCTTTTTCATTTGTCAGTTCACATGGATCATCACATCTCAGTCCTCTTCAGCCATTAAATAACTGTAACATCCAATTTTTTGGTCGTCAGTCCTTGCAAGTCATCCCATCTACCAGCATGTTGACATGCAAATGACCATTTAATAATATTTTAAGTATGAAAACTCTGGGTGACTGGTGGCCAGTGAGATTTATTCTACTATTAAAGGGCTGTAGTGATATGCTGCCAATGGTCAGCTGGGGACCCATTCAAAATGCTGCTATGGGCCACATGGTTTGCCCATCCGTTTCCTGAAGTGATCTTAAGTAAAAATACTAGCTATTTGACAATCTTATACTCTTTGGCAAGTAACAAAATTATGGTGCCTACTTGTCTAATCTGGACTAAATTAAACTAACTACAAAGAACAGCAAATACTTTCAACTAGTGAACAATTAATTTCCTATTATATCAATATCACATTACTTGGTTACAACTGTCCATAACAAATATTTTAAATGATCATCATAATTACTTACTCCTTATTTACATAAAAGTTCAGGAACTGTGCACTCAAATTTTTGCTTTCAAAGTATACCTACAATAAATGTCGTTTAGGAAATGTAATTTTGAAATGCAAGAATATACTTGAAAATACTGCCCATAAACTAAAAACAACACTGAGATGTGCATACAATTAAGTTTCCTCCATCTTCATTATGTAAATCACTCCATATACATTTAACCCTTAAGCTGCCATGACCGTAACCCCCAACACCCACTATATGCGAAAAAACACAATTTTTAAGAAATAGGTGGATACGTGCTCTGCTCAGCCACCCGACTCCCCCAAATGCCGCTCCCCTCACGGGAAACTCAAATAATGCAGAAAAAATACCGCATGTATTTACATGCACCATAGTTTAAGGGTTAAAAGCAAGAATATTTGATTTTCTGAAGCCTATGGCAAAACAATGTAGAAAAATTGATCTATTTTACTGTAGTTCTGCTGAAGTAAAACAACAGATAAGGTCATAGTATAGAACAAAAATTGAAAATATCCCTCACCAGCAGTACCCACACCAAGAAATAAAGTTCACATCCAAAAAAGCCAGATGCTATAAGACAACTTAATGGCTCAAGGAATAACCAAAAGCTAAACAGAATGAAAGGCATATCATGATAAAAATGAAACACACAAAAAGAGCTTGGCCAACCAGCAAAGCATTTTAAAGGAGTGGAATCCAAGATAGTTACCACTGAGTTAAGTTAATTGGCTGAAGGGCATTTACAAAAGAGAACTTTTAGTGTTTCTTAATAGCACTTGACAAGAGTCATAATATTTCTAACAACTTACTTTTGTTGAAGGAACTAATGCAAGGTTTGAGATAACTGGGAGATAACTTCACTTTAGATTATGAAAGTAGCAACTACTGGCAGAAATTTTTTTATGAAAGTATGTAAATAGTAAATTTGCTTCAACTGATTCAAAAAAAAAAAAGAGAGGCTGAGATAGGAAAGAAGTTAGAGCTTTTGCTCACATATAGAAAAACCAACTATTGAATGCCAAGCTTCCCAAGTAGCTTTAATCATCATCAATTTGTGTAGTAAAATTGTACGGAGATTATTCAGTATGCCATTTCATGTGTGAATTTCAATCAGTCATCTTTTGAATCATCATCAATTTTATCAGTTCCTTTCTGAGATAGAAGCAGAATATGACAAAATTTTGTAGCATACCAAAGTAATGAAGCTCAGAGGTGAAGTTGGATTTTGAAGCAATCTTGTGTATCATCAAAAAAACACATTTTTCTCAAAGAAAAGGCAAAGCCAAGATGGGAAATGACTGATCTTACATGCAACCAAAATCTTTTTTTTTTTGCAGAGATCACAGAAAATATGAATAACCTAAACCAACAGGGAAGAGAAAGCTTCTCCGTAAAATGTTTGGAGAGATAAAAGCTTTTGAGTCAAAACTACATATTTTCATGAAATAGTTTAATTCTTTGCCAATCAAGAGACAGAACCAGCTGGAGCAAATTGCCTAAAAATGGCCAAGCACTAATGAGTCATTTAATGTTCACTTTAGTTTACATTATAGATAGTACATATAAAAGGATGCTAGTCTACATTATCACCTTCCAGCTATTTATATGCTGTTTTTCCACAAAATGACTTTACTTGTGTGACCGAGTTGAATCACCCAGTATGTTGTCTATGTCATGGAAATACAACTCTGAATCCCTTCCTCCTAGTGGTGTGGAAATATTGAGGTCAAGGTCATTGAGCAGAGTTAAAGTCAGCTTTGCTTATTACATGTCAGTGTTTTTCAGTGTCAGTTTGAAGACTAATGTGCCTGATGAATCAAGTCCAACGCATTTCTTCTGTAGGTTGATACCAGAGGATTTCTTCTACCATATGATTGAGAAAACTGCTATGCTACACAGATCAAGAGAGGTGCAGCCAAAGCTAATAACACCTGGATGGACACCACAGGGGAAGAGAGAGAAAGCATCTATAGAGGTAAACAACTATAATTTTGTGTCATCCCTTGAGGGGATGGATTAACTTAGTGTCAAAATTAATGAGTGAGGAGATAAAAGAAATTGAATCAATAATGACACCTATATTTTAGACTTTCTGCACTATAAATTAATTTCTTTTCCTTTTGTTTTCTGAACAAATTTCTTTTTCATTTGGATTACTGAACTGTTTACTAAGTCATTTGTGCTATTTGAATTATTTCGTGTTTTTTAAAATAATTTTAATTAAGTAGATGCAAAATATTCTATTTCCTGTATGCTAATATATTTAAAATACAATTTGTCATACTTCCTAAGTTTCAAAAGAATTTCGAAAGAAAGTGAAATAAGATCTTCAGCTATTAGGTGTATTGAGGCTTTGACGCTACTACAGATGGAATAATCCAAGATTTATTTTAGAACTTACATGAGCTTGCTTGGAAGATTAGATTTTTCCAAAATCCATTTGAAGTGGGCGTTGATGTACTAGTTGGAATTAGCAAAATTACATGCTAATGGTATCAGCAAGTTTTACTCAAGTCTTTCAAAAAAATGCATATCCAAATTTAAAGAAGCTTACTGCATAATACCTATGTTTGTGAACAGACTTTTTAAAAAATCAAGATCATAAAATCTTGATTACCCTTGCAATTAACGGATGAACATTTACATCAGACACTAAGAATGTGCCAAACATGCAGCCAGATGTTAATTTCTTAATCAGCTGGAAGTGCAATGATCCCGCTCAAACTAAATGGGACAGTAATAAAAGTCAGGCTTAAAGAGTTTAAATCTATGTACATATGCCAATTTGATTCTTTTTCACTTTTAAACAATAAAGTTTTCTTTTCCAACAATTTGTCAGCTTTTGGTTTCTTTACTGTTTATACTTGTGTCAATCATTACCAAGGTTTAGACATCTAAATCTTTCCTGATATCTGAAAAAAGGTTGTAGATCTCTATTCTAGAACAGTATCTGGCTTTTGCTAAAATGGTAAAGTCAATGTATGAGTGGTGAATTATATTGATATTCATCACACTAACAATCCTAATGTGTGGGTATTGAAGGAAGAGATGGCTGGCTGGTAGCTCCAGTCAGGCCAATGGACTGTCAAGGCTGAGAATCAAGAGTTCGATTCTTGTTGAAGTTGGCTTGGTTTGATGTACTTCTTTGGCAGGTTTTTCTCTTCTTCACCAGCTATTCGTTGGGGTTTCCTCTGAGCACTCGGATTTCTTCTCACATCTAAAAATGAAAAGCTCTAGTAGGGATTTGCTTGCCAAAGTCAAAAGTACTGAGTTTCTTGTGACAAAGGACAGGCAATGTTCTCTAGTATATAACTGTAGCACTACACTTCCTAACCAGGGTTGTCTCCTTTGTAAAGGTTAGTGTCTAACACAAAAATTGTGCACACAAATATAATTAAACTATGCTGTATGCAATGTTTAACTTTCTGGAGACAATAGGGCTGAATTATTGGCCCAAAGCTAGTAAGCGAAAAAGATGACAACCAATCTGTTGGCCCCATAAAAGAGCCTGGCAGAATGGTCCTATATGTAGAGTTGATCAATCAGCAATGGCCTTTCAATAAAGCAATATCATGGTAATTCAATGGTAGCAGTAAGTTTCACAGATTTTCTAGCTACAAACCTCTAAGGTATCTGTCTCAAAAGGGTTAAGCATTTTTTTTTATTTTTGATTAATCATCTATGTATTTCTTTTACTTAGATAATTCTTCTTTAATCAAAGGAATATTTCAAACTCTGCATATATTAAAATTTACTGCTTTATTACTCTATAGTTACATGTTCACAAGAACTTAGTACACTGAGACTAAGGACTATGAATATCAAAACAAGACTTGAATGACCATAATGTTGACAATGTATTTCTCTTTTGGCTGCTGCTAACATATGTATATATATACACACCCTATTTTCTATGGTATAATCTATACTAGTGTATTGGCCACGCAATACTAATCTTCCAGTGACACTTAGAAATGTGGCCATTATGCAGCTTATAATGCAAGAATTGAATTATTTCACTGTTGATTTTTTCAAAATATTTCAGAGTAATGGTCCTTCATTAATGCAAGTTCATTGTGTTAATAAAGTCATAATATGAAAACAACTGGAAACCACTTACATTCACAATAGAATTTTCATCTTTATAAAGTTTTAATTTTAAAGAGTTAATTAAATAAAATCAGTTTATGCATAAAAACACTGCTTATTTTTCTATACTCACTGACAAATCAGTTTTTGAATAAATATTTTTTCTTTTTTTTAAAAGATGCCATGAAAATCAAACGATAACTGTTGTCATTTGATAAATTTATTTTACTGCTAGAAAAAGGTATCTACGATCTCAATCTTCTTGATTTACTGTAATTCCAACTAATAAGTCCTTAAAAGCAATACCATCCATAATCAGAAATTGCTATAGATACATTCATAGCTGCCTTACTTCTGTCTGCGAAAAAAAAAAAAAAAAAAATAATGGTAGAGACAAATATGGATGGATGTGCCTCATGCATATAGTATTTTCTGTGCGCAGCTAAAGTTAGTTTTTGGAAGCACACACAGTGAGAAGAACAGAGAAAAGCACTAGTGTGAACAAGTGATTTCCTTGATACTCCGTCCCAAAGAAGACTTTTATACTATACTGTCAATGCGTTGATAAAAAGTGTAATGATGAAAAAGTAAAATAAGAGTCATTCGTTTGCTTTTATTTTTATAAATTGTGAGAATAATTTTACTCATATTCTCTCCTAAATATTAATTTAGACTATCAGATTATACAGTTGAATATTGAAACTTTACAACCAACCATGACCTACCAATACATTAGAAAAGGAAAAGCAAAATAAATGTTATTAGTAGAGAAGCTATTTATTTACCCTGATTATTGGTCCAGTTTTCTCCAGTATAATGAAATTTCATCCACATAAACAATGGTACTCCTCAGAGACGACAAGAAATATTAACCTTTCCTTGTAGATGGCGCGTGATATTAATACATTTCCCCCCCACTTTTGATGATCATGTAGAGATACACATTTAATCTAGTGAAAAAATAAAATAATAAACAAATGTATAAAGCCATTCAGCATTCAATGCCTGCAAAACTACCGTTACAGTTATAAACAGTAGGAAAATGACTGTTTTAAATATAAAATAAAATTTATAAAGGATTCCTAATGTTCTGCCATCAGCAACAAATCTTTCAATTTGAGGCACATTTATAAACAAAAATATTGGTTTCTTCTACTGCACTGAATTCCACTATTAGGTTATTTAAAGCAGCCCTATTAACAACTTAAACAAAACTAAGTACTTCTGCATTATGGTTTCTGATAATTGGAACTCTAAATGTGGCTTCTTAATAAGTATGTAAAGATATACAGGCAAAGAGGAAAGAGATTTTTATCTAGTAGCAGAAATTTTCAAGGTTTGGAGAAAGCGCCATTATACAGGCAGAAACTTTTCACTTTCTCACAAGCAACACTATATCCATGAATTGTACATTTTATTTGATTTCTTTTTTCATTTTTCCAACAACACAACTGTGGCATAATTTCTGCTGTGTTGTGCTATCATATATGAAAACAACTTCAGACCACTATTTTATTTTTTAATTTGAACCCAAGTTCTTGCAACTCACGATTCTTAAATCGGATTAAACCACATCAATAGATAAGTAAATTCTAGTAGCTATTTGGTTAGTTTCAATATAAATTTTACATGTGCAGAGTCCACCTGTGTGCTTATTTTGCTTTCATTTCTGCTCCACAGTTCAGGTCAAACATCAAAGTGCATCCATTTTGCTATTAGATATAATCAACTAACCAGCCAGTGCCACAAAATGAGATTGCTACTTCATAGTCTGTCTGGTCTTTGACCATGTGAATGATAAACTTTGCCACCTTCCGCAGCCAGAACTGAATTGTGTATCCAAGAAGAAAATAACCATCTCTCAAATGGGAATCACACATTCACTAAAACAGAACAGTAAAAAAGCATATTTTGCAAACAGTCCAATCAAATTATTTTTGTCTACTACCAAATTTAAAAAAAAAAATATTTTGTGTAGCTCGAAACAACAGTTATCCAAATAGTGCAAACATCAAAATGGCTTAGATACTTTGGATGGACATTAACATTATTTTAGTTGAGTTCTCTTTAACCCTTTCAGACATGATACAATGATATGCTGATCAATACAACTGAAAATAAACCATGGCATTGTCACATAGTTTACCCAATCACTAATGCCTGCTTGCAGCACTGAAATAAATGTTCTGGACAGAGACAAAATAAGCTGTCCATCTTCTTTCATAGACAAGTACATATTCAAAATGCTTACTACTTGTCATTACTAATTAGGTCAAATCATTGGATTATTGAACTTTTAATTTAATATGTCAATAGCATCTCTTAAAAAGGGTTGATCTGATCTTTTCATGAACTAATATCAAATTTCAATAAGGATTGCAAAGGACTCCAGATAATGCCATCAGGCAAATAGGTTATAAATCACCGTGAAAGCAGATTTTTCCCCCTTTAAATGATTGATATAAAGTAAATGTGGTAGTAGCTACTCAGATTTACAGTTTCAAAATATTTGGAATGGAAGCCTACTTGGATATATAGTAATTCCAAGATTTGTAGAATTCTTAGTAAGGTCATTTAAAACCATCCCCCGTCAATTAATCATTCCAAATTAAAACAAAAAACTGTCTAAGCTGCTTTTCTTTTGACATTAAAGTAGAATTTTAATATCCTTTTTTAAACCATCTGGAAAACCTAACTATTTTTATATCCAATGCATCACTTCTCTTCTGCATGGTGGAATAGCATTTAAATGTTACAAAGTAACTTTAACATAGCATGCTAATGTTTCAGTAGATGATTCAGCAAGGAGAAAGGAGCACACACAAAATATAATTTAAAAGAAAAACATGCAAAGACAAAGTATAAGTAAATCTATGATAATATTGAGTACGGAGAATTTGAATAAGATGCTAAATTTAAGAGTTAGTAATAAAAACTATCAATCTCTGCATCTGTATTTATAGTTTTATCAGTTTATTGATTTGTTCAGTGTTTTCATTAAAAGGTTCTATCATGAATGTAGTTTTTGTATTTAGTTATCACCTGTTGTTCATGGATTTACCTTTCTGAACATTCAGGCAGCATGCAAGATGAGAGTTGTGGTATGTACCAAACATTTTGATTTAGTGAAATCTTTGTTACCTCTCACTCCATTTTGCAACTTATCATTAGTTTAGAAAAAAAAAACCACAAATTATATTCTGAAAAATATACTGCATGCATGACAAGGATAGACGTATACATTATGTAATTCTGGTTTGTTTTTATTAAGTTTACTTTGTTATTTTAATGCTGGGTCTTTTTTTTTTTGTTTTGTTTCTTTTTTTTAGCACCTGTAATTATGTATATTATTAAGTGACTTCCAGAAAATAGATACAGCACAAAAGATGTTATATAAATTTGTGTTAGATCTTTAATCTCTCAACTTTTAATGTCTGCCAGTGTATATACAAAAAAATAATAAATTCCTAAGACTGTCTCAATGTTGCATAATAAAACAATTTAAAAAACAAAAAAGGGCATTTTATTCCTTTTGTAAATTAAAAATCATAAAAAAGGAAGCAATATAAGTTGAAAGTTTGAATTGACTAAGAATAAGAAAATATAGTAGTTTTATACATGTGATTATTCTAAAAAAAAAAAAGAAAAGAAGAGCAATAAAACTTGTGTCTCCTAAAATTGTCATCTAAATGACAGATGCTATATAATTTGTCTCAATGTATAAGCAGGAAATGTGGAAATTAAAGGATACATTTATCTAAATGATAGTGCAAAGTTGCAATTGCATTCTTGGATTCAAAATGGAAATGTTAATTAACAAATTTCTCAGTATATTAAAGTGAATCTTCTCTTAACCGAAATAACTAGTATGCACTTCTTTTGGTCAATAGATATGTTCAGTTAATAGAAATTAAAATTTTCCTGAAAGTTAGGTAAATTTCCTTAAGTTATTATTTTTGGAAAAGGAATTTAAGACATGGGTATCACTGTATGAATAAATAATAAATCAAACAGCAAAAAAATTTTTAAATCCCAAATCTGAAATTATTAAAAATATTAAACAATGATATAGTGTCCTTCCTACATCAGCTAATAATGTTACAACAGCTGACTACTCATTGCTACATCACTTTTACAACACAAGTCATGAAAACCTGTCTCCTAGGTGAATTTTTTTGAGAATCCAATTAGCTAAAATTTTTAATAACTAGTCCCATTACTAAAAAATTGCTGGATTCAATATTAATTCCAAACTCTGGAATATTTTGGTTGCCAAAATTTTGGTTAAGAGAGGGTTTACTGTATTTACTTACTTAATCCTTTTGACCTGACTGTTTTTTGTTTTTTTTTAAATCTTATGGTGTTTTGACTCTTCATAGTTTAGGATCATAAACATAAAAATAAACAACTAACATTGAGATGATGTTTAGTTTTTCAGTATTGATCTTGTATACAAACATTATGACCCAGGAATACACCAAAAAATCTCAACATAAAAGGGAGGGTTAAACAATTAAATGTAAGGAAAGTTGCTATTCTACTGTACAAAAACATCAACTACAAATATAAGCAATACAAATATAGTGTCCTTTCCAATATAGATATTGATGACATAGAATACATTAAGCAAATGAGTAAAGATTCTGCTGAAACTTTTAAAAGCTTTATAAAATCTAACTCTAGAAATGGTTTTCACTTCAGGCGATAATTCCAGTAAGATAGTGAATAGTTTTAAACCATTCATTCATTTGTTAATGGCTATCTAAAACATGGAACAATCTGTTTCTTACAGAATGTAGTCTTTGCCTCAGTGGGTTGAATTAAAGACTACTGAGCACAAAAAAGCTTTATTCAAATTGAAAATGATCTTTTCTTTCTTCACTAAAAATACAAATTTACCCAAAATAACAGTTGATTTCTAACCAAAATCACAAACAGATCAACTCTTACCAAGTTCACAATTCACTGAGAACTAACTTATTCGTTGTATGAGCATTATTATATAGCATATCTGACATAACACACAAATCTGCTAACTTACAAAATTAATTGCAAACAGCTTACAAAACGGTTTTCATTTAATATCAAAGTCAGTACCTAACGTCAAGAGAGGTTGCATCAAATTTGGCCTCAATCAAAATATCAGAAACTTCTCAAATAAATAAAAGAGGTTTTAGGAATTTATTATTGTTGTCTAAAACTTTAAGAGATCAATTTTCAAGTGCTTGTCCACTTCGACACTTACTGATTAGAAAATGCAATACATCATCAAAAGTTCCACTGGAACATGCAGATTATGTCAGGGCTATCACTATAGATGAAGACAAGACAAAGTCTATTACAAATCCTTAAACAATTTTCATTTTTAACAATAATAGTATTTTATAGACACACACACATACATACACACGAGAGGGTAACTTTTAATACTAACAGTGCTAGATTAATATTACTGCATGACTAAATTTATTACCCACTTAAGCAGTTTTACAGTAAAAGGTTACATTTTAGTTACTAGCTCTATTTAAAAACATTATCACACAACTATCTAATAACAGATTTTACTCCATACCCAGAAACTTTAAACTCCTAAAGCAGTGCATTGCCATACTAATTTGGACTCCCTTATTACAATTTGTTAGTTCATTGCAAGAAACAGCAAATAACCCTAGACCCCACTTTTATTTTCGAAAAAAAAAAAAAAAAAACATACGCCCCACCATTAGCAGAAAAAGATTACAATTTCAAAAGTTTTAATTAAAGGATTTTATCTCAGTGCATTTAAGACATTGTATGATCCGGAAGACACATTTCATATTCAGCTACTACTTTAATATGTCAACTACCTCAAATGCATTCAACGATTGTTGTCATCATTCATTGGAACCTTGCCCCTGATGCTGGCTGCAGATTTTTTTGATTCAGGGGTCTAATTTTGTAAGTTTCAACCTTAAATCTCATGTTTTATAATTCCCAGTTGATTTCCCTTAGCTAGTAGTAAATCACTAACACACTGAAGCCACATTCCACTAAATAAGACAATGGAAAATGTATCAATAGTTCCTTTGCTAAAGTAGTTGAGTTTGGGTATTTTTTCAATCTTGTTAGAGAGCCACATCATGGTTTCTTTCACTTTAAACAGAATTTTCACAGATTCATCATATTGCAACTCAGATAACTCCTCTTGGTATTGCACCAGGATCTCAGATAAGTTCACCAGCAATGGTTGAGTTAACCAAGAGGGAATATCCATGGCTTTTAAATCATAAAATCTACCATTGAAGTTGGTAACTGACATTTTCAAATGGTCAACAATGACTTTTGTAGCATCATTAGTTACCTCACACTTATTTAACCAATAGAAGTGACTGAAATTTCTTGCAGAAATATTCCTCTGGCATAATTCTAGAAGTGCTGTGAATCCAAATATCTTTGTTTTTGCATCAATGATTGTCATATTTGCTCCTTGTTCAATGTACTTAGTTTTTCAAAAATGTCTGCTAAGTAACTCACATAAGCTTTTCCATTGGTTGTTAACAGGAGCTTCATTTCAGGTCTGTCTTTCAAAAACTCTCGCTGAGGAGATCAAGCAATTCTACAAACCTTTCGAACCAACTTTTTAATTATTTCCTAAAATATTCTTATAATTCACTAAAAGATTCTTAACCCCATGCCCCACCAGTGGGGCATAGGTCTCACCTTGAGAATCACTGCTCTAACCTGTTTGACATTGAAACAAAATTTTGTATCACAGTCTACTAGTCCATGTTTTTCCATATGCACGAGAAAGCTTCCTTTAATTCCATCATATTGGTGAGATATGGATGGGTAGCTGACTCTTAGCTAATAATTAAGAAACCAATCAAGAATTGAAGAAATTCAATGCATTAATTATTTTTCCAGATTGTGGTGGAAAAAATTGTATGGCATGTAGTGCCACCTACCTTCAGAAAATAGATACAAATCACAGTTTTTCTTATTAATAAAATGATAGATGTGTTGGAAAATTGCAGCATACATGGAAAATAGTTATCCTTTGATAAATATCAATTCTGTCTTTCCACCATGCCAGATTGCAGCCCATACCATGACAATCCTACCTCTATACTTGACTGCATACTGAGATGCTGAGATTAACATCCTTATTTGGTCTCCTCTACACCTAGTTGTAACTTTCAGTTGTAAAGTCAGAAACCTGGACTCAATGGAAAAGTACATGCCATCAATTCTTGAGGAACCTGAAAGACACATTTTCTAACCAAAACTTTCAAAGCACTTCATTCCCAATAAACAGAAGTTTTTTTTACATGCTACACAATAAAAGGCCATTCTTTGGTTTATGTTGCATAGGTGATGTCAACAAGAGAATCTTAATGTTAAATTCAGATGTAGTGAGTAATGGTAAATTTTTGTTGTTGTTGTCTCTACTAGAGGTTTTCCTGGTTGTTTTTCCATAGTAGTGATATTTGCCCGATGAACAGCATGACAATAATATATGAAAATGTCAAGAAGTTTGGCAATCCATTATTGAATCTGAGCACACAATGAATGAACTATAATATGACTCCAGGAAAGAAAAACATCTCAGGATCCACCTGTTTTTGGTATGGTATTAGTGCACACTTGTCAAACATTACATATAGATATATATATGTAATGAAATATGTAAAATCCAGTCAAATTTATTTATATATATATATATATATATATATGTAATGAAATATGTAAAATCCAGTCAAATTTATTTATATAGTTTGCCACATCAATATGGCAGATTATTGTAAACATATAGTACATTAACATGAGTGCAAGTATTGAACACCCTGCCTCAAGCAATAAGTGATCTTCCCATTCACTCAGCTGCTGATTGTGTTTTACAGAGTCAGAACTGCTTCATTTCAAGACAGGTCCTTCAAGCTGCTCAACAGACATTTCAAACATATATTCACAGCCATTCTGATTTTGCACAAGTTGAAAAAATTTTTTCAATAAATTATATCAGTGGATGGAAATTAAGTGCACAGCAAAGTCAGCAAACTAAATGAGAATCAGAATAATCAGTTAATGGCTAAAAAAAAAAAAATCATCATTATTCTTTTATCAAGTGTATGAAAACAGAATTCGCAGGAAGCACTGGAAAATCTCCAGGCAGCTATTTCAGCGAGAGGCACAGGATTACGGATAATGTTGATGTTGATTTATATGCTTAAATAAAGTAGAAATTAAGGAAAAATTAAACTCGAAAAAAGAAAGAAAAACAAACCAGAAAATTAAAAAATATAAAAGGCATCACAGTTAGTTGCAAAGACTCTATCTTGGTTGTAGTCAATGATTTAATTAAAATGTGTTTCAGGAAACATTCTCTACACACAAAAATGTGTTTGACAGTTGTAGTTTTAAATAGCAGCTCTCCATAACAGTATTTTCCAACTATACACTGTAAAGTAGTCAGTGATCGCAGAACCCCCCCAAATCTTGGCTCAGAACACCCAGCGAGACTCTGGACGGGTGTCACGCTTCTGGCCAGATCCCATGACAACTCTGGGCTAAATCATGGAATTCATACTCAATACATCACGTGGACCCAGTGCTGAACAATAATCAGGTTCTAGTCAGATTTCATTATCAGTGACCAAAATAACCCTGTGATCACTCATTTAAAAACTTGGTAGCTGACGATAAATCTGTCCACCAAAAGATAACTTAAAATTATGGCAACTCCAACTCAAAAATTATTGCTGCTCTTCTTTTTTTCCCTATTTCAGCTACTACTTAAAAAACAACAACAAAAACCAACCCTCACCCATGAAATCCTCTCTCCCTAATATTATTCTAATTTGATTTGGCAATTTTCCAACTCCTGAGAGGCTGATTAGACAAAAATGAATAGTGCATAAATCTCCATTCCTTTCTCTCTCCATCATGCAGTCAGTCAGTCAGTCAGATATATATAAATAACAAAACTCCCCTTTCATAATTAGTAAATTCTCAAAACTATTGTATTTATTTATTCTCCAAAGATCTGACTGAAAAATGTACTTTTTCTGCACATAAACTAATATCATGAGGTTGAATCAATGTAGCCAGTTCAAACGGACCAAGTCTCTGACTCTAGCTTTCAGCTTTGGGAGTGGAAAGACCACCTATCACCTGACCAATATGTTTAATAGTCCAACTAGCAGGTTGTAGAATAATAGAATCTTTTTAGCCACAGGTTTTCCCATTCTCTACCCTTGATGTATGTTGCCAGTCTCAAAACCTGTTATTCAATTTTTCACTGATAATTAATTCTAAAACTCTTCTCTTTATTTTACTTATCAACATTATCCAACAAAGTTTATTGCCTCTCTGAACAACATAAGTGAGGTGTGAGATTGGATATGCATGCAATTCCATTTTATATCTGTTTGACCATTTTAATAACTTTTTTTTGTTTACCACTGCATGAGCATTCCTGTCACTAAATATTTCTTTTAAAATGTATATCCTTGGTAGCTATTGCTTGTAAAACCAAAAAAAGCTATGTAAATTTATCTTCCTTTATATGTAAAAAATTATGGTACTAAGGGCCAATCGGCTGAATACTCAATGGTTATCTCTGAAACCAGTAGTTTTTAACATGTGATGGCCGACTACAAGTATAGTTATAGTTGGCTGTCATGTGTTTAACATAGCAAGAAAGAAAAAAAACAAATGCAGATAGGTCAAGCATGATAATTTGCTATAGGAATTATGACTACAAATAAAAATAAGCTAAGTCCCTTGGGTGGGTTTGGGTGGAGTTAGTAGATGTCTTAAAAATTAATTAAATATGCCAAATAGGAGGCAATGCACTAGAAAAAATAAATAAAGATATTTATGAACAAAGGTAAGGCAGCTAGCTTGTATTTTAATGAAATCCACATGCAATGAGAGCTGAGCCTTTGGGTGATTCATTTATATTTTAAAGAAATATAACTCTCTGCAGATGAGTTAGCTGACTAAAACTCTTGTGATCAGACACTATAATGCAACAAGATTAGCAGGATTGATTTAATATTTTCTTTTTCTTCTTAAAAATGGAATAAATATGATTTCATCAGTCTTCTGCGATGGAAATCAATCATACACCAAATAATATGTTAAAATTATGATCTTTTCTTTTTCCTGCTCATTTATAGCTAACCATCAAAGCAATACATTTTCATTTCCTCCATGAACTAGTGTCAATCTAATTATTTTTTAAAAAATTCATACTTAGCTATTCCAATTGTATGAAATTATAAAATTCCCTATGCAAAACTTTAGAAAAAGATTTAATTTTAAAATTTTTGATCCAAATAAATACCAATACTAAATTATTCACATTAATAACCAATATATCATTCCCCAAGATACAACTTTAAATCGTTTGTGATTACAAAAATTCCGATCAGTAGAGAAACTTAGGTAGTTATGACACCTAACGGACAAAGTCAATGACATCCAGTCCACAAAAAATTATTATTAATGGTATGTACTGTATATGCCAGCTTTCAAGCTAAAAAAAAAAAGAAGTGAATAATTAAAAAAAAAACCAAAAAACCCTTAATATCTTCTTTTGATGATGCATTAAAATCACAATGAAGAACTGTTAAGTAATCATTAAGCATGCTGAAGACCAGGAAACCAAGCTAGAATTTTAGCAGTTCACTGGATAAACAACACACTGGTACCTTTTGTCGTGTGACCTTTTCTGTAAAATGGTAAAACTGTTCATGTTTAGGTAAACCTGTGCTGGATATGCAAACAGACCTAAAACTTACCCTATCCAAAACAATATCTTCATATTCCCAATCTTCTTCACCATTCACCTGCATAAAAAGAAGAAAAAAGTAATTTAAAATAAAACAAACATAAAATGAAAGTTAACATACATTCTTCCAGAAAATGATAATGTGAAAAAATTTGAATAACAAAATAGGAAATTTCTTTCCTACACACAACATTGTTTATCTAAACAATGCCATAACATCTCCATCCACCCACTGGCAGCTAGTGAGTGGCTCAACGTCCTTTACTTTTCTTCAGGAATAACATTTACAGCTGACAATATAAAAACTTCATTTTCTAAGAATATATTATTTACAGCTTTCTGTTGTTTTTTATGAAAAGTCAGTTTTGATAAGAAATTATTTATAAAATTCATTTCATCCTCTTGTTTTGATAAGAAAAAGGAACTTTGTGTAAATTAATGGGAATTATTTTCACATTTCAAAAATTTCATTATAAACCCATAATTGTCAAAAACAAAAATTGGCAGCATTTGAAAGAAAAACAACAACAAAGGTTTTAACTTGAACATACCACTGTGATCTAGCAAAGAAGGGTGCAAGGTATTTTAAAAACTTGTTCATCTTTCTTCAACTGATACCATTGGTAAGGCAGGGTAAAACAACAAACCGTATTCTGTTTAAATTAGAGACATTTCTCTGCCAAATCAAAGCCTGAAAGGGGCAGATTGGCTCCAAATTGTGGCAGTGTGCATGATGGTCACTAACAGTTAAAAGGAAATTAAAATTATTAGTCATGGATTAATACCTTAGTGTTATCAGATTAACTGATGAGCATTTTCTAATGATAGTAAGGAGTGGCTATACAGTATTCACATTTTAATAAATAGTTATCACTCAAAATGAATATCAATACCAGGCTAGAGGGTGTGGAAAATAAGTATGAACTTAGATCAAGTTAAACTTAAGACCTAATTGCGCTGAAGTGGACAGCTTGTGGATTAATTCAACGGTGCTTGAAAGTTTAAATTAAAACTTATTTAGTGATGAGGGATTTCCAATGACCTTGGACACTCATCAATAAATGGTCAGTTTATTTATGTTGTACATGGTGAGGTTCCATCAAGTAATGTTTCTAGGTCTTCTTAAAGTCTGTTTCTAACCTCGTGAATCATATCTATCTTGAACCTAGGAAAGAGATAACTAAACTCTGCATATTGCACTAGTTTGGATAATTAGGATCTTGTCTTACCAGTTAAATACTAATGGTGGCTACAAAACTATCTCATGGAAAAGCTATCCATGAATAAGTCATCTCAAGGGCAATGAGCATAATTTTTTAATGAAAAAATTCCTAATAAACTGGTTTTGAAACAATGTGATGGCAAAATTACCACAACTAAAAAATGGTTTTAAAATATTCAGCAATACTCAGCTTGTAGTTTAAGTAATGGGCCCTAATTAATACAAGAAAACCTCTATTTGAATAAATCTGTAATTTCATTTATTTACCCAAAATGTGTTACCTCTACTAATTATCATCAGTAGCATCACTATAACTCTGTAGGTAGCAGAAAAGAAACCATTGATAATAAATCAACCATAAAAACATTCACATGCATTTGTAGAATGTGTACAGTAGGTCTATCTAGCATCAGTTAGGCTAAATTAAGGTGCTGGGTGCAAACCTTTTTTAATTTTGCTTGCTAATTGGTAATATGAGTGGGAAAAGCATTGACAAAAATAAAGATGCTGCGAAAAAGTAACTATTTCTTCCATGTTCTGTTCTGGCGTTTCTTCCATATATTGCTGTTTTGCATCAAAATCACATTTACCCAAACAGTAGTTTTCCTGTAATTAATTAGGGATTGAAATTTAAAAACCTAAATAATTCACTCAGCAAAAAAAACAACATAAGACCCTTCAAGGATGGCAAAGCCAAATAAATAATCCTAACGTACTTAGACAGGTATTATTTATATAAATGATTATAAAAATAGAATAAATCAAAACCATTAGCAGTTTGTTGTCTTTGTTTTGTCATTTTTGGAATGCTATACAAAGGTAGTTAATTTGAAGTAGAGATTTTGAAAAAAGAAGTGGCAACCTTATATTTATTAATTTTGTTTTAAACAAGGTCATGTTACTGCTTGCCTCTCTTTGGTAATTTCTGCATTAATTCAAAAAGTGATGTAATCAAGGAATATTAATTAAATAAAGGTCTTAGAAAGAGAAATGTAGACTGCCTCCCAGATAACAAAATGGCACTGAAAATAAAAATTTTCCAATAATTGTCAAATAGTCAGCTGATAAACAATGTTGAACAAAAAACAGTCTGGTGAGAGAGTATAGTGAGTTATCCACCAGAGGACAACTACACCACAAGGACCTGGCAATGCTGACTCTAGTAGAGAAATCCCCAGCAAAAGTCTTCATTTTTAGAGGTGGGAGGAAACCAGAGTGCCCAGAGGAAGCCCACATGATTGACTGACTGGTAAAGAAAAGCAATAAGAAAAACATATTAGAGAGGTAGGCCAAATCATGGGGAGCCTGACCAGGAATTAGGCTCTCAACATTAGCAGTCCACTGGCTATGAATAATGGTTTGGAAGGGTCTGGTCCAAATCCACAAATAATATTAATAATAAAAGAATCAATAATTTACAAGAGATAAACAATTTATTGAATGAAAGCTTGGCAAAATGCTCTGAAGACAAAATAGCCCAATTTGACAGTTGTAGTACTATAGGTCACACAATTCGATAGAAGGATTCTTTAGGAGCCCTAATGATAGAAATGAACTGAGTTGATAGCCATTAAGGGTATCACCATCTCTAAAGTCCTTCCTAAATTCTTTTTTAAAGGTGGTGTGAGGAATCACATTTGGAAAAGAAATGGAAACTTAGTAATGCTAAACAGCAGTTATTTACAATATGCTTTCTGTCTTATGCAATGCAGACCAAAATTAAAAGTATTGTGTTGTGAAGCATCACATGTACAGCAACCGAGGCTAATGAGATCTTTTCAAACCATCTAGTAAATCATTTACACTACTGCTTTTATTCCATTGTAATGTAAGTCTCATACTTTGTGATATATCTCTAAACAAGTTTTCTAAAGAACTATCAACCAGTAACTAATCTATATTCTCTCTGATTATTCTAACAGAGTGGTTCAACTGAGTTTTAATTTTCATGATACTTAGCTCACACCCCACCTTCTATGACAACTTAGCCAAGCATGACAGTTGCACAATTTAATAGTAACCTCATTTAAAAAACACCAATGCAACTCTGAATTTTCAGGATAAAGTTTTATGTAAAGCAAATAAAAGTCTGAAATATTAATACTTCAGTTTCATAAAAAAAATTGACACCAAGATTTTTGAATTGATGATAAAGTGGAGGGAATCACAAGCCATTTTGATTTAGGACAAAAGTATCTAGTGGCTATCTGCATGTAGCATTGTAGAGACAGGGTAATTAAAATACAACCAAAAAAAAAACAACAATGAATTACAATTAAATTAGAGTCAACATAATATCAACTTCAAAATGTAAATTTAATACACATAGTGCCTATTTGCTCCAGATGAAAGCAAAATAACATGCTGATACAAATGCTGACTTCAAAGGAAAGCCTTGTTCAGTAGAGAATTCTTTTCAGACAGCAGAATAATAAAACAATATAAAAGTTAATATGAAGCAGACTGGTAATAAGAAACACAACACTCCTGAGACAACACAAACTGGATCAGATTCAAATCACTTCCTGTAACAAGATTCCATTAATTGCCTGAATAAAGCTCCATATCACTACAGTTCTAATGTTGCTCACAACACTTGCTGCCCAAAGACATGGCAGAAGACACTGAACTTTATTCAACCATAAAATGTCTGAGCACTTTATATCAACATTTGTATATATGGCAATATGGAATTCTAATGACACCTATCTATTGTCAACAAAATAAAATTACCATAGTTGCATTCTTCAAATAAATAAAATACAAAAGCAAGCAATGAAAATAAACTTGAGCTTAGTATGACCCAAACTAATGAATATAAAAAAATTCTTTCTTTAAATCCTGTTGCTATTTTTGTTATTATATCATACTACAGGCACATTAGGTTCATTGACAACTCCTGTGTAAAATTAGAATTTCCTAGCTATACCACTATCAATATTTATGAGCTTATTGTGAAAACAAAAAGTGCAACGATTATGATATCTGCCACGATATAAATACTATGTACATAAAAGATGATTGACTTAAAGAAGTGGTTCCCAACCAGTAGGTTGTGACCGTTAAAGGGATAGCGAAAGTGTTTTCTGGGGAGGGGGTCGCGGAACCTTGTAAGTTTCAATTTTTGTGGTATGACCGAGTCAAGAAACTGTTCATGAGTGTGTATTTGTCTTGTTTATATGTACCATATTTACTGGCTTATAAGATGCACTTTTTTCCAGAACAAAGTATACAAAAATTACCATGTGTCCAATATGCCGGTACCACCAATGGGAGGCTGAGCACCGAAGATGTAAGGCTTGTCTCCCATGGCAGGCACTCCCAGTTGCATCATAGGCCCCTGAGGTAACACTTGCATCACCAGCCCCCCCTGGCTTCCTGTCACTCCATCACCCTGATAGAAACACAGACGATACACGCTGGCGACAGGGGCCGGAACTCAAACTGTTACCACAGGAGGACTGACGCAATCGAGCCGCCTGTAGATAAAAGACTCGGACCACGATGCCTGGGGCAGAGCACACTACAAGGACTGGACTGTGACTTCGGCCAGATGCACACTAGCCAGCTTGATTTTAGGCAAACTTGGGCATCAACACGACACACATGTCCTGATCAGAAGTAGAGTTCACTGATACCAGCAGATTTGTTTTTAGCTGATGTAAATTATGTGCAGATGTTGTTCCCCGAAAAATCACTAAAATAATTTTCAATAAATGTATAATGAAATGTACTAAAATTCCTTTTTCTGATATAATATACAATGTATTGTTTCTGTTGCTTTTTAGTTCAGGGAACATTTACATTGATTTTTCTCCAATAATATTCATTGATTAAACTTTTTTTTTGTAGTTTTTAATTTTCAATTTTGCTTTTCATGCTTTAAGTTTCAGCTTTAGTTAGTATAAATTAAGTTTATTCTTTTTCTTTCATTTTAGTCTAAAGATAGATGAAGCTTAGGGGCTGTCCATTTAGTACGTACACAAAACGTTTTGAAAAAATTCACCCCTCCTTTCAATGAAATTGGCTGCAAATTTTTTATGGAGTGTGGAGAGGTGCCACCCTACCATGCTTACCTCACCAAAGTTGAAATAACTTAAAAAAGATTTAAAATTATTTTAAATAATTAAATTATTCTTTAAACATAATTGTAATATGATTATAATATAATATTAAAAAATATAAAATTAATTTTAAAATCTGGTGCTAGTGTTGATGGAATTTGCAGTGTAATTAGAAATATTAGAACAAATAATGAGCATGAAAAGCGTTGAAAGTGAGAATCACTTTTTCAATAGCTGCTGGTTTTGTAAAATTAACATTAAAAATTTGGATGAAATGAAATCTATATATAAATATATATTTCATTTTATGTTCGCCCTTTAAGGTAGCTCTTTTAATTTTAAGTTTGTCTTTTTTATTTTTCAGTTCTTTTCCTTGCATTTCAAGTTCGTACTTTTCCACTTTTACTCCTTTTAAACTTCAAGCTCGCCTTTTTTTTTTTAAGCTCAAGAAGTTCATAATCTCATATTTTTTAGTTTCGGTATATTAATGAATTATTGTGCATTAGAAAATTGGTCTTCTAATCTTTATTTATATTTTCAGAAATCCATACCCATGGCGAAAAAACATAAATATTCAGAAGACTAATGAAACTTGGCTTCACCACCTTGATTAGCAATGGCATTGAGAAGCCACAATACATTTTGTGCAATGTTGTTCTCAATAATGAATCTCTGAAACCTTCAAAACTCAAATGTCACTTAGAGACAAAGCATCCAGAACATACTAAAAAGGATTTGGAGTTCTTTTGGTGCCACGAAACTGGTCTCAGATGTCAGAGGCTTGATCCTACAGGAAGTTTTTGGCAACAGAGCACAGCAGTAGTGCAGGCATCATATGGAGTCGCATTGGAAATTGCCAAACAAAAAAAGCCCCACATAATTGGAGAAACACTCATCAAACCCTGTACGTTGAAGTTAACTCTTGGGGAAGCCAGCAAGAAAAAGATGCAACAAATATCTCTGTCCAATAACACAATAACACTATTCAAAGGGGGATTTCAGATTTGTCCATAGGCGTGAAAGAGCAGGTTTTTGATGAAGTCAAAGTTTCTCCATTGTTCTCTTTTCAAGTTGATGAATCAACGGGCATGAGTTCATGTTCTCGGTTGCTTGTCTTCGTGAAGTATATTCATTCAGATGACATCAAAGAAGAGTTCCTGTTTTGTAGTGCACTTGAAACCACTACAAAAGCTGATGCTATTATGGAGAAGATAAGTACCTTTTTTTGTGACTGAAGGACTGCAGTGGAAAAACGTCTGTAGGATTTGTACAAATGGAGCACCAGCTATGTAGGGTCGAAGTCAGGCTTCCAAAAGAAAGTGAAAGAACTTGCTCCACAAGCAAAGGGCATTCACTGCATGATTCACCGATAATGCTCTTGCCAGTAAGACTCTTCCAGCCCATTTGCAGGAGGTACTTGATTCTCTGATCAAAATTGTGAATTACATCAAAGCTGGGGCCCTCAACACCTGTCTGTTCAAAGAACTCTGCAAAGACATGAATTCTGACCATGAGGCTCTTCTCTTCTAGAACGTTGGTTGTCAAAAGGAAATGTTGTCAATCATGTCTTTGAGCTGAAAGATGAAATCAGGTTGTTTCTGGAAGTGCAAGGGAAACATGACCTTGTGGCTTGCTTTGATGATGAAGCTAGGATGAAAAGATTTGCTTACTTAGCAGACATTTTTGACCAGCTGAATAAACTGAACCTGAAACTTCAGGGAAGGGAAACACACATTATCCAATTTCAAGACAATCTGTAGGCATTTGTATCCAAACTGCAAAACTGGTGTCGGAAAGTAAATCTTGGAAACATTGCCATGTTTGAAAAACTCTGCAGTGTGGTAGGGGAATCTGAAGGTGAACTAGATGAGATCCTGGAGGAGGAGATTACTAGGCACCTTGAATCCCTTAAAAAGGAATTTAAGTGGTATTTCCCTGAGTTCACAGAAGCTGCTGCTACTCTGGTACGAAATCCATTCTCTGCTTCCCTGAATGTAACCGGTATTCCCGATGAAGTCCAAGATGAATTCATGGATCTGCAGAACGATTCCCCGGCATGTGAACTGTTTTATGATAAATCACTGAGTCACTTCTGGTGTGCTATGTGTCAGTCATATCCCAATGTCACCATGCTTGCCTTCCGAGTTCTACTTTCATTTGCCTCCATCTATCTCTGCGAGACTGGATTTTCAACTCTTTTTCACAACAAAGGCAAAGAACAGGCTGAATGTTGAGGATCACATGAGGTTGGCTTTAGCAAACACATGGCCGCAAATTTCCAAGCTGGCTGCCCAGACGCAATAACAAACATCACATTAGGTCACTAAATTTTGAGAAAGAAAGATGTGTTGAAGTAAAATGCTTTTCCTGGTGAATTTCTCTCAAAACTGTCAATATCTATATATTACTAAAACTCTCATCTTGAATGTATGTTCCCGAAACTCTACCTAAATGGTGCACAAAAGTGCTATAATTTTATGGTCACCTTACCATCCAATTGCGGTGTGCAGAAGCAAGTTTCATTTAAATTGGGCAACAAATAATGAAATTATTAAGACTTTTGTAATTATTATTAGCAAACTGTGTGTTTGAATTTAGCGGCTGCTTTGTCCTAATTTATCGAAAACGAGGCAAGGCCAATCCTAATTGGTGGAGAGCAGTGACGTAGAAAGCAGATAGCGATTATTTTGAATACAGCCTGAGCATCCTTTGTCCCAATTTAATATCCTGAAATTGATAACGAAGCCAGGCCAAGCGGATCAGACTGAAATTGAGAAGGAAGCTACTGCGGCTGCTTAAGCGAGCCCGCCAAATTATGATTTGGCGTCATTTTGACTACAGCGTGACGTCCGTGGTTGTTTTGTCTGGAGCATGAATGTCTGGCGGTTAGGCGCCACATTACAATTTGGCAGTTATTTTGACTACAGCGTGAGGCATCCGAGGGTTATAGGCAACTGTGCAGCAACAAGGTTTATTAAGACTTTTGTAATTATTATCAGCAATATAGTGTTTTAATTTCGTGCTTGCCAAGAATGTTGTGATTAAACATGTACAATGACTCCTGATGTAAATGCTCAACTTTTCATAAAATTAAAGTTTTATCACTCGATAATATTAAAATTGTGTGTTGTCTTTTTATCATCAACCACTGTCACAATGGGAACCCAACGGATTCACGGGTCATCTAGTATTCAAATAAAAATCATTTGTGTGATTTTTTTTTGCTAAATTTATTCTTTGATTTTTTTCTTCAATTATGGAAGTTTAGCAGGGGGTCGCAGGTCTTTTGAGTGTTAGAAAAAGGTCCACGAGTCCAAAAAGGTTGGGAACCACTGACTTAAAGACATGGTCAAAACAAAAAACCTAAATATATAAAATAAAAACAATACATCAGTACATATGCAAGTATGTAATGTCAAAGAACTAATTATATTACTTCCTCTCTTTTTTTTTTACCAAATAAAAGAGTGAGCATCAATCAGAATGTATTGCAAGCCTATTTCTAATTGTCCATGGCAAAACATCTAGTACTGTATATAAAACCACTCTGCATTATAAGGAAAAACAAACAAGTTTGGTAAACATAGCTACATGCTAGACTGCCTGGATACCATTATGGCAATGAAATTTAAAGTGAGTTTCATTTAAACATCCTTAGTACATGCTAAAATAATTCTAAAAAACAGTCTCTGGTTTAAGATGAATTAAAGAAAATATTACTAACAAAACAGACTGTTACATTTTCTTGTACTTATGACATCCAGTTAAGCAACATGTATTATATCAATGATACTAAGATCTATGCATATAAACTGATTTGTTTTTCACTTAAAAAAGCATTTATAATCATCCAATTTAAAAGATAGAATATGATGTTTAAAAATTTGTCTCCCTACCAATTCTTATTTCAGATTACTGCTCACCATAAAATGACAGTCAAGTTTGTGGGAGAGGGATCATTGTTAGTGTTGATCCTAATAAAAATAATAGTTACCACAGATAAAGTCAGTTAATCTAAAAGCATGCGGTTTGCACTATGTATATTATTCTAAAGACAGTGCAGTAGTTAAATTATTGGATTGCTAAGGTTAATGATGGCCCAAGGTTGATTTCCACATGGTACCAACTTGGTTTGGTGAACCACTCTGGCATGGATTCTTCTTGCTTTTTTTCAACAGCCAGCTGCAACAGTTTCCACTGGCGACTCTTGTTTTCTCCCACATCATAGAATTAAAAACTTTAGTTGGTACTTTCAGGTGTTTTTTCCCTGGGTTTATGTTTGGAGAAGCAAATCACTTCAGTACATTTCTCTCTAGTCTATCTTGGATTGGGAATTATGTTCCAGGAATGTCCATCACCAAATCAGGTATGACATATAATAATGTTGATGTTACTCCAAATTATTAAAATTCTGTTTTCTCTCCCCCCCTTCTTTTTGCCAGATAACCATACAGAGATTATATAAATACTGCAATCGTAAAACATGCTGCTTTAACTGTTTTGCTGCTAAGTTTTCTCAATGTATAGCACAGATATAGTAGTTTTCTACATCATGTGTAATAAAAAATTGCTATTAATGAATCAAAGTGGCCATTTTACAACAAGTTCGGTAGGTCACAATGCTGGACCTACTACTGCAGTTTACAATGATGTTATTTATCCCAGCCACAACATGGGCTTGCCACAGCTTAATGTTGGCCACAATGCCGGGACTGCCATAGCAAAGCAGTTTTTTTTTAAAAAAAAGGGAGAAGCTAAATCAACAGCCCATAACATGAAAACTAACTAACTAATGCTGCTAGATTTCTGTAAAGAGTAATTCCAAATATTAGGGAAACCATTCAAATCTTGAAAAAAGTGACAAAAAAAATTAATTTTACCTGTACTGCACAAAGTGGTTTTAATGAAACATTAAAACCTTTCATTATATTATTATTATTATTATTATTATTACCTTTCAAAAGCAAAGATGACCATTCATCTCAGTGCATCAATTTGTTTATACTATAAAATACTGCCTACAGTAATTTTACAAGGAGTATTTAACAACTTACCACCAACACTGGTAAAATCATTACCATGAAAAGCAATCTGTTAATTGGCTAACAATCAAGTAGTGCCCACATAATGCTAGGTATGCAGATAAATTTGGAGTAAGGAAACTTGCCTAAGGCTTTGTGTCACTTGGGAACCAAATTTGGGTGCTCTCACTTCGAAGACAAGATATTCAAAGATGAATGATGATTACTAGCTTCAACATTTAACATTACAAATCAAGTAAAGATACCAACAGATGGAGTTAACAATAAATGTCCATTATTTCTCTTCTTAAAAAAATCTTCTGGTATAACAAAAATAAGTAATGAAATTCCTTTTATGATTCCTTCAGGATTCTTTCAAACAGGTCTCATGGAACTGAAAAGGGAATGTTCCTGAATTTCTAATATTATGAAGAGTTCTGCAGTTTTCATTTGGCTAAAAAGACAAATTAACTGTTTTAAATAAAAAATTAGTACATCCCCTTGCTAAGTTGGCATTGACCACTGCCTTAAAAAACTACTGGAATAAAGAAAAGTCACACTACTGATATAAAAGATACATTGCTGATGGCTGGTTTCCTTTGCTGATGATAAGTCAACTTTTTTTCTGATTTAAGTGCTCTTTACTCCCACTTAATAGTTTCTCTTACACAGAAAATGTTTCTCAGACTTAAATTTAGAAACTAACAAAAAGCTTGGAAGTGACTTACAAGCTTAGCTAGAAAATGCATATACTAGTAAAATCACTAAAAAAGAATATCATTCTTTTTTTGTTCAAGCCGCAATTTTGGATTTAATAGAAATTTAACATTATATATAAAAGAAACAGTGTATTATGTACACATCTGATTATTTAATTACAAAATATACATACAAATCAGAAATTGCACAAATGTAATTACAATATATTTCAAATTTATCCTTAGTGGTAAAAATCAATTTTTTTAAAATGTAAAGCTTAATCTACTTAGACAATACACAGTTTTTAAAATACTGGCTGAAGGTAAATATTCACAAACTGAGATATCAAAATCATAGTAAGAGACCCAATAAGAAATGTGAACAATACATATGAACTGTCTATAGAAGATGATTATGTACATTTTCCATGAGCTAATGAGTATTTAAAAATTCACTTATTCATTTTAACTTATTATGCTATGACTAACAGAGGCACAGCAAAAGTGAGCCATAGGATATCTTGCAACAGGTGGATCAAGGTGCTCATTTTTTTAAAAATTCAGTAATAGACACATGATTACCTACACAACCTTAAAAAATGGCACAAAATAAGCCTCTCATAAATCAGCCCATTGCTACATAATCTTGTGCAAAGTGGTAACTAACTAAACTGCTTTCATATAGCATCACTATAAGAGTATTCTGAGCACCAGTCAGTCTCTATGATGTTGCAATATACCCACAATGACCCATATAACTTGATATTCAAATAAGTTCAGATTTCTGCTGCAAAGGAAGCATGGCCAAAAGACCTGGATAAAGATCCAAGGACTGCATCTTGGGGCAATATTTCAGCAAGTCCCTGAAACAGCTAACATGACTTATGCCTTCTTCTGACATGATATCAATGCCATGCCCTGGCCTACTATTCTCTAGACCCAACTTTTACTCAGCATCTACTGAGATAAGTGGGATCAACATATTCATTAGTATGCAGCACCAACCATAACACTTGACAATATGTCACAGGCACATGTTGAGATACAGAATAGCTTTCCCTCAAACATGATGTGCTTAGATGTGATAAATTCCAAGCATCAATACAGTTAAACTGATTTTATTTTTAAAGATCAAATCCTGCAGAGTGGCCATGATTGTGGTTTTCTGTGAATGTGAAATTGTTCATATTTTTCAATACCAATCAGAATTTTTCTAGAACATGAAACTGATGCATTCATAATGAAATAAATAAAAGAAATCAGAGCTGAAGAACTAGGGGCAATGAGGGAGTTGTATACAAAAAAATAATCTATAATTATTCTACCAGAATAAATAAATATATATATGTTGTTTGCATTTTCAAGTTTCTACCCAATGATAATTATGTTGTATGTAATGTAATGATCCCTTCCCAACACCAGTCTTAGTTCATAGAAGTGAAACCAACCAGATTCTGTTTCCATAAATAGTCAGCCTAACACCTAAATCCCTTCCATTGGAAAATGAGCAAGGAGCCAGCCAGCTACTACACCAGGGTACAAGAGAGCTAAGCAAAAAGGCCCTAAATCTTTTTGTACCAGTTTGTCTGCATGGGTTTTCACCCATTGCTAGAAAAGAAACCACACTAAACCAAGATGGATTCCAAAAAGAATCAAACTGAAGCCCTCGTCCATGGCAGGCCATAGTACTAAGCATATAGCCATCTTCCTCCATAATTGCCATGTAATAAAAGTAATATCATCATTAAAATACTGCTTCAACATAAGTATGCTAAGTTTCAAAAGAATCTAATATGAATCAACTCTGCAAGACACTACATATAAACTTGATTTAAATTTCTGTGTTTTTTAATTGCTTGCTCCCCAGTTCTATGCTTATAGGTTGATTTCATATATTATAAGCCATCTGCAACTGTTATCTGGCAAGCATGAAGACAGTTTAATTTGTGAATCTTGTCATAAACTCTGTAGCTTTAAAATATATAAACAAAAAACACATTCCTACTTTTACTTACTTTCGACAGCAGAATAGTTTTTTTTTTTTTAACTTTTTCCTTCACTACACAAAATATGCAATTTGACTTTTCTTATAAAAAATTTTAAAAAAAAACTCCTAAAAAGAGCTACTTAAATACTGGATGTTAGTTGTAAGAGTCAAAGGTGAGGGAGTCACGTCATAAATCAATAATAAGGAAAAAACCAACTCTATAATAATAAATTACATGAAATCTTCTGCGTGCAAGTATCTCATTTGTTCCTGACAAATTCTTGGCAGTTTTATTGGCCAGTCCTTGATATCTCTGGAACAATGCCCAAACAGATTTTAAAAATCATTACCATTCCAGATACTATTAATAAAGACAGTTTTCTGCAATATTCCACACTGTTCGTTACCATACCAGCTAAAAGTACAGCGACATTAAATAAAACAAAATTTATTTTTGCTGAATGTTAAAAAAAAAAAGGAAGTTTGATTGTTACAAAGCATTAAGTTAGTACTCAAGAAATATACTTAATTTGAGCCAGTATTTTAAGAAATACTGCACTGATAAGTTTTAAACAATTTTTCTATCAATGTATAGACTAATAATAACAAATCCTATACTGAATATGTCCAAGGCTGGAATAACTGACTTGTGAATATTAAACCAGATGAAGAAAACCAACATACAGTGCAAATGTACATAAAACTGGAAACAAAAGGCTATTTTCAGTAAACAACTTACACTGATATGATGGAACATTCTCCTCTATCTGGTTTATGAAATACATATTCATAAAAACCAAAAAATCAAACATTATTTATAGATATTATAAGACAAATTGTTTTTAAAAATGCACGTTTAAATTATTTTTCCAACATACTTGATGGCAGATACTTATAATGCATCTTCTAAATAAGCAGTTATCTAATACTGTGTTCCAAGCTATTGCAGCCTCATTGTATTGACTCCAAATTTGTTTTAAGCTAACTCATTTAAACTCCCATACTTCATACTTTTAAATTTATTAACCCTTTTAAGGAAAGACTACTGTACTGGGCAAAGTTCAGATCCAATTTGTCACACCTCCCAAGCATAACAAACAAGGCAGGCCTTTCCCTGTTGAAGCTGAAAGTCATAAGGCACAGGATTAGCATTGCTTCCCAGTAGGCAACCAACTGCAGCACTACTAGCTCCCTCTCTCACCAGGACTGTATCCCTTCTTTTGTAATGAAAATATCAAGCAAAGGTACACGCATGCAGGCCATACTTGTGGACTCACCAAGAAAATATCCCATATTTCATATATAATAATTTCATTGGTGTTTCTCAACTGTGTCATCAGAATATCTTTATTTATATGTATTGAATTATTTTAGCAATAAATTAAGGATTATGATCACCTGTATATATACTGAATATATATTTGTTTTCCATATTTATGCACAAAATTTTAAATATTTATGAAAAAATATAATGAAGTTTAGTACATCTTAGTTAAATTAATAACTGCTATCAATTTATTCCATTTATAAATAACTCTGTTACAAAAGAAAAACAATATCGATTTACAATAATTATTAATATTAAAATATTATATTGTTAAATAGATTTTATTAGTATTTCTTATTTATCTAGAAAAATAATAAAATATGAATAGAGTAGTAAATACTTTAAATTTTTTTGGGGGGGGTGTGGTGCAATTGTTGGGGTATGTGTGTGAAGTTGCAAGTGTGTGGTGGGAGCTGGGTTGGTTCCATGACAGCTGTTTATAATTGAGGCCTTATTTTAACCTGTAGCCTCATCAGCTGGATAATCTAATGTATAGTACAACAGAAATAGTAAATGAGTCAGAGAAAGACAAACTTCAAGAGAAGAAAATGCTAATACAAGTTGGGAGTTAGGAAAAGGGTATAATATTTTGTACAAATTTTTTCACATGACCAGTTATTTTATTTATGTTGACATTAACCCATTGTGACATCCAAGGTATTTAAAAGAATATTTAAACATAATGCTAATAATAAACTATCACTACAAAATACATCATGATGCCCTTGATTATGCTTTTAATTTCCAGGTAAGACATACTTAATAAAGCAGTCACATTTAAAATTTGCATATTCAAAGTTCTACCTTTCATAATATCTTTAATTATAATATTGAGGAAATGCCATATAAACTTGAAAACAAACCCTGACATATCACTGTGTTTCAAAGGAATTTTCTGACTACCATAAAGAATGATATCCATTAGCTATAATCATTATGAAAATATAGAATTAGTTTGGGGCAATCTTAGATACACCAAAGCCTACCACCCAGAAGATTCATCTTTGGGATGTGTATAAAGAAACATGAAACACTATTTCATTTGAACATGTGCAAAAACTAAGATAAAGTATTACCTTATAGTCTCTAAGCTATGATTATGGATGAGAGAAGTGTAAAGAAACTAGAAAAAATTATAATAACTAACATCTCATACTGAAAGAATTCTGTTATCAATAACCTAGCACCAAAATTATTTTAATTTTATAGATTTCCTCTCACTTGATGTGCATAGTAGTGTATCTGTGAAGATCAGGTGATGAAGCATTAAAAAGTAACTGATCAATGAGCCAAACCAACATCCAAAACAAGCAATTTTGCTCAGCACACTGAAATTTTATCTTATTCTCATCACAGGAAAGTGAATACAAAACAAGATGCACACACTGTCAAACCATTCAAACTGTCATTCCAAGCAGCTATTAACAACTTTGTATGTGTGTTATCCACCACTGGCACCCTTTTACCTCATGGCTCATCAACTAAAAGCTTACACCTTTCTCCCAATCAACTTCAGAGCACATAAAATGACAAGCAAATACTAGAGTGGTACTCACTCCCATGGGATATAACTACATTATGAAAGAGTAAAACACTTGCCAATGTAGGACAATTTATCAGCCGAGAACTAAGCATCAGTAGATTCATATTTTCAACACCTCACCACCAATAATGCTTACAGCTCAAACCCTATTAAAAGTTAGCATAATGTTATGCAAAGAGAAAAGTTTCTATCACTTTAACACATTTTCTAAAATGCAACAAAGCAGTATTATAATGTTGACTTAATCTGTAACTAATAAAACCACTTCTGTACACACAATGGCCCAAAGAGAAATCCCATTTCAGTCACTTTGTCAATCCTCTTCAAAAGAGAAAATAAAACTATAACAATTTGAATTTAATGAAAACAGATTTATTTTTATAAAAAAAGTAAACTATGGCTAAAATTATATTCAGCTTTCATAATGTTGATGAATGCTCATTGCTTTATCTGCTTTTTAAATTCAAATTATTCTCATCATTGTAAACCGTAATAGTTGAATAATTGTATTTAGAAAATTGTTTTAATTTGCTTAGCTTCAATAAATATAAATCTTAAGCTGAGTATAATTTAAGTAAAATCTTGTTTTTTCAAACATTCAGCCTTTAATAACTCAAGCTAATGTACTATTACAGTTCGCGATGAATCAAATTTAACCTGAGTGAGATACATACACCTGATAGTTTGAGACTGAGCTAGTAGAAAGTTGGATAAATTCTACTGGAAACATTGGATAGCTGTTCCTGTCAAATTCATGGAACCAGGTAGTAGAAATAAAAGGTGCTACACAGGGATACCAATACAGCTTCCAAAAGTGCAGTACATTGGACCCTGAGTTGGTGATTTTTTTTTTTTTAAAAAACTACTGCAAGCCCCAGTCCACATCAGGAAAGTTTTCATTGTAAACCTGGTTAATCAGCAATTGCATACTCACTATGTGGAGAAGGATCATGCTGTTATAGCCATCAAAATGAAAGCTGAAGATATCCTTGAAGAACTCTACTAGATTATTGCAAACAAATTTGGAAATTTTTCTGATGCCTCCATGTCAAGAAATATGCCATTCAGCATCTACAGATCAGAGAACAGGCTCCTCCGGACACCATAAAGAAGAGTGAGTTGGTCATTCTTGCACATTACACATCTATTCAGAAAAGAAAGTTTATTTTGATCAACAGCAGGAAAGACGATGAATAATTTTTGCTATGCAAGAAAATCTACATCATATTACAGAGTCAGGATTGGTATACCAATAGACATTTCCAATGAATCTTTCAGCTTCTTTGACCAGATCTATACTATTCATGTAGTACAATTTAGCAACATGATCTCAACCTGCTATCCAACAACACCAAAGCTGAACCATCAACACCTGTTTAAGACCCTCCAACAGAACCAACTTGGTCTTATCCCTAATAGCATTATGGTCAACACTATGGAGGTATCCATTCCTGCCCTTTAGTGTAAGTTTCTGAAGAATGTATATGTACTGCTGACATTTATCTGGTCCAAAGCATGTGACACAGAATTTAGAAAAAACCAGCAGAAGATTACTCAAATGATGCAGACCATGCACTTTACATACAAATGTTCTGAGCCTTGGCATTTGTTCCAGACTATCTGAAGAGACTGGGTCTTTGAAAAACTTCAATGCCTGAGCACATGTGGTCAAATGACCAGAGGGAATCACAGTTATTTGCTCTCCAGTTACCTTGTGGAATATGTATAAATGAACCCTAAACAGCAGATGTGAATCCCCAATAATTTAAAAGGATTGCATAGTTTTTGGGCTAATATGGTTGCCTATTACCCTCAGATCTTTCATTTTCTGAACATTATCAAAAATGAGCAAAATCTGCATTCTACAAAGATTCGACAATACACTACTGGTCATCAGTGTTCAGAACTGTGACCTGAAACAGAGAATCATGAACACCAAATGACTTCCTGAATTGCATCATCCCCCTACCTCAAAAGTGTTGCATTTTTTCCCTGTTCTGAAATTGCAAAAGAAAATGTTGTTTTGTTACACAGGATTTTTCAATAGTTTGGTGTTTATATACACACAATCATTTTCATTAATAAATTAATATTATATTTGAAATATGGAGTATTTCATTGTTAACTCCACAGTTATAGCTGAGTGTATGCTTTTTTTTTCCAGCTTGCAAAGGCAAAATTTCCTTTTAATAGATTTACTGTTATAAGAATACCATGCTGAGTCAAAAGTAAATCTAAAAAAAAAAATAATCAACATTTTTCTTTCTTATATACAAAAATTCATTTGATCAAGAGAAATAAGTCCCATAATTAAACTATATACATATCTGTTCTTTAGTTGATGTTCAATTTCAGAGCATACCAAACTATTTTCATGAATTATGCACACATGACTGTACTTAATGCAAACAATATTTTGTATGACGACTCGTCAGGATTGTTTCCCATATTTTATAAAGTAAAAAAAATTCATTTACTTCTTCAAGAATAATTAGAAAGTAACAAACGGTTGAGATAAGATAGTTTTCCCAAGTGAAAAATCCTAGGCATTGGTTAAAGCATGAAAAGTTCCAATTATTCACCAGTCTACTCTTTAACCCTAATCCTGAATCATAATCCCCTCCTTTTCATTCTTTTACAGAAAGAAGAGCAGCCTGAGCCTGCAGGCCAAGACAACTAGTATAATAATATTTGGCTGGCTAGTGGCCAGTCATTAAATGTAAACAAAGCCTGACTGCAAGACTGAAGACAAGCACACCAGCTAATACAAATTCTTAACTAAAACTGATTTTCTATTCCAGCTCCTAAGGACATACAGAGAAAAAAACTATGCAGGAGCAGGCAACTGGATAGATTTCACCTCTCCTGACTATGGGAAGGACTTGAGTGATTGGCTACCTCTATATAGTCTATCAAACTTTCACAGGCATAAATAAGCCTCACTTATAAACAGCTTCAGTGGCCAAATGTGGAAATGAAATTTTAAATTGACAACTAACACTTTTTAATTTTAATAAATTGGTCAGCATGCAAAAGATCAAGGTGCACTCCGGTCCCTAACCAGGCTTGCTTTCATTGATCAGTATTCTAGATTTGATGAACTCTCTGTCTGGGGTTTGTATTGTAAGTTCCCTAACTGGGAAAGTGATTACCAGCATGGTCCTTGGCCTACCACCAAACCATATACAAATTTGGTAGCCCAACCCCCTCTGAAAGAAGTCTCACCAACCTACACACAAACACCACCACAAAGAAAATGAAGATACTAAACAAAACTAGTTGTATGCACACATAAAACATGGAGTAATTTTTTTAAACAGTATATAAACAGAGAAAATTTAAAGAAAAAAAGTTACAAATAATGGTTAAAGTAATATTATGTAAATTATGATATTTCTAAAACATAATTTAATACTGAGATGTTATCAAGAGATAAATTCTCAGAACTCATCAGCTGTAATGATTTTTCAAAAATAAACATATTGTTTAGGGTACAGTGGGCCAATGTCTAAAAAATTACACCAGAAAGGACTTGGCAACAAATTGTAGGTTCAAGCTCTAGCCACTTGTATATAAAAGCACCTATTATAGATTAACATTAACTGATAAAACCTTAACATGAGGAAATTCCTCTAATAGTCCTCTGAGGCAGCTAAAGCCAGTGCACTCTGAATGTAAAAAAATTAGTTTTCTTTTGTTAAAAAAACTTTCTTTTTTAAATTAAAAATTCTGCTTTAAATAATGTTTGTTTTAGACTTAAGAACAACATTGTTTGTTTTTTCAAGACTTACTGGAGACACTAGAAAGACATGAAAATAAGTGAACAGTTTGATCACCAGAATTTGCTGCTCAATTATTCAGCAACAATACACAGATAACTGAACAAAGCATTAATGGATGGCTGACAGAATGGTGAATGAAAATAATAAAAAAGTAAAATAATTCCAGTTTCTGCCAACATCTGATCATGAGATTCCCATATTTATTTCCCCTTTTTTAAAAAAAATATAACTTCTGATTCAAAGAGCTAATTAGTATTTCTGATGGCTAATTGTTTGGATGTCAAAATGCTAGATTATTAATTTTCTGTACTTCATTTTCAGTTTCTAATACCAGCATTACCCCTGACTTGTAGCTTTATTTATTTTTAAACTAAACCTTTTATACATCACATACATTCAAAAAATTTTTAAAAAATCTTATTAGTTAATAAGGACCACTAACCAGATAATTGTGTGTGTGTGATGGTCAAAGACAACACAAATCATAAAATTTAATTCAACAATTTCAAACTGACCTTGCTAGTGAACATTGCTAGAGATACATTTTTGTGATTCCAAATAGAAAATCACCAAAAAAAAAAAAGATATAGAAACTTAAATTTACAAGGTAATATAAACATAAAAACCTGTTATATATATTCACCAGACAAACGAACAAAAGATGAAACAAAGTTGCAAGATTCTCTTACATGTTCTAAGCACACCTGGGATGTAGTCTTTTCAGTACCCAATATGAGATTCACAAGCTCAAAAGTTGTTAGCAGATGAAGATTCCACTTGTTTAATTTACCTCCATCATGTAGAGCAGTTAGCATGAAGCACATTTCATGAGATAGCAGAGCTGGACAATTAGTGGCAATTCATACCTACAACAGCTAACTTAACTGCCATGAAACTAATCATGGCATACAATAGAGAAATCAGTCAAACAAGCAGATGAGAGATTCTTACCAGAGCTAATGCACCAAGACATTGTGGCAGACACATCAGGACTGGCAACAATCTTCAAAATGCCAGCTGCACCTGACCTTTCCGTGTTTGCTCGCATGAGGGCTCCTTTCCAAGTCATAAAAAATTTACTGATTTCAGTGAAAATGGTCACAAAACAGCACTGTTAAAGAAATATCCCCAATGATAGATGGTGAGAACCGTCCAAGTTATTTGCCATCCAGAAAGTGGAAAACGTTTTATTTTCCAGAAAAACAAAAAAAAACAAAAATAATTCTCTCTTATTTTAAGTAGCACCCACTGCATTTATTCAAGTGTTTAGGACTACTAGAAATAATGCAGCAATTATTACTACTTTGATTTAACAAAGAATAACAGGTTTTCTTGTCAAAGTTAATTGCTGCTTTCTTATTATTTTTGTGCTTACTTAGATAGCAAATTATATGCATGTTTGTTTTTGTCTAGTTGAAGCCAACTGCATTTACATTATTCTATCATTGCCTCGTCTCATAATGAGTCAACAATTATGGTCACCAGCATATATAAAATTGGGAAAACAAACAAAAAAAAAGTGTAATAATTAGTATCTCCATAGATAGTGTTAGCTTTTCCATGCATATGGTAAAAATAAATGTGTTAATTCTTAAGATTTAACAAGCAGTTTACATTTTCTTTAAAGCATTAAGTACAAAATTATGTTTGCATTAAATGTTAAATAAACGTTTCAGGAAAAAGACCCAAAATGGCTGTCTGTCTATTGTAGTACTCAAACTAAACTAAGATACATATGCATAAAGCACCTTGTATTGCTTGATAACATAAATTCTGCATAGATAACGATGAAAAATTATTGGTTACTAGTTTATTTTTTAATCAGCATTATTATAAGAACAAAAATTGTTCATTTCAATTATTGTGGTAGATATTTTCAGATTTTTGTCACTCTTGACAATGTGAATAAAACACCGTACTTTTTTTAAAAACAAATCTCAGCTGAAATAATGTAAGGAGGAAAAAATTCAATATGATTTCAGCAAAACCTCAGTGATTCACTTCTCTGCTGAATTCTGACTATAACAAACATCTTTGTTTCTAAGTCATGATGTCAAGCTCTATGAATTTAATAAAAGCCTGAATAATTTTTTCATGACAAAAGAAAGAATGGCAATATTATAGGTACTGCCCAAGAAAAAAAAAAGTTTGAGATAAATATTAACAGTCAAATATTCTGTAAAAGCATTTTAAGAATAAATTCTGATTTAAAAAAAAGGCTGCATGTACCATAGTTTATCATTTCACTGTATTCCATTAACTTGAAAAAATAAGTGATTTATTTAACAAGGTCAGTCATTAGAATAAACCTTGTAAACTATGCTAGGGCTGGCTCCCCAAGTTAAGCCTGTGAAGACCAGAGAAATCAAGCCGAGGCATCAGGCATTTGCTTTTCTTGCTGATGTGATTGAGAAGATAAAAAGGAAGTATTCCAGCAAACTGCAAAATGCTGTGAAAAAAGGATCTCCTATAAATAAAGTTATCATTTAGAAGAAAAAACATGCATTTGACTGTCTGATTAGCAACCATGAAAGAACAGTAAAAAAATTTTCCATCATTTTATAATGTCTCATGTCAACACAAGTCTAGAAAATGCTCAGATCTATACAGTCAGCAGGAATCTGTACAATATACTACCTGACAATGCATGTGTAGTCCTTGTTACATAGCACATTCATGCAGGCCTAATATCAGTGCCAAGATTATTTTTCAAGCATAATAGCTAATAGTTAGGTCTTATATTTAAAAAAAAAACATAATCTAATTTGTATTCTCGTCCATTAAGAATAAAGAAATTGTCACTTATGTTCCAACTCCACCTCACAGTAAATCAGTGTACGACCAGTTTTTTTCTGTTGTTACTATCAGTGTCTTGTAAAGTATTTAAATACAATACTGCATTTATTAAAACTCCAAAGTTTTCTTTTGTTTCTTCAAAGTTTCTACTATTTACATCATTTAAAAAAGTGTAATAAAATTAATTAGGACAACTTTTCTGTATTTACATGAAAAAATAATGACTAAATATACTTTTGAAAAATGAAATTAATAAAGAAATAGAAGTTAGCATAACTAAATGTATCAATTCTCTCAAAATTGGGAAGCAGAGTTCCTCAGAAACCCACACACACAGCTGCCAAAATGAAATGTGGAAGGGAACACCTGTCCACATTTGCAATGTTGATTTTCTTTACCTGTATGCCGGGTCAGAGAGATTAAGTATATTAAAAAGGGCAAAGGGTTTTAAGCAATGAAACTTGCTTAAATATCAGAGTCAAAGAATTGCATAGAGGCCAATATATTCAACTTAAAATTGCAATGGATCCAGACATATTGCACATCTTTTCTCCTGTAATAACTGACTTATCATGGGAAGTCAACTTCTTATTTGGCCAATTACATCTATACAAAACCTCTTCTGAATTTGTACCTAAAAGATTATTCCAAGTGTGATTATGCTATTTTTTGAATAATTTATATTCAAAACTAATTTCTTTTCTACAAAAAAATGCAGTCAATAAAATGAAGTAAAAAAAGACAAAGCACTGAAATAGTTATAAAATCAACAGTAGCACCAATCACAAACTCACTTGAGCAGCCAGATCAACAAGCCGGTGTGCATGTAATTAGTTCCAGCTGCCTGAAAGTATAGGCAAATTATCTCTCCTTAACAGTGAAATGGCAATTGTGAACTTCTGCTGAAGATTTCCACAAACTTAAAATGGAAGAAAAGGGTAAAAGAGGTACATTTTGTGTTAAAAAAAAAACATGTACACACAGGCAGCTCTCTATGCACAATTTCTGCATAATTTTGTACTATCTTTCTTTGTTGAGAGAGAGAGAGAGAGAGAGAGAGAGAGAGAGAGATCTTCTTGCTTGTTGTTTACAGAATGAGTTAAAAACAAAAAAGCTTAGGCTTTTGATTCTGTAATTAATAACTGTCAGGATAGATTTTAAAGGATCCCGAAGATATATTTTGAGGGAAAAAGCAGTTGATAAAAGAAAAATAAATGCTTTTTTAATTTAAGGGTGCATGCATATGTGCCAGAAAGAGAATGTACACAGTTTTTCATTAAATTGCCATGTTAAATGTAAGTTTTAAAAGTGAAGGGAAAGCCAATAAAGACAAAATATATTCACTAAATTTGTAAAGAACATTAATATTACTTAGGCACTGAATTTGATAGATCAAGACAGAGAAGGTTAATTGGGTGGCATCTTGTATTACTGTTAATGTTAGTTTCTCTGTCTAAAATAATAGAAATTAGAATGTACCTTGTTTGAATATTTGGACTGAAATAACAATGCTTATTATATAAACAATTAAAATTCATTTTATAGTTAAAAAAGCCTAACACAAATTTAATGTTCTGTTATTTTCAAACAATTTTTGGTAATAATTAAAGGAAAACGTATAAAATGCTTTAGAAGATATACTTGTCATGTGAGTGGTAACTCCACTTTTAATACAAATTCTATTCATCAATTTTTTGCAAGAACCAAATCCTTGTATCTCCTTAATCTTATCTGCAAAGTTCCAAAAGTCCTAGCTTCTCTACAGAACTCAACTTTTATCTTTAAACACTGTTTCATCAAGAGTCCATGTTCCAGCATATCTGCCCAGATTCTTCCTCACTATACTAGAGACTAATAAACCTTTTTTATATTGTATTATTATTGATATTTTAAAAATTAAAAACTGTATGCTAAATATTTTACAAATTTTTAATAGTAAAAAAAAAAAAAATAGTGTGGACAGAATCATTATTAATAGAAAAATGCCATTAATAATAGGCATTAATGAGAAGTAACAAAACCTTTCATTTCTAAACCAATACACCTACCTTTACATCTAAAATATGGAAAAGAAAGGAGCACACAATACATATTTTAAAAATAATTTTATACTAGGTAATTAATAAGTTGTTTGTTCATTTTCACCACAAATGATTAATTACCACAGTAAAAAATAAAGCTTCAATGACTTAGACATATTTACATACACAGAAATTATTGATAATATAAATAATAAGAGAGAAATACCCAGTCTGATTTATGGCTCATTTGCTTTAACTGACAGAAATAAGCAGCCAAAAGAGGGCATCACATAACTGTGAAGGTTCCCTGACTTGCCTGGTCTTTGAGGCAACATGAGTCAATGTTCTAAATCACAGGATGAGTAACAGCAGCAGCAATGCATTTAGATAATTACTGAAAGCTTAAAAGGCCATTTTAGCTTCTTTTTTTCTCTAGTTTTTGAACATTAATCATCAAGATACATTATGTGATAATGAATATCATATGACTTTGGATATATTAACCTTTTCTTGTTTCATTTTTCTCTTTTTCTCAAAAGGAGCATTTAACTTTCAGGTAGGTTTGTTAGCACCAGTCAAGTAACCAATTCAACCAACCAAGAGGAGCTGGCAGCTTATTCATCACTCACTCTTCAACCTCATCATAAGGATGAAAGCTAAAGTCAGCTTTGTTAAACAAAACTATGCCATAACAATGCATTAACAAAAGTATATATTGTAAATTCTAAGGTATCCTAGTATCCAAAGAAAATTAACTGCCAACAATTAGTTTGTACTAAAGTGATCTATAAACAGATAAACAAGATCAAAATCTCCAAGAAAGCCATGCCTACCAACACTGCCACCATCAGCAAAACAGAATACAGTGGTGGTCAAATTTATTTCATCACCTTATGTTGTTACAATATGAGAACATAATTTCAATGTATTAAGCATTGTCTTGATGGTCACGGAGCCTCTATATTAAATCTCCATAAAGTGATCATCTCTTTGGAAAAGATATGACTATAGAATAACAAAACAATGAACTTCTATAAATGCACACTATAAAGAAGTGCTCTGATTGATAACATTTTAAAATTACTACTAAAAAAAACAAACAAACCTCAAATAGCTTAAACATGACCTTAGTAATGGCATAATTACAAAAAAGAAACAAAATTCACAATTATTTCAGGCAATGCAATAATTTTGGCAATCACTGTAGGAAAATCATTTTGTAACATTTATCTCTTAATATATGACAGAGGATGATTGCAATAGCAAAATATATCAAATGCTTGCACAATCTCCTGTTCTTAAGAAAAAAAGGAATCAAACAATAAAACCATTGCAGGTAGATTAGATTTCTTTGATTTCTCTCTCTCTCTGCAGTCAAAAGACCATATTGTAAATTTTAAGTCAGCCTCCAGTGAGGAGGAGGAAGGAATTATACAGGAGATGCATGGGCAGTATGAATTATTAGTTCAGTGTAGAAGAGAGGAGAAAACTCATTAAGTCCTTATTTGTTCAAATCATTTACTTAATATAACTTGAACTACAACACTGGGCAGACCCTCCCATATATTAATGACATAGCTAAGGGTTTTGTGATTTCCTATCGGCCAGCTATCAGAACACAAACAGATAACTGCGCTGGTTGTAGCATAGTTAATAAAATAAAAATGAAATGAAAATAAGTTAAAAAATAGGAACATCTCAAGAATAAATGTTTCATGTATAACTGTTGCTTGAGTAAACAACTTAAATAATCAAATTATAGAATCGTTGACTAATTAAATTGAAGTTTGATAAATGACAGAATAATTTAATTTACTACACCAGTTGTACATTTAAGGTTTTACAGACAAAGCTGGTAGCTCTTACTGCCTGATTACTGACAGGAGGATTTGGATGCATGTAAAGTTTCCTGATTATGTGAAAAGAAATCTGCAGGTAAATCTGACAAAGCACAGCTCAGGATTTTTTGAATTCCTTATGTAATGTATTTCATGTGAACTGTGGTTTAAATTTTATCCTTTTAGCAAAGAAGATAGCAATGCAAACAGAATATACATGGCTATCTCTCTCAGTGCCCCCCCCCCCAAAGACAAATCTTTTGTTATGCACATCCAACCAAACTACTCACCCATTTAACCTACCAGTAACTAAGTAAATGAAATACCAAAACTACACCTTTTGGTAAACTATACCAAATTTGGTTTCCAAGTTTAACACAAAAAAGTGGGAAGCCAAAGTTAGAAATATCTCTAGGTTTCACCACCAATCTAACAGTATTTGAAAATGATTTTCAATGATCACAGTGAAATATTTGCAAATCAAATGTGAACAGCTTAGCTTTAAGTTCAACAAAGCTGGTGGTACTGTGGAACTGATCATTGAATGTTTTCACTAGATGGAGAAAAAGATCAGAGAGAAAACAAGAACATTTACTTGTTTGCTATTTTTACCCAGGGAAGAAAAATTTGTGAAAAGACCTTAATCTATGAAAATGCTGTTGGGAACCAATTGTCATACACAAGATGTTTTCAAATAATGGAATGGAAACTTTCATATGGTTAACACTACTCTCACAAGTTCTATATTCTATCATATCATTCATTGAATAAAAAAAAAAATTTAGGATAAAAATGCATAACAGCATCCTTAAACTTTATTCAAATGTACACTGATGACAACAATTGTGAACTTTTCAACAGAATAATTTATCATGGATAAAAGGGATATATTAGTGAAATTGCATAAAAAACAGTAAAAATAACCTTTTCCTTTTTCCTCAATATAAATTTTTTAACATTCAAATCTAATATAGATTTAAATGTGCACTAATAAACTAGTTTGTTTGAAATACAGGTTATTTAATTGATGAGTCCATAATTATGGTTGCCAGTGAATGTAATTAAATTTGGAGAACAAAAGAATAAAAGTAGTTGCAGAAGTTGAGCTACCCTGTTTGGACAATACTTGTGGAATAAGATGAAGAGCTAAATTAAAAACAACACTAAAAATTGCATTAACTTCCAAATTTCTTAGAAGATTGCAGCCAACTACACTTTTAAAATCTCTCTGCTAATACTTTATGCCCATGAACATCTCAGCAAGATCACAGAAACAAGAGAATTAAATGCAGTTCTACATCTCTGATGTTTTTTTCAACAGAGATGTTCTGTCACTTTAAATTTTGTTCTATAACCATATTCAACACAGAATTATAAGTTTAAAAAACAAACAAAGTTTTGTAGCAGAGAAATGAACAGACAAAAGATACACGGTAAGTTGTCTCCCATGCTTTTGTTACACATCCAAAAAATAAAAGCAATGAGAGATTCATTGCCATTTGGTAACATGCAATGTTCTTCACAAGTTAATTTTAATGAATTGTGTAATAATAGCATGATTGCATTCATTTTGTCACATTCAATAATAATTTATTGATGAAAAAAAATTTTTGTGATGTTGAATTTTTTTTCTAAAAGCATCATTGTATTATATGGTCTTTAGAGAAAGTAGCTGTGGATAGCAGTGTCTTATATTCATTAAATAGGGTCTGCTTCATAAAAGATAAATGTATCAAATATTTATAAGACGCATATCTGTGGTATTATATTAAACAAGCATAAAAATCAGTAAATGAACATTTTTAATGTATTTATAGGTGCAAATAATGTTTTTTTTTTTTTTTTTAAAGAAATCATCATCATATTTGCTTTTGGATCTCCTACAGTCACCCTTCAATGAAAGTATATTTATGCTGCACTGAGAAAAATAATACAAAGCCTATTTACAACAGTTATACACACACATTGCAAAGACAAAATACTTACATGGCTAAAATGCTCCAAGTTGGAAATATACTGTAGCTTGTATTGTATTCAGGTAATAGAGATGTTTACATTGTGTCATCAAGGTTTAAAAATGCCAGACTGGTGCACACAGAAAAGAATCAAGAAAGATGGGCGCAAACGAGAGAGAGAGAGCAGAAGAGAGCAAAGAGAGCAATGAGAGAGAGAGAGAGAGAGAGAGAGAGAGAGAGAGAGAGAGAGAGAGAGAGAGAGAGCAAAGAGGAGATTAGAATAAGTTGCCTGGCAAGCAACAGAAGAAAAGCAATACTAACTTGCGTTGTTGCACAAAAAAGTGTTGCAAGAAAAGGCCCTACTAGAACTATTCATTTTTAGATGTGGAAGAAAACCCAAGTGACCAGCTGGTAAAGAACAGCAAGAAAGAGCTATGCCATGGAGGTACCCCAAACTGAGTTGATCCCTGTCAGGAATTTAAGTCGGGTCCTCAAACTTGGCAGTCCCAGTAGTCTATACACTTGGCCACTGACCACCCAACATAAATAGAAAAAAAAACATAAATAGAAAAAAAAATTAAATCTGAAACAGAACAAATGCTTCAGCATGTCATTAGTTATAGTAGAATTATATTATTATATTTAAATAAAAGCAATCTATTTTAGGAGATTCAATAATTTTGCAAACCATTGTAGTTAAGGAAGTCATTTTATCAATGTTTATCCATTAGTCAGCCAATCAGTTCCTAATAAAACTTACTTTTCAGCAGAATTATCTTCTCATATTTCTAAAGTTACACGGATTAACACTAAAATTAAATGTCATGCTTTATGGTTGATTTGATTAGTTCTGCGTTAATCTTTTTTGAAACTGCACATATAACAAAATGATAAAAATTTATGGTTATAGTAACAAAAAATGTCACCAATGTAATAAAATGACAAGTTAATTATTACTAGATCTGAAAAGTAACTACAATTTTGAAATTTACTATACACAAGATTACGTAAAATGAAAATGCACAAAGTGAATGAGTGAAATATGGCATATGATTAAAATTGTACCTTCTTAAAGTAGAATGCAAAAATAGTGTTACCATTATATAGAATTTTTCAAGATGTAATTAATTTTTTAAAAAATCAAAACAATGAAATAAAATGCATGCTTAGAACAAATTTTGCTGTACATTGTCACATTAAAAAAATATTTACATTATTAACACCTGCTACCATTTAAACAACAACAACAACAAAGTAGTATAAAAAATAATCATACCACCAAGTATATTGGATGTACTCTGCTGAATCCCAGCACTGTACCCATCCAATGAAGACTGAAGCTCATTCACTCTCTCAACAGATAAAACTATTCATTCACATAAGCCTGATATAGGCAGATCTGCATTCTTCACTGTGAGATGGGGGAGGGGAGAAGAATCAGATGACTAATTAATGAAGAGACATTTGCTGGTGAATAGTTGTCACCTGTACCTTTGCCAATTTTCCAAACATGAGAGAAGCAGTTATGATGTGGTTCTCACAAATGCAAAACACGAGATCAGACAGATGAACAATGCAACAAAATGGCAATATAGCGAATATATTTTCCAACCATTTGTAAACTTGTTATCAATCACTTCACTGAAATGAACAACCTCGCAATAGTATAATCTCACAATCAATGCACAGATACAAACACTATGGAAATCATTAAAAATAAATAAATAATAATAATAATAATAATAATAATAATAATAATGCAATAGCTAAAATTCTTGAAGTTAGGAATGCTAACAGTGAGTGTGTCTGTTTACTCCTACTGTCACTACATGAGATGCTGAATCTGACTTGCAGTTTCAGGAAACTCCATGTCATTCTGATGGAGCTTTGACAGGATTTCCTGAATATTGTCTATCTCATGTTTTCTTCTTTTCCACTATTCTCCCTAGAGAAACCTTCTTTTGCAATCTTTTGACCTTACTCCTATCTAACTCTCACTAATTCTCCATTATTAGTTTAAAGATCTGTCTATTGATTGTCACTGAATAATGTAGCACAGATGCTGAGATGGAAGAATTCTTCTTCTCACATCATCCCATTAATACTATAAATTACTTAAGGCAATCTATCTTATCTTTTCCTTTTTTTATAGAAAAAGATAATCATATCAGAACTAAAGTATAAGATAGTTTTAATTGAATAAGTTTAAATATTTATTTTTACGCAGTGGAACTTCTATAAAAATTAAAAAGTAAAAAAAATTATTAAGGGTGAGAGTTAAAATAAATATACATAAGTCAATTCAGTTATACCACATTTGGAGTTATAATAATGTATATTTTCAGCATATTCCAAAAGTTGACTCTGCTTGCTGTTTGTTCATTTTTTTGCTAATCTATTTTAAAAGATAAGTGTTAACAGAATGATTTATTAAATATATCATTACTCCTTATCAAAGTACCTACAAAAAGTTTCCATTTCCTCCCCAAATCAAACAAATTTAATCCATCCATCAATAATTTAATAACATGTCTAAAACACACCAAAGTAGTTTGCATCACAAACAGATAATGTCCAAACCATGTATGCAAGCAGTTAACTTTTTATATCTAGGTTATATACTTTCACTGCCTACAGAAGCACCAGCAGCTCGGTATTCTTATTAATCTATTTCATACTCATCTCTAACCCCCCCATCTCATTTTTGGATGATCGCAACAGTTGTGTACTTATTCTTTTATATTTTGTTGATAATTAGCAATAACAAACTGAAAGTAGAAATCTTAACAAGTAACGAAAATAAAATCAATGGAATTCACAAAACATTCTGATACTGTAATGCCAATGACTATGTCGTAAATTTCTGTCTAATGTCACCTTTATACAGCTCTAAGTATAAAATTATTAGCAAAACTAAGATTGATTAACATGGATTAAAAAAAAAAAAAAGTTTCTCAGCATGCCCAAAAAGGGGCAAATGATTTGCTATCAAACTGGGTCTAACTTTAACCCCAATCACAACCTTGTTGTTTGTTAGCTATCATGAATTAAATACAAACTTAGATGGTGTTTCTTTCTCATGGAAAGTCAGAGAAGTTAATTCTAGCGAGAGTCATCAACTGTTAAAAAAAAACAAACATACATACGAAGTCTGTCCAAAAAGAAACCGAACTTTGAAAAGAACAAATTTATTGCTTTACTTACAATTTAATCAGACTTGTCTCCTTCAAAATAGTTCCCTCCACTGTTGATACACCGTTCCCAACATTTTTTCCAGTTTTGGAACACGTTTCCATGGATAGTGCGCAGTTCTCATAGCGAATTTTCTTCAATCTCTTCTATCATCTGAAACCGGTAACCTTTCAGGGTGGATTTCAACTGTGGGAACAAAAAAAAAGTCCACAGGGGCCAAATTCGGAGAGTAGGGTGGCTGGGGGTAGTCTCATGCTTTGCCAAAAAGTCACAGATAAGGAGTGATGCGTGAGCAGGTGTGTTGTCATGGTACAGCATCCAGGTTTTGTTTTTCCATGCCTCATACCTCCTCCTTCGCACCGCCTCAGTACATTCAAGTAAAACTCTTTATTGATTGTCTGACCATGTGGAACAAACTCATGATGAAAAACGCCCTTCCAATCAAAAAAGATGATCAATATCACCTTCACATTTGAGCCACTCTGAAGTGCTTTTTTTGATAGCGGCAATGATGATCCAACCCACTGCGATGACTGCCTTTTTTTTCAACATCATAGCCATACACCCACGTTTCATCACCTGTTATGACACTTTTCAGAAAGCTTTCACCAGCATTCGAACAATCAAAGAGCTCCTGACTAACTGCGACTCAGTTCTCTTTTTGTTCATCTGTCAGCAGACACAGCACCAATTTTGCAGCTATATGATGCATGTTCAATTTTTCTTTTAAAATCACGTGGCACGAACTTTTACAGTTTCCTACTTCTTCAGAAACTTCACGAACAGTTAGGCGATGATTTCCATTGATCACAGCACGCACTTTCTCAATGTGATCATAGTCTGTTGTCATGGAAGGTCATCCAGATTTGGGATTGTCTCTGGTGGGTGTTCTTCCTGATTTGAAATGCTGGTTCCACTCGTGACATTGCGTACGGCTCAAACAATCCTCTCCATAGGCCAGATGCAACATTAGAAAAGTCTCCATAAAAGTTTCTTCCAATTTGAAACAGAATTTCACACAAACACGCTGCTCTTCAAGATCCTTCATTGTTCAATTTACGACAAACCGCCAAGTACACCAAACATACGTTCACTCTAGCGCATGTAGATCGATGACTAACTGACGTGGCATGATGCAGCTATTATTAGACTGAAGGTCAACTTCACTGTTTTAAAAGTTCAGTTTCTTTTTGGACAGGCCTTGTACATAAATTTGTACAAAGTTTAAAATAATATATTTTTTAAAAAACTGAAATAAACAATGAAAAGCACAGAAATAACAAAGATATCTTATTTATTTTGTGTTTATTACAGTCAGTTTAAATGTTTTTTCTATAGCAATCAATAGTGTTAATTTTACTGGTGTGCACAAGGATTAAAATAATGATGATGATAGCAGTACTAATAATTTATTTCTTTCCTTTTAACTATTGTGGCAACTTTGTCATCTTTTTTCATCAAAGTAAAGAACAAATGTTATATGATTTGCAAATAAACCAAAATGCTAAAAAAAATATTAAACATTGGAAGACATAAAACCTGCTCTTGCATTTCATTTACAAAAAGAATGATATGTATTACATTTTAAAAGTTGACAATGCTGTCTTTTGTGATTGAAAATACCACTGTTAATGGTGGCAAAAGTCATGCAGGTACTGTTTATAGTAGTGCTGGCTTGCACTGTGCCATCCACAGTCACTCTGTCTGTGCTCCAGTGGCACGGACTAGCATGTATTACATTGTGGTCATCATTAGCATGGATGTATGCATAAAAAAGTGATAAACTTGCATTAATGGAAAACAACATTATATATTTTTATTTCCACAAATACCAACAGTAACAACTTTAGTATTTGACAAGATACAGGGTGTACAAAAGTCTTGCATAAAATTATTTTTCCTGTAAATTAGCTCGCATTTTGTCAAAAGCAGTTGTTATCAAATCTTGTTCATTAAAGTATTTCTATATCACTGTTGTGCATCTATTCCAATAATATCAAGCATATTGTTTCATTGTAAGAAAAGTTATAATTTTTAGAAAATCATTTGCATCAAATCAATGTGTGCAAAAGTGTTGCATAAAATCTAGACAGCTATCTAATCAATTCAGATTCAATTCCAATTAAGCACAAAGTGATCAGATCTATCAACAATGAGTAGAATATCCGAAATTCTTGATAACTTGTTCACAACGACGAGGCAAGCTGGCTACCAAACGCTGACAATTGTCACTACTGAACTCAGACCAGGCTTCCTCGATTTTCCGTTTCAAATCGGTTTTTTGGCACTAACGCTGAGTTTAATTGAGTGCCAAATGTTTTCGTTGGGATTGAGATCCAGGCTTTGAGCTGGCCAGATGAGGAGGGGGATTCGCAACTCTGCCATCAAGGCCTTGACACTCCTAGCTGTGTGGACGGGGCGTTGTCGTGCTGATAGATGGTCATCAGGGGCATGTGGTCACACATATATGGTTTGACAATGTCGAGATGAACTTAGCATAGTCATGAGCATTCATTCGACCCTCCACGTGATGCAATGGACCAATACCAGACGATTGAAAACAGCCCCAAACCATGGCCGAATCTTCCCCTGCTTGCAGAGTCGATTGAGTGCAACTAGGATGGTATTTCTTGGACATTGATCACCGAACGTATACCCGACCCGCCGAGTAGACCCTCACGAATTTGCTTTTGTCGGAAAACAACACTCAGGACCATTGGGCCACAGTCCAGTGGAGATGGTCATGAGCCCACTGCAGTTGCTTTCAACGATTGTCCAGACTGATAAATGGCTTCTTCTGTGCTGATTGCCCGAACAGTCCCATGTGGATCAAACACCGTCTGATGGTGCACAAGGACAATTGGATCCCATGGTGCCTTGACGAGGTGGTCTGAATGTCGGTGGAAGTGCAGAATCGGTCCGAGTTCGACATGCGGGAGATCAGACGATCCTGTCGAGCTGTCGTTTTCCACAGTCTGCCGGCTCTGTGTTTTGAAATTAGGCTCCCATCAGCTTTCCAACATTTCAGGGTGCGAGATATCATCAACTGATTGCAACCGAAACAATTCACAATGACGCACTCAGTTTCACCATCTTTTTTCATGCAAACGATTGTAACCCGCTGTTCGGGGGTCAAATATCGGGCTCTCGGCATCACTATATTGAACAAAAATGAATCAGAATAGTGGAAAATGACAGTTTTTCATATTTATATTCTACTATCCTAAACTATTGTAGCACAAAATATATATTCTAATTTTTTTGTAGTTTATGCAACACTTTTGCACACGTTGATTTCATGCAAATTATTTTATTAGTATTTAAATTTTGACTGTGCAATTACAAAATGGATCTTAGTGTTATAAATTGTTTAAAGACACTGATACCTTTCAGTTAAAACAGGAAACATACAGCAGTTACTAATTTCTACAAAATAAGAACCCATTTTCTATGTCTAGTCATTTTTATGCAAGACTTTTGCACACCGCTGTATGTCCTGTTTGTTTCAAGACGCCATGTACTGCTCTCCACTCAGCCTGGTAGTCCAAATTATTTCAAGCTGAGCATGGCTGGAATGCATTTTTCAGAAAAAAGAAATGTTTATTCAGCAAAAAGGAGAGAAAAGGTTGCAAAAATCCCTTTAAACTGTATCATTGTAAAATTTAGTTTTCTTCATTTAAATTTTGTCTAAATCTTTCTTTTTTTCTAATCAATGATTACATATGAAATGGGCACTTATTATACTTTACACTTTCCTGTCCATCTTGGGATACTTTTTGAATTTCTAAAAGGCAATTTTTTCTCAAACATAGACATTCTTGGTGGTAGTGAACATTTATAAATCAGGGTATAAAGAACACAGCCCATGTTACACATGTAAACTTGATGCTGTCAGGTTTAAAAACCAAGATATTTAATTAAAATGAAATTAATATTAAATATTCATCTATATATTTTTTTCCCACATCTTCAGTGAATACTTCACTTTAATGATATCTGTTTTCATGTTCTTCAAAAATGAAATGTACACTGGTGACCAAAATTATTGCATTGACCCAAATAATTCTGATTTTTAAAAAGTGTATAAACCATAGTAAAACAAGGATTGAGCAACTGCTTTGTTATATGCACACAATATTAAAGTGAGCATTTACTGAAGTGTATTGCATTATTACTCTATAGCTGTTGTTTAATACAGAGATCATGAATATCTGAATAAAGCATAATTTGCTTTATTGCATCATAATGCACTTTGCATTTTAACATAAACTATGAACACTCAATATTTAAATAATACATCTGGTATTGCAATAATTCAGGCCACAACTATAACCATGCATTAAGGGCATAACAGTAAAATTATATTTCTTAAGAAAAAAATTCTAAAAACAAAAAAAAACTGTTTCCCAATCGTTGCTTCCAAGGTTTCTTCATTTGAGGTGGTAATATCCACTCCATGTTAGAGTTCCTGAGACATGGTCAGTGTTCTTCAGTTTAGCAGAGCATCAATTCCAGTGCAAGATTGTCTGACCTGGTAAAACCCTCTCTCTCATTGGGGAGTGATTTAAAGTTCAGCATAACTGCTGTTAATTGAGTAAACATTTTAAATGTATTATAAAATGGTTGTTTTTTTTATTTTTTTGGATGTGCACTCACTAATCTTTGAAAGGTGGCAATGACGGTAAAACAAAAAAACAAACCAGCAGCAAAGTAATGGAACCAGAGTTTACAATTGTAATAGGATTAGCCTAATAAAAGAGGGCACCCATCCAATATCTTTAAAATAAACATAAATAGGTTAAAGTTAAAAATGCTTTTCATCCATGTGTTGCATTTTGTCCAATTTTCTGTCATTATCAATTTTCAAGATTCACTGTAAATACACCAAATTATAGCAAGTTGAAACTACGAGATACATTGCGGTGTGTTATATTCTTCCAACTTTGCAAACCAGAGTGACTGTGGATGGCATAGTGCAAGCCATCACTACTATAAACAGTACCTGCATGACTTTTGCCACCATTAACAGTGGTATTTTCAATCACAAAAGACAGCATTGTCAACTTTTAAAATGTAATACATATCATTCTTTTTGTAAATGGAATGCAAGAGCAGGTTTTATGTCTTCCAATGTTATTTCAGTTTTTTACAATAGTTGCTAAACATTAACTGAGAAGACTAAAGACAAGCACTCAAAGCTTGATTACATGACAGGATTTCCAATGGTCTGCTATCAATGATCCAGTATACACTGTTAATAAATGCACTATAACAGCAGAATACTGGAATTAAACAGACAAACAAAACATCACTACAGTATATTATGTACAAATGCCAGCAAAGCCAAACTGTATTTTAAACATATATTTCAAGTAAAATTTAAGGAAAAAAAAATTTTTTTTTTCATATTCTATCCAAAAAAATATTACTACTACACTTGTACAACAATTTTAACAGTCTACATGATTACTATCATGTAAGCCCTTTAAAAGTTGCTCAATGAAGTCTTTGGAATTTTTGAGTACTGCCAATTATAAACAAATACAAGACAATTAGACTGAAAAGAAATTTCATCTGAAATCAAAAACAGTTCGCATAAATATTTGAGTATTTTTATAAAATTTCAAATCTTTTGTTTTGCCAAGTTTATCTTGCCATTTGTGTCAACTGCATTGTTTTTTCTTAAAGTTCCAATAGTAATTGATTGATCACTGATTTCTATTTATTTTGAGCTTGTGCCTGATATAATATCCAGTAGCTGGAGGTTTGTTCCCAAAGAAATGTTCAAACTTTGGAAAATGAAGACTTTAATATTTTTTCAAGCAGAAAAAGTCACCAGTTTGAGATGGAACATGACCTTATCCATGCATCATCTACAAATTTTTCTGGGTTCTCTACCAGAAGAGGCATTAACTTTATTAAAAATAGTATATATGCATTTAAATTTACGTATGATAAAATCATCAATTTGAACATTTGATAGATGATCTGGTACCAATTCCCCTTCTTACTAAATATCTTTAAAAAAAAAAACTCCACCATCTTGTTTAGTAGTGTAAAATGAAGAACATATTTATGGTAGATGAGATCAAGTTTTAGCCATTAAGAAATTATCTTTAGGCCATATTACCAATTTTACACAGCACATTTGATTGATACTAACTTAAAAACTTGCTTGCTCAAGATTTCCCTAAATATCATTTAATCTTTCACAATACTTCTCAATTCATTGCACCTTAAATTATACTCATCTCAAATAGTACTTCTCCATTTGGCACATTCCTATTTATCCCTCCCTTTTTCTAATGGCACAAACTTTTTTGTTTTGTTTTTCCTTTGCAGTCTTCAATAATCTATCCTGCTCTTTGCGGTTTAGTCCATTAAACTTGTCTTCTGCATATATTTCACTAAGTTTCACTAACTGGTTTGAGGTAAATCCCACCAAAATGAGAGAAGCATTTATCAATTAAATATATTGATTGATCAACATCACCTTAAGTCCATTCACCTAATTTTTTAAGAAAGTATCTTTTCTGAAATACTTGGTTTTATAACAATCAACTAATTAATGTCATATTTGCTGTTTGTTATTAATTTACTTGTTGAATAGCACTTCGAAAGCAAACATGTTTTATCCATTGATGATTAAGTAAATATTGCTTATTTAAAGGGTGACTGGATCAACTTCCAAATAATGTAGGCATTAGAACCATCTCGAATATTAGACTGTTTCCACCTTAACTGCAAATTCAACATTTTCTACTGTCTACCAAAATTGTTACTACATTCAGGTGCATATCATGATCAATTTGACAAGACCATCTACCTGTGTTGTGAAGGAGTGTAAGTAGGCTTCTTATTTTGGGAATGTTTATGGAGAAAGCTTCAGTCATGAACAGACATCTTGAAATGATCCAAAGTTTTTAAGATGTCTGTTCCACAGTTGAAGCAATTTCAGAACAGTCATGGTACACACCAGATAATGGTTAAAGACAAGCATGGAGATTTTCATTAAAAACTTCCAGGACCTGATGGCAAACTGAGAACATCAACCTGGAAATTCACAATGCTGATGAAACTAGAAAGTACTGGAAGCTTTTTTCCCACCATAGACAAATGAGAAGGTGGCTGCAGGCTAAAACAAAAATGTCTATGTTGTTTTAGATATGTGAATATGGATGCATTTCCTATGTTGAATGCAGAGATTTTCAGTGGCTGATTTTGTCACTGTTTTAGCTGTGTATACATTTGCAGGCATATCCCACTGATGTCAATTCTCTTGTCAGAAATCACCAAACTTATCCCAAGGCAGATACATTCTTCCAATGATGAATTTTTCAGGTGCATACTTTTATCACCAAATACAACACATCTTTTTTTCAACCAATGGATCAGATATGTGGTTGATCTATAGCATTAAATCTTATGAGAAGATAAAAACCAAACTCTGTCTAAATGCCATGCACCTTAGAGCAAAGCCTAATGAGACACTACTCATGGTAATACAAATGAAGTATAAGTAAATTATGAAAAAAAGAAACAAACCAATTAGCAACTGATTTCTTTTAGCCCAACTGAAGGAATAAAATGTAATAATATAAAAATAATTGCAACAATTTGCTTTAACAGTATCTTCAAATTTTTAAAATGATGAAAGATTTGCTATTATATTTTTAGTATTAACTCTTGCTAGCTATTATTTTTGTCAGTGATTACTTTTCCAGATGTGTTTCAGTTCAAACTTGTTATGATCAAATAACTTGTAATGCAGTCATGTGTATATAACTATTTAAGAGTTTATACATGTAAATAAATACTTATAAAACAAACCAAAATATCATTCTCTAGATTTAATGATTTATAATTATTCACTCATCAATAAAATGTTTGCCAGTGGGTATACATGCAAAATAAAATAATAATATGTAATGTTCTTTACAAATTGTCCTTGTAATGTGTGTAGACAATGTATAATGTTCTGCTCTTAAGTCATTCTCTGACAACAGCTGGCACTACTACTTCATTAAATGCCCGATGGAATTTGAAAAAGATTACACTTAAAAGAAAAACAAAAGGGAGGGGGTAGATTTCAATACCCTGCTTTGCACATGATCAGTAAGAATTTACCAACCATCAGCAGTTATAGATACCATAGTCAACTATTCTTTGCTTGTATAGCACATTCTTCAGTAGAGCTATAGTGAAAGATAGTCTTCAACCCATCATAAATTATTTAACTCTATGACACTATATAAGAATCAACATTTTCATCTCTCTGAAAAATAGTCAACACATTCTTTTTTGCTTCCTAATACTCTTCCTCTCACAGCTATGCATACTTATTTGCTTCCTTTATTTCATCAAAAGTAGCATTTAATGACAGGTGATAGCTGCCAAAGAAATGAGTTGAATTTCATTAAATCTTATTTATTCCTTTCTCAAATTAAACAACAAAAAAAATTTCTTTTTTTAAAGAAATTTTTAATGTATTTACTCCATGTAAGTAGGAATACCTTTGTGCAATATCCTTAATATATACATTTCTATTTTAATGATTATTAGAAATTCTGGGAGAATCTATATATCATTCCAATCTTTAAGCTAATGTACCAAACTAAGACTTTTTGAACTAAAAGAATGAAAAAAGAAAAAAATATCCATTGCTTTTATAAAAAAAGCACACACGAAAACATACAAATCATGATTGTTTTTGTCCAAAAATATAGTCTAAACATATGCTATGGCTCTGATTTCAATGACAGTAATGATTGCAATACCATATTTTGGTTAACAGCAATGGTTACCTCAGTGAGAATGACATGAATCAGCTACAATAAAATGGTTACTCAAATGACCACCCACAAGAGATATGTATAAATGCATTTGCTTCATAGCTGCCGTTTATCTGTTTCTTTACATAAAGTGAAATGTTTTTGCTTTAAACTCTTAAGATTAAAATTTGAACTAAATAAAAACAGAGTTAATTGTTCTCAGGTTCACTCACTTTTCAACTTTCATTAAAGATGCAATCACAAAATCAAACTTTGTCACATTAGCAGATTTGGCAAACTCAGAAACCATTTAACAAGTGCATTCATCTGACCTAACTAACAGTCTTTCTCAACTATTCCTTTGGTTAAAAATAAAAAAGAAAGTATTTAATACTTTTAGTTGCAAAAACATTTGAAAAACTGATTTAGAATCCTACTGATATACTACACAGCTTTTTCCTGGGGACTGTATATTAGACATGATGGCATTCTTTACCATTTTATAAAATCTACTATTCACCTAGCCATGAAATTTATCAAGAAATCAGGAAGCCACTGCCTGCTTGTTTTACAGATATTCTGGTGTCCAAGAAAGAGAATAAGCTGATACAGAAAAAGAGAGACTAACAGAGCAACTCCCACGACAAACAAGAAAGGAATAATAAAGTATCTGTCATCAAAAACAGAAATAATAGGCAATGATGTAGACAGAACTAAACTTAGAAAATATTGGTTAATCAATTTCCTGAAGAGAACTAACATGTACCATTTTTCATAAAGATAATGGAGTCAAAAAGAAAAAAAAAAGTCAAATGCAGACAAATAAAAAAAAATAATTCCTTCCATCAAGGCAAATTTCTGTCTAGTCTGCAAGACAAGAGCAAAATCAAAATTGTCCATAAAAGCACTGTTATATTAAGAAATCAGCGAACTTACCTGGCTCCAAAGAAAAATTCATTATCAACCAAGAGCACACTCTTTCCACAATCACAGAAGATAAACACACTGATAAGACAAAGAAGTCAATGCAAACTTTAACTGTATAGGTCAGCTAGAAAACCTGCAGCAATGACAGATCAAGTAGAACATGGTACTCTGCTTACATCAATGCATACTAAAAGCAGCATGTCTGTAAAAGATAAAAAATCTATAACAAGACTTTGGAACCTAACAGAAGTAGTACTTGAGTGGTGATATGAGTAAAATCTAGGCACACTCATTAAACTGTTGGGAAACATAGCATATCCAAAAAGGTATATCCTTGTTCACTGGTGCATTAGGCTGGTCAAAACACCCAAGAGAAAACTCAGCAACCAACAAGATGAAAAATAGCTTAACCAACTACAAATGAAGGTAATATTGCAAATTGTAGTTACAGTTAAATGCCACCATTTTGAAACAGCTACATAACAAAAATTACCAAAGAAATGCAATCCTGCAAATATTTTTCTATTGTCTTCAAAATTACAATCTTCAAAAAAAAAAAAAAAATTCTTGCTCTAATAGTTTTGACCTTATTAAGAATTACTTACTTTTCCCAGGTTACAAATAGATTATATTATGGAAGCATCTTAAATAATATCAAATCATTGATATCACAGGAAGAAATTTACCCACAACTTTATCACCACTATTGAATATGCATGCTTGGGGCTTTATCTCAACCAAGTCATATTTATCTATTAAGTATATACCCTTCATGCTAGAAAGCTTTTCTGCTTCCTTCTATGGTTGGCATAATTAAATGTTTTTTAAACATATCCTACTCGGTTTGCCCTGACATCCAATTACTTTCCAATCCATTTGCCATGAAAGCAGTATGAATTTATCATTTATCTTGGTCAGTAAATCTTCTGGAGACTTTATTTCTTTCCATATAATTTATGAAACAAGTCATAATATAAAAGGAAATCTAATAGGAAATTATCATCATTAAAACAATTTTTAATATTTTAACCTTTTGTTTTGCCTCTTTACCAGCCATCACTGATAAGCATGACCAAAACCATCTCAAGTACACATTCAAATTAAGCAAATAAAACTGCAATAACCTGAAGAATGTGATAAGTTCTGATAACAGGAATAATGATAGTGTGGAAATGCAAACAATGCAGAGCTATTTAGAGTATAACCACTTACACAAAACAGATTTTTAACCAGAATAAAAAATTTAATTTAAAAAAGAAAGAAAAAAGCCTAAAGCCAACAGGAAAAAATCAATAAAACTGAGTATCCAAGTTTGAACTTCAGTTGGAGGTCAGCGCTCATTTTGGCACACTTTCTTCTTGCTCTTCTTCGCCAGCTGATCATGTGGGTCTTCTCCCACATCTAAAAATAAAAAGTTCTATCGGGGTTTTCCATGAAGTCAGCAGCACAAGATAATGCTTTCTAATAAATTACCATAACACTACACCCTCTCGTCAGGATACACTTGATAAAACAAAACAAAACTAATGAAAGTAATCCCAATCCTTCTATGATTTTTGTGTAAGATTCATAACATATTTGGTTAAAAATGTTTTCATATCCCCAGAAGAGCAAATTCAGTTAAAGCTGTGCTGAACATGCCCATTTGGTAGCATATGCATATTCTTTTAAGTTTGGAGGGAATTGATTTAAGCATTTAACTTTCTCACTCTCTCTCCGTAAGCTTTATTAAATGAAACAAATTTGAGAAATCCCATATTTCTTGGTTCAAATGGTCAAAGGCTAAGGAGAAACAGCTCACTATAACATTTGTTTTTTTTTCCTTTCATGTAATATTTTTATCGGAGACCAAAAAAAGCAATTATCAGCTGGCTGATTTATGTAAGACTCAACTGCTATACTATCCTAATTAAATCTGAACATTGCTCAATTCATCAACTTTTAGTTATCAGAAATTGCAATCAACCTGTGCATGTCATAAAGCAAGTCAAGAGAGCCAGGATTGATTATACATTAACTGTTCTCTGCTGCCATACTTAGTCTTCAGATTGACTGAGCAAGCTACCAGCAAAGCCTTTCTCTACAGAAAGGTATATGCTCTGCACTTTTACCTTAAGGTTACATACAGCCCACTGACAATGCTAAGAAACACTAATACATCCAAAATTGAAGGACTGCAACCCCTTTTGTTATCTAAGAATAATAGGATAGATAACTCAATTATCAATACAAATTCATACAAATGGTTAGCCCAAATAACTTCAACAACAAAAATTACAAACAATTAAACATTTTTAAAGAAATTTCCAACTTTCATGTGTCATAACAAATGGAAACAAGTCAGAACACTAATATTATTTGTTCTGAATCTGCTGAAAAAGTAAAGTTTAGAAATAGTATGTAGTTTATTACTTCAAATTATAAAAGGAAATGATTAAATGTCTACAAAGAAACTTAACCAGCCTATATAAAATTATAAGGCCACCACACTTAGATCTTTGAAAGTCTAAATTAAAAGAAAGGAAGGAACAAACTTAATCAATTAAAGCTGAACTTTAACATTCAAATTGCACTTTATTATTTGCATAATATATAGATAGATACATTTATCCATCTTTGTTCAAAAAGATTAAATGTCTGCATTATAGAAAAGAAAACACAAAAATATTTGACATTCTTTTAGGACCATTAATTTAAAAACAAACAAAAATTGCTGTTTTGTTTAATTTATTATTATTTATTTATTTATTTAATGTGGGTTTTCAGAAAACCATTCATTCTTGACATCAAGAGAACTTCCCACCAGTGATGTTGACAGTAAGATCTTTGCCTAACTATGTGCAGACAGTGAGAAAACTGGCAGTGCTCTCTCAGTAGTCTAATATACAGGCAAGACAACTAAGAGCTGAACATAAAACAACAATTTCTTTTGTCGTTTCCCTCCCCCTCCACCAAAGACTTAACAACCTGAATTGTGCAATAAATCTTCATTAAAAATTTTTTTAATCTTTATTTGGCAACGATCAACAAACCTTTATATATTTCTATAAATCTGCTTGCAGCAAACTACCATAATTTTCAGACTGTCAGCAGTTCTGCATAGTGGGTGAAATACTTAGAAGATTCAATTCCAGCAGCCAGTCAAAAGAAAATAATAAAATCTGGTTTTAAAAACTCTCTGCCAGTCCATCTGGCTACGCATCATACTGACTTTATGGTAAACCAATAATCAAAAAAGAGACTGCTTCAAATGATCATGACTCCATAAAAAAATGTAACAAGCCTCTCTTATCCCAGTAGTAGAATTTTATGTGAGTTTTCAGTACTAATGCATTACCTTAACTACTCCATCCCCCACAAGGGGAAATTCTTAAAATTTTACAAAGTCGAATAATCAGCAAATGACAAAATCAGGAATCCTAAATTGCTAAAGAACAAGAGCCTAAAATTAAGTAACTGATACCAATGCCCAAAGCTCCCAATGTCAGCTTCCTCAAAGTACCAAAATGTCATAATAATGACTTTAACAATTAAAGTTTTCATCTGATTTAAAAAAAAAAAAAAAAAATAGTAGTTAATGTGACTGAAATTTTCAAACTTGGGTAAGGTAAATGATTGGGTTCTGAGCACTTCTTAAAGGGTACACAATCACACCCTGATCTCAGCCCATCTGAAATTCTGGAATGGGCCCTCAAACTTATTTAGTAGTTTTGTTGTATTCCTTTGTTCTTCTTTTTTCCAGTGCTGCTTTAATGCATTTAGATTTAACCTATGAGATACCACCTCACCTGTTTATGGTCGTCTTTCATCCATTTTTCCAGTGTTTTAATTTTTTAAAGTTAGAAAATAAATTATATTAAGAAAAATAAATCCCATAGCAATTGGCACAAATTAACAAATATGACACCAAATAATTTTATACAAAATAAAATGGTTTCAATTCTAAATATCAACTTGTTTAGCAAGTTTTATGAATTAACAGTAACATACCTCTATTTCATGAAAAAGTGATCATTAAATTTTAATGAGCTTGATTTGCTTATCATTAGAATAAGCAAAAAAATATTTTAAAAATCAATATTGCTCATTTAATTTTATCCTATACATATATCACTGATCATGTAAGTAATTATTTAAAAAATGTGCTCCTTTTGGAACCTTCCATTAATTAATTAATTTATTTGGTATTAAGTGCATGTACACAGAATCAGCACAATGGCTGACTGCTTTAAACTTATAGAAGGATACCACTTCTCAAGCAAAACAGCGCTTGTAGACAGAAAGAACTAGAATTGTAGTGTCTGCCTGGTATGAGGAGTCAGAAACCTGAGCAGTAGTGCCAGGAAAATCCTGATGTGAGTCTTCAAGAGAGAAGAAATCCACTTGATGACAAGTTTGTAATGAGAATCTCCTAGAGCCAGCAATGGTAGAAAAACACCCCCCCCCTCTCACCTCTGGTTAAGTTGAGCAGTTGTGTATGCAAGTGAAATAAAATGTATGCACAATTTTGAGAGGTTTTTAAAATGCTATAAGCAGAGTTTACTTTTAGAAAATAATAACCCTAAACACAAAAGATAAAACTACTAAATTCATAGAAATCTAAAGTAGTAAGAACAAAACATTACTTGTGATGTGCTAATTACAAAAAGAAGAGCGTTATTTTGAATATTCCTTAACTCATTTGTATTAAAACAACTGTTTTGGTAATCTTTCCTTCTTGCCGTTATCAAGGTTTAGATTTATGGTAAAATGAACATCATTTGTCCAATAAGAGGGTACTTCTCAAAACTAGCACATTCATGATAGTGACGGGTTTGGGGGAGGGATCACTGAACTGTATGTTTTTACCAACACAATGTGAAACACTTTATCTAACATTCTACATCCAATTATATCTAGAAGTAAATGTGATGGTGGTGATTTTTCGAAAAAAAAAAAGGGATCAGCATTCAAAGCACATTTTATTCCCCTTGGATTGAAGACTCTACCTGTTTATACTTAATATTAAAACAAATATTATGAAAGTAGTTACATTTTCAGAAGTAAGACAAATTGTAATTACAAACATCAGCATTTTTAAACCTCAGCCAAAGAACAGAAGTTACCAAGAAAAGCAAAGCAGTGCCTGCCTGCATTGCTTGTGGTGAATGTCAAATTCTTCAGCATCAATTTTTTTTTTAAAAATGTTATTTAATTTATTTAAAAAACAAGCAGAATTATCTACTCTTTATGAAACCATTTTGCAACATGTTACTGACAGTAATTGCTAAAAAATACTTAGTTAATTTTCTTCTAACATAAATATAAATCAACTGCAAGCTGATAAATTAAGAAATCTGGTCTGGATGCAATAATCAGTACACAGGACTTACACTACTTTATTTATTATCAAGATTGCCTCTGAATTACCTCAAGGTGGAGCTGGTATCAATTTCTCAAGCATGAAACCATGTATCAACTAAAAATTTGGGAGTCTACATAAAATTCAACCTGAAAACAACTCAACTTGATTTGAAAAAACTAAAATCAGAAAATGTGCAGCGATAGTCAGAAGTTCCCAGGGAGCTACAGGTGCAGATGAGCAGATTAGATACTTGTTATTCCTTCCTGAATGCCCATACCCATAGGAGTGACCACTTTAAAAACATGTCCCAAATGCAATGCATCTGAACTTTTCATGCACTATCTGAAAATGTCCAAAATACACCAAAAACAGACAAATTTGTCTAGGTAAGCAATGCTGTTCTCAGCACTGCTGAGATGCTTTCCAGAAACATTAAACCAACAGCACAATCAGGTTTCTAAAGTTAAATCGTCTCTTGGGCAGATCAAGAGAGTAACATTTTGAAACAGCAAAGACCACCAAACAAAGCAAAAGTAAAAAAAAAAAAGCAGCATAAATATCAAACAGAAGCTGATTACTTGACTATTTTTAACAGTATTTATAATATGAGAGAAAAGAATAATCTGAGATTGCAATCCAACAGATCAATATTTTCCAAATAGTGAGATAACTAAGACAGCAAGAGGCTGGGGGGGGGGGGAGGTAAGATTTCATTTTGTAACTCCAGCTGCTCTTCCTTTTTATATGCATTGTTTCATTAAATTTTTCTATATTTTATAAACAGAAAAACTCTACTTAATTAGTAAGTACACAATAACATACTTGGCATAAAAAAAACAAGAAACATCAGCACAGTTCCTTTACAGCAGACCTGGGAAATAAAATTCTATAATGAGATATCACAATTTGTGAAATCTGGTTAGCGTGTTGCTATAACAGTTTATGGCCAAAAATACAGTGGCTGTGTTGGAGGATGGGTGCTGAAAGCATTTCAAATCAGTGACATTAGTTTTCAAACTTTAATTGTTCACTACCTGTTTTACCTGCATGACAAATGACAAAAAGCAGAAATACAAAAAAAAAAGTGTTTCAAAATCAGCAGGAAGATAAGGCGGCTGCTATTCCTTTATACCATTTACTAATCTACAAATATTAAGAAAATGACTTATATTATAAAAAATAAAAAAACATTAAAGTTGCTTTATTCACTTTATTTCAGTACATGAGAATTAATCCCTTTAATGTCGTTTGTTTTATTTTTTTTTAGAAAAATATCATAATGAATGACAATATTAAATCCTTTCCCCCCCAAACAGCTGGCTAAATGATCAATTGTTAGTAATTACCTTCAAATGATATCACAAATTTTTACTCAATGAAATATGTTTATCAGCATAAAACTATTAGAAAACCCATACAAGTGAAATTTGTTTTACTTTTTTTTAATATCACTATTTTTTCCAAAATATCCTCCTTTATGCTTAAGAAATTATTTCATTGGTAAGTGCATAATTACAGTTGTAACTGTATGTATAACAAACTACCCATATCTTACCTATTTCTCAGGATAGCCAGATAATAGGTCTGATCTGGGGAAAGAGATCTGTTACTAAAGCTAAAACAAACATCTTTCATAACAGAAAGTCACCTAAAAAATGAACTCCCGTGTCCTCCACATTTATGGAAGCTCACACCCAGTGACTTTATACTGTTTCCCATCATGAAGTGCCTTCTGAAAAACTAATGCTTTGCAGATACAGATGCTCTCCAATTTGGCTGCAACAAACACATTAAAGGAAGTTACCAGGCTAGTGTTCTAAGTTTTTTACAAATGTTTGGAGGAGGAGATCAAAAACCAAGAGTACTATTTCAAAGAAAACCATACTGAAAACTGTGCAAAGTTAGCTCATACAATGGACAACCCTGAAATGGATCCTTGCATGTGAGTGAAAGTGATTTTACTTCCTTTTATTTATAGCATTGTAAAATACTTGTTTATGTTTACAATAAGCTTTTAGACATTTTACTGTTGGTACCAATTTTCCATATTTACCCCACACCTGAGAAAAAAGTGCTCTAAGAAACTTTAAGGCATGTATTATCTGCATTTGTGTATACCTCAAAAGCTAGCATTTCTTTCACTGGGAAACATGCAATCTCCGTATTTCCCACAGCCAATATATTGTCACCAAAGGCCAATGAGCAAATACAAGTTATAACTGTGGAAAACAATAGTTTACTTTAAATATCTTGATAAAGTATTGTTATAATTCCAAATTGTTAAATCATGATATTCCAGCTTTGAAACAGCAGGCTAACACAGCACAGTCATATATACATCAGACTACAGTCAAACGTGTGCAGGTACGGTACTAAAGGGGTGAACATCAACTATCAGATACTGTTTTTAAGAAGTATTTTTTTAAAAATTTACTTTAATGTTAAAACAAAACAGATTTTTAAAATTTGTTTAAATCAAACCTTGTAGTGTTTGCCATAAAGAAAATATTTTCAACCTACGCATAAAATGGCTGGCAGTTCTGTGTATAATCAAGCCCCACATTGCTGATAAGACCATAAGAACCCACTGATTTTATTTACTTTGCTGTAAATCCATAGGAATATTGTAGTATTGTTCTATAGTCATGACATTACTTTGTTTTGAATTCTTGTGTAAGTTTCCAATTTTGAACTGTGGCTTCTTTTGAAAAAAATATTTAAAAAAAACAAAAACAATCTATGAGTTTTCTTTATTAAAACATTTTTAGGAATGTATAAATATCTTGTTGGTTGAATTTCATATCATTTTAAGATTGCTGTAAACATTTTCTGCCCTACAATGTCTGCTGCAAATACTAGGAAGAGAAAATGCAAAAGTTAATAGTCAAATTAAAACTGAGTGTTCTCAGTATGCGAAAAATCTGTGCAAGAGTGGCAGAAACAGCACAAAATTAAAAGAAATTCCAAAAACTAAATGAGCCAGGAGGTGTGGACATGTACAGTGGCCAGCATTGGAAGAAAATCTGAAGGCTTGAGTTATATTACAGAGAGATAGAGAGATGCAGGCTGCTCAGTATCCATGACTTTGATATATCTTCAGTCACAGCAAATGGCCAAGCAGATTGGTATTGCTGATTTTACAAGAGGACATTCATCATGTTTCAAGTTCATCAAATGAAACAGATTATCTGTTATAGCCAGTATGACCACTGGCCAAAAGCTACCCATAAACTGTGAAGTTAAAATGGAAAGCTTCTTGGAGTTTGTAGAAAAGCAGAAGGTAGATTTGGATATCCATATACTTTATTTCTTGGTAACATGGATGAGGTGGCTGTCAGTTCTGATGCACTGCCATCAAAGACCGTTGAAACAAAGAACTCACTGACCATCAGTGTCATGACTACAGGACATAAAAAAAAAAAACAATTTTCACCATTGTACTATGCCTTGCTGACAGGACCAAGGTCAAGCCTATGGTCATCTTCAAAAGAAAAAAATAATGTCCAAAGAAAAGTGTTGGGCAAATAAGGATGAAATGGAAGAGTAGGCTGAAAGCTGCAGGTGGCAGCGACCAGAGGCCTTCTTCATAAAAAAGAAAGCACTCTTGGTGTTTGACTCCATGTCAGTTTATAAGTGTAACTCTGTTAAGAAAATGAAAAAAATTGACACTGAAATAGCCATGATTCTTGAAGGGCTCACAAAGAAACTGCAGCTACTTGACCTTACCATAAACAGTGTGTTCAAACTGAAAATCTGCAAATGTTGAGGAAAATGGATAACAAAGGGCCTGGATGTAGAGTCTCAGGGAAAATGAAGAGGGCTGGTTATGCTGAAGTTTGCCACTGGGTTGTAGAAGCATGGAATGCTATCAAAGTATCAACCATTCTGTGCTTTTAAGAAATGTAGTCTGAATTCTGGAGAAGAGAGGGATGAGAGTGATGACGATGTGGATTATGACACACTTACATTTGTCAACTCAAAAGCTGATTCAGTATATAATAATGCAAAAAGAAAATTATTTTAACGAATTTGTTTCTAATACTTTCCTTTCACTTATGGCGGTTTATAGCTCAAAACAAGTTTTGATTTTTGTTTGCAGATTTTAAAAAGCTTTATATTTAAAAAAAATAATATGTTCATAATCATTAACCAATGAAACAAAATGTTCCACATGTTAATGTTGGAACTTATATATATATATATCACATGCTTGTTGTTTTCATATATTTTCCTAGAATATTTCATTGATGATTCCACAGTTATTCACTCATTCCTTTTGGAAAGGCTGGCAGTGTTTGAGAAAGTCTGTTGTATCATGTGTTTATAGCTTTTGCCCAAACCATGACTAAATCTAGTTTTCTTCATAAAGAGAATTATTTTCTTTCCTAAACTGAAGCCCACAATGGATATTTTTCTAGCAATCACACTTTATTTAACTTAGTAAATAAAACTGAAAAATACTACAATGTAACTACAAGAGGGCACAAAATGCATTACTGGTATTGCATCAATAAGAAGTATCTTCATGTTATCATTAAACATCCTATTTGAACATTGTTAAGGATATCCAAATTTTAACAACATTTGGAAGCAGAAACAACTATTAGTATGCATTCTCAAGGACTGTTTGGTCTTCAATACAAGGGTAGCTGAATCACAATCAGTGTGCCACAATTCATTAGTCATGATGGTCCCTATCGATGAACTATGGAATCAGAAATCTCTTCCCTTCTTTCATGCAGTACCCAATTATCTCAAGAGCATAATTAAAGTGATTACAAACTACCTTATTACCCCCATCAAGAAAATAAAAGCTATTATTATTTCGTACCTAACTGACCACTGGAAACTTCCAATCAGAAAAGCAATTAACCACAAGTAAATCAGTTTTCAAATGCTGAGCACAATAAAAACTCCATACTTCTATCCAATTTTATACCATTACACCATTTCTAAGACCTGATTGAATTTAATCATACACAAATGTTTCCACCAGTAGAATACTTAATAAAACAAACAGAAACATGTCATCATTTAAAAATAAAATTATTAATCGCAACTTAATAGCAGGTATTGGCAGCCATAAGTAAGCACTCACCAATTCAATAAAAACTGTTCTGACAAGAAAAGATGTGCATATTTTCCAACAATCACACTAATGCATTAATAAAACGATGTAGAGTTCACCTGTTACAAACAGAATACCATATAAATCCTGATTACCAGGCAGTAAGGACTCTCATAAGAGAATGATATCCATGCTGAAATTATGAATGTCCAAATGTAATCGCAATACAAAAAAGTTCCACAAGAGTCGGTTAAGTATAGAATAATTTTCATCAATTCACAGAATACTTATGACCGCTGAACGAGTGTAAAGCGACACACTGTGAAAATTAAGTGAGGTAAATGAAAGTTTATTTTTAGTAGTTATTAACTGTACACAGCCAAACAGTTATATTGCTGTTTCAAAAGTGTTTTTCAAAGAAAATTGTACACCCATAGATTATTTAATTAGCAATTCCCATAACAACCTAATTTTGTTCTGTTTATCTGTTTATTCATGCAAAAGAAAAAAAAAGGTTATAATGTATAAAAACAATTAGTTAATAGAAATTAATTCAAATTTTGAATATGTACAGTAGTCATGAAATTATTCTTGGTAATCTGTTTAACTTTGAATGTTGCAACCCTCAAAAAAGATCATCTGAAAAAGTTAAAAATAAGTTTTGTTAGCTGACAGATCTACAGATGCTACAATAGTTAAGCAAGAAAAAAGTGCTTGGTTACTAACATAGTCACACTAGTAATTAAATATCTTAAAATTATAGCATAGATAATGCTTAATATGAAAATATAGGATCAGTGATCCAACCAACTGTAATGCTGGATGTGTTTGTAATCAAACTATTAAGCTAGTTGTTGTTTGATATCACACCACCACAACAGTATTGAACAAGATGACAAACACAAATAGGATGTAATGTAATTATGTCTGTCTGTCTGTCATATATATATATTTCAAATGGAACCTAACAAATAGCATTCAATAGCAAAAAATTATATTTCTTTTTTCTGCAGAAACTGCTTTCTTCTCCCAATAACAAAAATGAATTTCTATTTGCTTATTCCATAAATTAATCATGTAACATTTTGGCAACATGTCAGTTACCATGCAGCATATACAAGAGAATATTTGCATAAAATGAATAAAATAAAAGTTGCTGATTTCTTTTAACTTTTAAATATCAACAGAAATCATTATCTTCTGCTTTAGGTTTTACTGTAAAACTTGTTTTTTAGAGTTTCCCCCTGACTTTGACAAATAATGTAATCTTTTCACTTAAAAATACCTTAGTAATTGTTCTGAGATTTGCATAAGTAAAATGAAAAATGTGGAGAGATTTACTTGACTAGATATTGTTGCCATCTCATTACCAACCAACCATACCCAGAGTCAACCGGTGTTGTAAGTGGGTTTTACGCTTATTTTGTGCAACACCACATAAATCTGTAGAAAGGAACTGGTTATAAGAAATACCATGCACACAATGAACCATTTTAATCTTAATCATACTGCAGATGTAAATTAGGTGAAGGCATTCTGTTCAATCAACTGCTAGATCAAGAACCAACCAACCACAGCTGAACCTTTGTTCTAAATTGCTGGTGCCACAAGAAAATGTTAATTTGGAAGTAAAATTATTCCTTTTGTAACCACTGTCATGAAATTAACTTTAAGAAGATGTTTGCCAGTTATATTAAGACTGCAGATCCAAGTGAACACAAAAGAATCTCATAAAATATGACTTACTGAAAACCTTGATGTATTAAAAACTGAGATTGATAAAAATGAAATTCTAAATAGTTATTTCTCCAGTGTTCTTACAAGAGGACAAATTCGATATATCATGTGGAACACCTGTAAAGAACACATTAATTCCTTACAAAAAAATAATTTTGTATAAGTTTAAATCACTGCAGGACCTGATAACAATTTTGTTCCTCAAGAATACCAAAATAAATTGCATAGTTGATTGTAAGCCTTTAGTTATTTTGTTTAATTTCACATTATATAAAGGACTTTCTAATGAAAGGAAAGATGCAAATGTCACCCATTTTTTTAAAAAAGCAAAGAGAGAGAACCCATAATTATAGGCCAGTAAATTTAACCTTGAGAGTAAGTAAATTTTAAAATATTATTGAAAACAGTTTATATCTGACTGAAAACAATATTTTAAATGGTTTTTCAGCATTGGTTTCAACCTAATAATTTTACCTAACAAATCTAAACATTTCAGAAGATTTAACTAAGTGTGTTAATGGTGAAAGTAAAAGCTGAGCTTACTGAAAGGCTTTGATAAAGTTCCACATAGAAAAGTAACAGAAAAAAAAAAATATTAATGATATAAGCAAATCTCTGTGGTATGCCACAAAGTTTGGATTTGGGTCCAGTACTGTTTTTTGGTTTATACAGTATAACCATTTTTATCCAAAATGGTTGGAACCAAAGGTGTTTCAGATAAACAATATTTTCAGTTAATAGATATCACACAGGTTGGTTATGATAAGTAAACAGATATTATACATGCACAATGTATATAAAAAAAAAACAAATCAACTAAATATACCGTACTGTATAATAAACCATTATAGTACTGTATTATAGAGATGGAATTGGTAGGTTTTATTATTTATTTTTTAAATAACTCAAACTTTTTGCTGGATGCTTAGCACCTTGCTTTGCTTCACCACTTGATTTTCCAGCATGTATCTTCTTGGCCATAACTCTCATTATTCTCAGCAGACAATCATCTCCTAGCAGTCTTACTAGCATCGCTACCACCACTAGCACCCTTAACAGGGATAGAATGCTTTGGACCAGCCACTACTGCAATAATGTGTCCCATGGCTTGCTTGTGATTGTAAACAACCAGGACAAGTCTACTACCAACAGCCAGTGCCACATGGTGAAGCGTTGGCTATTGACTTCAAAGTAAAAACTTCTCCAATCAATAAAATGTTGTCAACTCACTCATTCTGCTTCAATTTCCCAAATTGCACACCTTCCAAAATTTGGCACATAACTGACAGTTGGTAGTGAATAATGAAGTTGGTGAATCACTAAGGAACATTGGTATGGGAAATTGAAACAAAGTGAGCATGTGTTGGCAAAGTTTCATTGACTGGTGCAGTTTTTATTAGATCACAGCTTTTACTCTGACACTGGAACTATGCCGGTGATTCTTAATTATGAATGATATTCAGGATAATTGATTGTGGGTGAGATGTCATGATTTTATCCACCATATAATGGATGTTTCTGTTATTTTAGATTTCTGGATAAGAGAGATCCTACAGTATAAATGATACTGATTATTAATGTTTAAAATTTTTCAAATTACATAAAATGTGTGCTAATGTTAAGACTGAAAAGATCAGAAACACTTTTCAGGTGAATCTGAATAAGTTACTAGATTGATCAATTAAGTTGAAAATGGAATTTAATATTAAAAAATGTAAAATTATTTAATTATTTATCAGAAATTTTTTTTAACAGAATAATAATGAATTGAGCAAATTACCAGCAAGTGTAGTTAACAGTGCTAACATTAATCAATTTAAAATTCCGGTTCATGACCAGTTTTCTCACCTGTTGGCTCACTTGCATGAGCCATGAGTTCTGGCCTCCTCCTAAAGGCTAAAACTAAATTGAAATAACAGTTTCACTAAATATGTCACAAATCCTGAGCCATAATTATACTATTATTTAATGACAACATTAGTCTTCAAAAGACTATGGTATGTGTACCAAACATTTCCAGAAGTCACTGTTGTTGCACACAAAAAGCAGTACAGTAGTGGTGCACCATGCTGCAGAATCCTTCATTTGATTCCTTTGCTTCTAGTAACAGATCCATCTCTGATGTGCTCTGGCATCACCACATACAGTAATGATCTTCATATTGAGTGGTTCCAAAACAGCTCCTCCCACCAGCCAAAGCTGCCTTAAAACACATTCATCTCCCTCCTGCAAACATCTTGGAAACACAGATTCAATGCACATAGCCACAAAAATAAATTAAAAAACTACATTTGTTTTATTATTTTTAAATATGCTGGTCTATTTCAGTTTTATTTTTTTATTTCAATAAAATAAATGTAAAACTTTAACATATCATTTCCTAAAGACAGACAAGCGATGAAATGCTCTTAATGAGAGTGAGTTAGTTTAACAGATACACTCATCACAGTTGTGGTGACGACTAGATACACTATTTATAATCAGTATATGTCAAAATGTAATATTGGAAATAGAATATAAGTGCTAAATTATACTTAACATACTCTTGAATAAAATTATCAACTAATCCTCCTTTAGAGCATTTCAGGAGGGAAAGAATATGCACTTTTATCTATAAACAAATGTGTCAGCAAACAAATTAGAAAGCTGTTTCACATAGGTATAAAATTGTGCTTAATCACAAATAATACAAGTAAAAAAACTGCTCCCTTAAGAACTAGAGCACTACCCAGAAGTGAATAACTACTGAAGAAAAGGTTATCTTACAGCTGCAAGGTATATTTTAGGCAGGTAAACTTTCATAAAATCACTTTTTGGCAGAAAGTTCCATCTACCTGCCAGTATCCAAGCAGAAATTTTTATTAGATAAGTGACCAAGAAATTCATAGGTAATCAATGTAGAACAGCAAACTAGATATTAGGTTTGGGACTCTTCCAACAAAGGTTGGTAGTAAATTGCCAATGACTTCAGATTATAGCAATGAGCCATAAACTCTTAATTCTGACAGGTTCTACATTTATATAGTAAGAGTTTCTCTTAGGTCTGCCTAACTGTATGGCTTTTATTCTTATTTCTTTTATTTCTATGGAGTTTTCAATTAGAATTTGGTATACAGCTAGACAACTCCACAAACCATAGTTTATCAACAAGCAACTAAGTCTTCTGCAATCAATGACAGCATTTGGATTATTTCTATAAACTTTGATCTTCATTCACCACACATTTTGCTTTTAGCATGAACATAGTTATTTGAAAAAATTAATCTATGGCTGCATTGATTTTAGATTGCTTTTTATTTCTCTCATTTTCTTTATAAAAATTATTTTCAGTCATCCAGGAACGCTGTCAGTAAAATGGCAGTGGAGAAAAAGTGAGTGAAAGCAGAGAGACATCTGTTCAATGTTTTCTAACAAAGAACACAAAGTCACTATCCAAGAAGAGCAGCCTCAAGGTATTAAGAATTGTCAAACCTGCACTGCTACATAAGAGAGAAATCACATAAGGGTAATTTCCCTGATCTACGATCTATACATGATAGTAATAGGTGCAAGTGGCAGGACCAGAGTATTGGCAAAACTTGCCAAGGCATTACTCACTGGACAGAAACTATTTTAATTAAGTTGTAATTGGAAAGCAGAAAAAAACTGAAACTTTCTACTAGAAGCAGTTTTAAAACTATATTTTCTTTTCACTCCTACCTTGAAGAGTGCAAATTTAGTTAGTTCTGCAAAGATGCACCAAAATCTGCTCAGAGCTTGATTTTGTTGGCTTATAAAAATCATTCACATCAATACATAACATTTCTTCTTCAGTTTACATCAAATGATTTTAAAACAGAATAAATTAAGCTGAATAGTGGAAGAATATTATGCTTTGTAGGGTACCTAGCATAAGAATAAAATGTCTTTAAATCTATAATTCAAAATGTATTTATTACCCTCCATACCCAACTATAATTTTATACCTTTAACATTAATTCTTGTGAACAATTAAAATTATATATCTTATACCAATCTGCATGCTAGTTGAGTCTCAAATATAAGCTTTATGTGCTTTCTCTCAATTTTTTTTTACCTAAGCACATTTCCTGGATTTTATAAATTTGGAAATTTTAAAAATGAAATCTCTAAATATAAATTTAAGAAACAACTTTTTTTTTAATGTGTAAAGAAGCAACGGTAAATAATTCAATTTTTTTAAAAAGCTTTTAAATAGCCAAAACACAAGTGCTGTTTCTAAAATAGATTAAGATATAAAAGAGTTCTCAAATTACTTATTTTTTTTTATTTTCTCATGGTCATCTCCATATGCAGCACATTTACTAATCCCAATGCTTGTAAAGAAGTTAACAATCTTTAATAAAATTGTTGAAATAATAATAGGATTATACCTCTTCAGGCAAAGGTTTAAGCTTCTTGATGTTTTCATAAAGAAATCTTTTTGCATGATCAACAGATTGTATACCTTCAATCCACTACTTTTACAATTGTGTACCATAATAATAATTTTAAAAAAAAAAAAATCTAACAGCTTCAGCCCAAACATAGCATGGCCAAAAGTTCAGCTTCACCCTATAATTTTCTCATTTTTCTTGATTAAAATCTAATTAAATCTAATGAATCAGCATAATAATGTTTCTTTAACATATAGAAGTCAATACTGTTTTGTAGTTTTCCACAGATTTAAAGGGAAAAGACCAACACTGAAAAATTGATAATTTAAAACCTAACAAGCATATAAATAATTTCAAAAAAAAACCTTATAAATCAAAACAAATGTAACTGAATTGGAAGCATTCAAAAGTAGACGTTTAGAAAAGTGGTCAAAAGTACAATGCCAAGCTATGAGACAGATTTTGTTATTTCTCAAGTGATAACTTCTGCCCATACCTATACATTTGGTTCGTGTTTATTCTCAAAAAATAAATAAAACAGTCAATTGAAAAGAAGGCTAAAGCATGTACATTCCTTTTGACAGCCCATACAAACATGCAGAATATTCTTTCCCCCTGTAAATTCGATATATAAGAAATAAAATAAGATGTGAAGACATACTATACTAGAACAGAATTTTTCTGATCACACTCACATGAGTGAATTCTGAAATAGATGCCTGAGGATTAATGTCATAAATATATCCTTTAATTAATACAAGGAATTAGAAACTTCAGCAATTTTTTTAAAAAAAGAAGTTCAATATTCAGTATAAAGACTCTTCAGAAAATATTAAAGAGAAAACAATATACCACCACATTTAGGAAGTAGAGGTTTGGTTTGAAAGTTTTTCAAGCCACCTTACTAGTAGTAACAAAGTAATTAATGAACCTACATCTTGTGATTTTTTGCTGTCACCATTATCAGAGTTTGGCTCTGACAACTGTCTGTAGTGCAAAAGTTAATACTTTTTTTTAAAAATAGCATAGCCAACATTTTAGATCTGAATTATTAACCAATTAGAACTTCTTAACTCAGAAATATGAATTGAGTTTTAACATTTTTCTTTGCTTTATTTCATTTTTTAAAATCAAAAAGACTGTTTTACTCAAAAACATTTTAAAAAAAACAAAAAACAAAACCAATCACTAAATGCAGTGTAGAGATGATCCATACTGCTAGGACCCTAAACCTTTCATCAGCAGAGCAGCTTGTAGAGTTGTTAATTAAGTCGTTCTGAATATTTTGCAAGAAATCATCCACTACTCCCCATTATACATTTAGTCTATTGCTAGATTTTTAGTAAATAATATTTAACAAAAAGTCTGTAAATACAAGAAAAACAAAAAACAGTCTAGTAAACATAGATGATAGTTGACACAAAAGTGACACTTCTTGGGATAATTAGTACCAGGTACTATTTCCTTTGAACATACCTGAGGTTTGTGGTGACTCTTTCATTTTGAAGTACTAAAAATTCCTTTAAATGATTTTAAATGTACAAGAGAGAGATTTCAGCTAAATAAATAGAAAACCACAAAATCTTTGATTTGTTCCACATCAAAATTTTTGTAAAGTTTGTTTTCTTTGAATCATACTGCTGTATCAAGTTCTTAATAAAAAATCCCAATAACAAACAACAAAGCAAATGTCATATCTTTAGAACTTGTTAAACAAACTGCTGGTTATTTAAAGTGCCAAAGCAGTTTATTAGAAAACCTCTCCAGAACCTGTTACAAAAAGAAAAAATATTTTGGTGTAGAAAGTTTAAATTGTTTAAAAAGTAATTATTTTGTGTGTATATATTTTTCTAACAGTCATATACAAGTAACATGCATGAACTATTAAAATAATGTATGCATATAATATAAAGATATTTAGACACTATGAATGTACATACATTATTTGGTTTGTAAGATTTCATTCGTGGATATAATTTGCTGACAAATTTTACTAATATTGATCACTGTCCATCTTACAATATTCTCTATGCATTTACATTGAGAGGCCCAACAGGTGCTGACATGAGCAAGCAGATAAAGAATTCCATCACAAAGGTAAATAGATAGAATTTAATTTTTTAATAAAAATAAAAATAGAACCAGGTGGGGTGATGAAGCTTTTTGAGAAAGTAGGATATAATACAATTTTTTTTCATATAAAAACATTTTTGGTTAGGTTAAAATGAGGCTGTTTTCTTACATACATAATGTATATAAGTAGTGACCCAAATTTTTTGTCATCCAAAATAATTTTTATTTTTGTTTGTTTCATGTGATAATACAATGAGATGGTCCAATATCATCACCAATGCACCGTTGAATGATTTGCTTTGTTTCTGATTTATCATTAATGTAGTTCATTACATAAAAGAAATAACATTCTTAAGTCAAAACAACAGAAAGCACTCATTTAAATTCCCAATGATTCTATCTTGACTGCTGTTTTATATAGGCCTTAATTCCCATAAATAGAGTAACAAGTTTGTCCAAAAAAAAAAAACCTATTCTGCACATACCATTTCTAATTCCATCAGTCCTTTGAGCCTGCCAAATTTCAAGATAGATGGTTACTTTATATTCAACATTAATACACAATCACAAAATGTAGATACATTTTTTACTTATATGGACTTTAGTGATAGTTTTAAGTAACTTCCTAAGAAAGCAGATCATTCAAACAAGGAGAGAAAAAAGTTGTCACATAATTTAAAAAAAAAACATCTTCATCTCATAACAAACAAAAATATTTTAACACAAGTATATACTACTCTGTAAATTTATAGGAGACCACTGTTCTTAATCAAAGTTTCCAACAAGAGGCAACCAAAAGAAAAAAAAAAAACATATTAAGTTCCTGATTTAATAAATGTTCACCTACATAAGGATAGTGACTGCGTGTTACAATCAGTTATTAATATTACAAAGAATTACTGTATTTGCAAAAAGTTATGTACTTTTTTTTTTTACAGATATTTTACTCAAAATTCTGAGCGCATAAAATACACAGGATTTCAAAAACAAAAAAAAATCATTGAAATAATCTGCAATAAAACTTGAATATTTTATCATTATTTGCAAGAATACCTGTAAAGCTGGCCACCTCTTTTTTACATTGTTTTGGTGAGTGGTGTGGGCAGAGCACAACGTGGGAACATCATCTGGACAATTAGACTGCTTATTTAAACTTAGCTAGAAAGAGAATATATCCTATTTTTACAAGCTCATGGGTAAAAAAAAAAATCTATCTTAAAAATGGAAATACATAAAATATGCAGAATATCTAAAACATCTATTTTTAGCTTCTAAAATCGGGCTACATAAATTGTGATGGTGCAAAATGTGAGAGTAAACATGATGCATGTTTTTATTAGTTTCTTCTAATGGTATCACATCAGGTCAGTTTCCAAGTCCCTACTCTCGCTGAATCGTTTCCCTTGTGCATCAAATTATCATCAAAATATATTTCTTTTAAATTAAATTTTTCAAAAACCATTAAAAAATCCAAAGGAAATTTAATGTAATAATTTTAACAGAATTATAGACGAGTAATCAAGTCCTCTCAAATGACTTCAAAACTTTAGTCTAAAATATTGAAATAGTTGAATTTTGATGCCAGATTTTAAACAAGTGTTCATTTTAATTCAAAGTACTGGTTCATATTTACTGTATAAACAAGGAAAATAGTTTTGCATAAGTTCGAGCAGCAGAGTTTCATGGCACAATGTAGCAGCAGTCAATACAGGAAATTTGTTAACTAAGATGATTAAAAAAATTTTTTTTAGGAAATCTAGAAATAAATTTGAAATTATCTAAAAAAGATAAGCAATTAATTAAAACAAATGTAATATTTAAAATTTATTAATAAATATGAATATACTTACAAACAAAAATAACTACAATCTAATTAATCTTCAAACATTATTTTCAATTTCATTTTTAAAAAAACTATAATGAATTTAACACTGAAAAAATATAATGATTTATTAACAAAATATACAGTGATTACCAAAATATTCCAGAGATCAAAATTTAAAATGAATTTTGGTCAACAAATCGAAAAATCTGAAGAGAGCTATCAATTTTTAGGAAATAGAATTAGTTTATCAAAAATTTTGATGAGTTGATCTGATTTCCACATAACAGAACAGTTTTTCACAATTTGCAATGTGTTTACATATATCATGTGGTGTAAAAGTAATGCAACTGTAGGTAGGAAGAACCTGTAATATCATTGGCTATACCAGTTCATATCATAATTCAAAATAATATAGAAGAAAATTATGACACTATTTCAAATAAACAATATACTTGTATATACAAGGTAGATATAGATTATGCTATTATGATTTCATGTAATGGCAGGATGAAAATATTTTTCAATATATTAAGTCAATATATCACATTTAATATTTTTAATGTTTTGCTTTTCATAATCCCAAAAATTATTTATATATATGATTTATTTATTATTCATCCATACAGTGAACCCTTTCCTTAAATTCAAAAAAAAAAAGAAAGAAAAGATGATTATGTTCATTTTCTTAATAAAATTCTAGTTTCTATTAACCAAAAAATATTGGTGACCAAAAGGGGTACACCAAATTATTTTGGTTAAGAGGGGGGTTTACTGTATTTACATTTAATTTTTAATGGAATTTAAAATTATTTAATTATAAAAAATTTTAATTTAGAAACAAAACAAACAAACATTATTAAATTTTAAACAAAAATTTCAAAAATGTATTCCTTTCCTTACTAGTTTGCTATTGCTAAGTTTGCTCTTTTTAGAAAACAAAACCATGCTACAGAAGGCAGAAAAATAGTTTCTTAATAGAGAACTTATTTTTCTTTTAAAATATAAAAGGTTTTTTTTTTTGTACTTTACTGCAATTTTTCAAAATGTGATAAGATAACCATAGGAATGAGTAGAAAATTCCTTGTCAAAGTACATACAGTGCCGGACAAAAGAGTTTGGACACTTGCTGTGAAATTGTTATTTGAACTCTCTCATTTTAACAAACGCATTTAAATAACCATCACATTGTTTATTATATGTGCAAAACATGCCTTCGCATTATATAAAAGCAACACATGCTATATGTTTACATATTCTCTGGAAAAAATATTTGAATCGACAATGTCTGATTTGTACCGCAACAAGAGAGTTGGGACAGTGAGTAAAACCATAAATATTTTTCAACATTCCAAATTACAATCGAACAAATGCATGGAAATGATTGAGTGACTAGTACTGGGTGGCGTATCTGTGATTTTTGATCAATGCTCGACAACAACAGGGCATGGATTCGACTAAACGAAGGCAGTCAGAATTGGCCATTTTCTGCCAGTTTTTCTCGACGGCCTGCCAGAATTGGTCTTGGTCGAGATTCTTGTTTTTGGACACCTTAGCCTTCAGCTGCTTCCAGGCATTTTCGATTGGGTTGAGATCCGGAATTTGGGGTGGCCAGTGCATGACATCCATTCCTAGTTGGGTGGTGAGGGAAGTGACGACTCTGGCAGTGTGGATCCGGGCAATGCCGTGCTGGAAGATGGCAGTGACTGGCATGTTCTCGTCGATGTAGTCAACGACGAGATCCCTCAGTAAATTGCAGTAGGGCTGGGTGGTCTCTCTGCTCCTGATTAACTTGAGGGGCCTGGTCCTGCTGCCCTCATACATTCTCAGACCATCAACGATCCTCCTCCGGCCTGTATCATCGGTCGGGTGCACTTTATATTGTATTTTTCGCCATGGTAACGTCAAACGTATACTCGGCCAGCACTGTGAATGTGCATGATCATCGTTTCATCGGAAAAGAGAACTCTAGCCCATTGAACTTTGGTCCAGTTTTTGTGCACTTTAGCCCATGCTGTGCAGATGTGTCTGTTCTTGTTGCTAATCAATGGCTTTTTCTGGGTGATTCATCCAAAGAGATTCCTCTCACATGGATGATGTTGAATAGTGCAACTGGAGACATTCACTCCACTCAGGGAGGCTCAAATGACCGTCGATGTCAGGAAATGATTGGGCCTGGATTTGTGACAAATGAGTCAATCCATTTTGTAGTCACATTTTCGCGGTCTTCGATTTGCATTTTTGATTTCATTTCCGGTCTCCTTGTACTGCTTCAGAATGCAGTTTACAGTACTTTTTGACAATTGACTTGATCGGCTATCTCTCGACTAGACAGATTTTCTTGGTGGTGCTCAACTATCAAGTTTCTGATTTCAGACAATGTTGTCTTGCCAGGCATGGTGCAAAAATGATCTTAAATGGTTTTAGATGATGTGATTCTATTCATTTGATCCTTTAAAAATGAATATATTGAGTGGAATAAATGTATGCACAGATTTTGTTCACTGTCCCAACTTTTGTCACGGTACAAATTTGACTATGCTAATTCAAATATTTTTTCCAGACAATAGATACACATATGGCATTCGTTGTTTTACACATTGTAAAGGCATGTTTTATAGAACTTATGGACAATAGTATGCAAATGTAAAAACAAGAGAGCTCGAATATCAATTTTACAGCAAGTGCCCCAACTCTTTTGTCCAGCACTGTACATAGAAAACAAGCTAAAATACTACATTACAGTATGGGAGGTAAATTGTTTGGTTTTCTTTGATGTTCCTTGACACTTAGCTTCTGCCCTCACAGCAACCACATGCCTAGGTAGAAAGTGGCCTATTATCTACACTATAAACAAGATCCCTCATCCAGGTGTTTACATAATTTGTCAATAGACATATTTCATTCAGAAGAGAGACCATTATTATTACATCACAAAACTAGATAATAAAATAATTACTACTTTTTTTAAAAATCAGAATTCTGTGCTTTACTTAGCAAATCGAAAGTATGAATTTTGTCTGAATGCATATTTGTTTAACAAACAAGTGGCTGATCAAATGTTGTAGTTAGCATCTGAAAGTGAATTGGCTCTCTATATGATGTAGACAGGCTTACAAAAATAATAAGCACACATATTACATAAGAACAACATAGATCAAAGTTATTTATGGGTGCCAACCACCCATTTTCACTTAAAAACCACTTATTGTCATGTCAAATTTTGGTGCTTTTTTTTTGCTATTTTGATCTGAAATCAATCAATCAATTTGATTTCACTAAAAACTTATAGACTAAGCTAGAACATTTCAGGATATTAAAATCAGATGAATCAGTTTTTTAAATTTGTTTTCTTGGTTCTTTTTTCTATATTCTAAAGTTGAACAGCTGCTCACAACCTTACACTGTTAACACTCTTCATGCTTTACTAAAAAAAATATACATACTATACACCCAAAATCATAGCAATACCAGAATACATAGAAAATGTAAGAAACCAAATGTCTTGTAATATTGCAAAGTTATGTACTTCCTTAAAAATCATTTCAGAAATGTGTATGCAGTAAGTTCTAAAGCATAAATAAATTCCATTTAAATACATGTCAATGCATGTTTTAAGAATACTTGATTAGCTAGTCCAAGAAGGAATAGTAACATTATCCTAAATAAGTCATGAAAAAGAGAGAACAAAGATTTCATGGCTGGACTGTTAGGCTAATGGCTGATCCCAGAAGTCCAGATTTCAAGTTGTTTATAAAATGAGCTATAACTAAAAAAATAAACAATTTCACAAAAAATTTTGGTAATAAATTTTATTTCACAATACCTTCTGCATGATATTTCACGTGGCATGGGACTTTTTTTTGCAAAGATTTACCTGGCATTGGTTGCATCCATATATGGACTGGATACTACCTCCACCAGGTGCCTTGCATCCATCTCTCAAACATTGTATACACACACACACACACACCTACTTTTAAGCTTAACTGTTGCCTCATCAACTCTAATGTTTTCTGGAGGAATAAAATTATCAATATAATTTGTTGATAAATAATCCAACAAAGGATGAACTTTATAAAGTTGATCGAAGTTCAGTTCACCTTTCTTCAGTTGTTCTTCTGCATCATTCAAATGAAGGTATCGTAGAATGGATTTATATCTATTTGTAGATATCATTCTTTGAACAAAATTATTCTCAATAGAATCATTGGTGCTCCAGTAATGTTGCATCTCCGGAAGATTATTAATTCCCATTATTATGGTAACTCCCATAAAAGTCTCAATATCTCAAGTAGTCACAGGGTTCTACAATGAATCAGGGATGGTGTGTTGTCAAAAATCGGTATATTTGTTATTTTCACTTGTGATAAGATCAACAAAATCTTTATTGACAAGAAGCCTAAGAAAATCCAATGGTTCACTGTTTATATCCAAGTCGGCAGTAGGACCATATTTTTCAGAAAATGTTTTAATCTTTATTGGCTTCAAATCTTCTGTCCATGATAGACTCTTCACACAGTCATAAGATGCATTATCATCAATATTTGAATTATTATTGGATATCGATGTATCAGAAACTTCAATGTCAGATTTGTTGAAGTCAAGATTTTTCTGTTGCATGCCTGTTGTTGAATTTTGAACATTTTCTTCATTAAGCCCCTCAAAATCAGAATTTGATGAATAAACATCATCAGAATTCAAAGTATTTTTGTTTAAAAAATCTCTGGTTGGAATTTTGGGGTAAAATTCAAATCAAATACAAACCAAAACTTTAGCGTTAAATTTCTCCTAAACCTTTTATAACTACAAACGTGTGCATAATGGCCGACTTAGAGCTACTTTCATTAAGAATTTTGTGAGCAACATGATTATTTGAAAGAGCAAGAGAATAAGGCGATATAGTGAGAGATTTGAACTACTATCATTACAAGCTCTTCTAGGGCAGTCCGGCTATGAAAGAACTAATAATGTTCATGGAAAATTATTTGTTTCACTAATAAAAAAAAATGTTAACCTAGTGCCGTGATGTCCGTGTCTTCTTATAGTATCTGACTGCTATTGGAAAAAATACTAGTCCTTATGTTGTTCTGTCCATATTGTTAGACCAAAATCTGAAAAACTAGCCAGGTTGGGGGAAAAGGGCATATTATAAATCCAGCAACCTGATTAGCTTGTGGGACTCAAAGCAGCTCCATGCTAACAGTGATAAAACTCAGTGCATATTGCATGCTAAGAACCTTAGCCATCTACCCTACACACATTTAAAAGAAATTTAGAGAGACCCTTTATGTTGTCAGTTGATAATCAAATTTAGTAAAATAGAACAGATATTAGTCAACCAGTTCACAAAAAAGTGTACATTTTTGTCATATCTTCAATAACAAATGGTGATTTAAGTACATTTTAGGAATATATCTAACTATAAAATAAGCTTTAAAATTACAATATACCAATCAGACAAGTCTCTCTTTTCTAACTTCTGATTTTGAAGTTTTATTATTTATTTTGTGTGTGAGTGTGTGTGAGTCTGTCTGAACCGATACTGTTACCAGAAATATCCTTACTTAGCAGTAGAAAGAAAGTGGAGTATCCAGAAAATATCCTACAGAAGTGAGACTGGTCATCAAAAGAGCAAGAAACTATAAAAAAAAAAAAAAACCAGCTAGATCCAAATCAAAATCAGTGCCTAGCTGCTACCATAGCTAATTTTCTAAACTAAAGATAAAACCACCTCCATTAAAATATGTAATTCTAAGGCAGTAACTAACTGTCTGTCTGTGTAACAAGTTACAAAATACATACCATAGCAGAACTCTTGCAAGAGGCATATAATAATTCCATGCTCACCTGATATCAAAAAGCAATAGGAAAAAGATATGAAATAGTTAGCAGCTATGAATCATCCAGAAATTATTTTGTTAGATACATGAATCAGCTGTTTCCTTGACAATGAGGTCTATTATTTCAATGTATGTAACCTTTTATTTCCCCAGACAGTCTGATAGCCCTGGTCTTTAACACTTAATTCATACAGGCACTTCTTCCTTAAATGTAAACTTATGTCATGTCATGCTGGCTTGCTATATCAGTCATGTCTTCTGGTCCAAATGATCAATACCCACTGTGAATTTCCATGCAGAGGAAATTGTCTACATTTATATTCTCTTTTCATTCCTGTTTACCAAGTTGCATTCTCTAGAGATTTTTTTGTTAAAATAAAGTGACAATGGAAGCACTAGCATAACTGGACTATCAATATTACTCATCCAAGTAGTTCAAAGATTCCTGGATTATATTATTATGCTGCTCCATGAAGATAGCAGTGAAAAAAATTAAGGTTCTCTGTCCTTTCTCCAGAGCTTTATAAACTATGATTCCATGGCTACCTAACTCATTTTCCCTCCATATCCTGTCCAAATCAAGTATGACTTAGCTATCATTGGGAATACCAGAAAGGCTATTGTATTATTACATTTTTTAAATTATAAAATAAAACAACAACAACAAAAATCAAAGAACCCTTTAATATTACAATTTATAAATTATATGAAAATTACATACAAATTATTTCATTCTGTGTCAAACCTCTGAAACTGAATACATTGACAAGAGTTTTATAGATATGGCATGTGTGCAACTGTTTTAAGCAATTTTGTTGACTTATTAAATCCTATCAATATGGTGTGTGGTCTCCAAATATTTTGCCAGAATAGTCAACTGTCAGTCCACAAATTTTTCAACAGCCAACAAAATGAAGGAAAAAAGTGAAAAGGTGTTTTTACAAAAGAATTTGTTTATTCCTCAACCAACTAAGAAACAAAAACCACCTGCTATTTTATACAGTATGTTCATTGTTTCAGATAACAGTTTCCCCAGCAGAGTTGTGTGATTCGATTTGATTGGCTAATGAAACATGTTTGATATCATGAACTGTTCTATTTGCCTTGTGCTTCATTGTGGAACATGCAGTGCCTGTAATCTACCAAATATGCAAAGGCTTGTTTCTCATCAAATTTGTCATGCACAATGCATGTTTTCAACATGCATCGGTGCTAGTGACATTTTGTGCCAGAATCATCATTTTTTCACTGTCAATGAGAATACTATTACTTTCCGTCCTATACTAACTGTGGATTTCCAACAAGTGTGTGTATTTACTGTTTTACCTGAGAATAGCATGATAAATTCACTGTTTAGCTTAATGCAACTCCCCTTCACCTGTGAAATCTACACGTGAGTCTTCTGAAAACCACCACAAAAGTAGCAATGTGTCACAGGGAATTTTATTGTTATTTAACTATTAATAGTCAGTAAATGGACCCCTGCATTTTTATTCTGTGGCAAATTCAAGAAATGTTACTACTGAAAATAGAATTTCAAATAAATTGAGAGAGCGATTATTTGTTTATAGACTTGAAAAGAAAACCTCAATGTCTCGAATGCTTATAAGTGCATGCTGTTTTCAAAACATATCAGCCATCCCTACCATACTCATCTCAGAGGAAGCTATACAGGTGAGTCACAAACGATGATAGTGTTTGATCTGAAAAATAAGCCTTTTAAACAGATACAAACTGTTCAAACTCAAAGATTAATGTCATCTTACAATGCCAGCCTTGCAATTGCTGCATAAAAAGTCTTTCAGAAATAAAAAATAATTGAGACTTGTGCGGTTAAAATGGCTAAAGCTTTTGAAACTGCATCACTTTCACAGCAGATAGTAGGAAAGAGTGCTGAGCAAATTAATGCTCACATTCAGAATGAGCTGAAGGAACTTATTCAAAATTGTTATTTTCATTAGCTGTAGATGTATGAGTATGTTGATATCACTGATTTAAGTCAGTCGATAATTCTCATAAGAACAGCTGACAACAGTTTTGATGATATATAAAAACTATTGGACCTTCTTTGGCTATGTGCGCATAAGTTCTGGGATTTACAAACCTTTTTTCGAATGTACTTGGAAAATTCACTTGTATTGTTACTGAGGGTGCAAAAGCCATGACTGTGGCTAAAACAGATTGAACTGGTTTTCTGAGATATAATAGCAATGGGTGTTTTCTGTTTCAATCATTCACCAGCAGACTCTTTATAGCAAATTCCTTAGACTTAATGATGTAATGACAAATTTTGTCAAAACTACACCTACGATATTACAAACCAGTGCTCAAAACCATCAGAACTTCAAGTTACTCCTTCAGGAAGATAAAGCAGTACATGGCTGGGAAAACTCTCATTAAGTTCTTGCTCTTAAGAAAGAAATAACAAATATTTTTAAGGAATTGGGTCAATGATGACACTGCCAAGTTTGAGGAGGACCTGTAAGACACATCATTTCTCTGCACACTGGCCTTCCTGATTAACATCACTGTCTCATTTTAACAATGAACCTCTGTCTCCAAGGAAAAGGCTAAAACATTTCAAATATAGTTGGTCAGATTCATGGATTTCAAAGAAAACTTGTGGGAAACATGCTTCAAAGAATTTGAACAAAACTGAATTTAGCACCAGGTTCAATGACTTTCAAATCTAAGTGACAGCTTACATCTGTTTAATGGCCCTATGGGCTCAAACTAGAGGGAAAGCCAGGTCAGTATCGAATGGAATTGCATGAGATACAGTGTGATCTATTATTCCAAGCAAAAACGCATGTTGTGTGTGAGGAATTTTGGAAGAATGATTACTAGAGATTGCTAACCTTAAATGCATGAATATGAGGAATGAAAAATCATTCAATGTTTGGATATATCTTTGTGAAAGTACCTTCTCAACTATTAACCATATAAAATCAGAACAAAGGAGCCGAATCATGAATGAAATACTCATTTCCATTCTCGGACTGCATACAGCCAGAATGTCCACTGACACTGCAGATTTAGTCAAGAATAAAATTGCACAGTTATCTCACTAGTTGTGATAAATTTTTGTGATTGTTGTGCAATAACTAAATTATATATTTGTTAGATTTATTTGAGGTTGTTTTAAGTGTAAAAAAAAAAAAAGATGCTCTGTTAAAATGAATTTTTTTCATTTACAATTTCAGTTAGAATGTTATTAATTCACTATACATTTTCTATGGAAACAAAATCATGTGGCCCACCCACCATCAGAAAATTGGTAATCTGGCCCTTAGTGAAAAAGGTTTGGACCAGCCTGTAATCTCTAATTGTGCAGGACCTTTTTTCCTGAATGTGTATAAACTTCATATTCATTGCTCATATAAAATTGTATATTAAAACTTTCTATATGCTGTATATTTACAAGATTTGTCATGAAGATAGTAAAGAGAATCAATTAATAATTCCAATTTGATTAATGATAATTTTGTAAAAGGTAAAAAGGCTTTTAAAAAAGGCTTTTGCAGAATTTTCTTGTGATGTTTGGCAATAACAAGGTTAATTGCATGCATTGCCACAAACCAAGAAAGATTCATCCAACATCAGCTGCAATCAGTACACCAGTGCTCAATAAGAGGTTTAAGGCTAAAATTGGATTGGTTCTCTGTCAATCTCGATCACCTAACACACCCAAAAATCTTAAGTGCATTTGTTTTCTTGCCTTAATCATTTAGTTTGAGTTCAGGTGAACAGATGCACGCTGACAAGCTAGCACAGCAGATGCTGGAAGAAAGATGCATAAAATCAGATTAGCCAATATCTGGCAGAGACTCCATGAACTTAGATGCTCATGACTAGTGGAAGTGTCACAGAATAGGTACTTCTAAATATTAGTGGTTTTAGTAATCTGAAATAAAAGGCAGTAACACACTTAGTTTTTTGTAATAAAAAAGCTACAACAATAAATTTGAAATAAAATGGAAGAAATTAAATGTAATCATAAATATTATACTGAAAACTTGAGAGAAAAAAAATATGACTGGCCTCCTTATTAAGACTTATGTACCTTTTCATATAACTGAACCTGACATGATGCAAATTAGGTGATCACATGTGACAAATGTTACTGAAGCGCTATATGTGACATGAAAAGCACATTTCTAGTCTGACTGGTATGGGGTGTGGCAGAGACATTACAGCTTTCAAAAGTGGTGTGATAGTGAATGCATATCTAGCATGTGCCACAAGGGCCAGGAGAGATTTTGATAGGCTGCTCCAAGATACCAATCACTTAAATTTACTAGCAATGACAAAAGGTGAAGAAAATGTCTGATACAAGAAGAAATTTTTGACACAATAACGATGACAGAAAAAGAAAAAAAGGATGTCAGACAGGATAGTAAAGTCCCAAATGCCATCAAATAATAATAGACCATCTGCCAAACATATCAACACAAAAAATCCACACTCATCTGCAGCTAATACCTTGTGAAGAATGCTGCAACAAATGGACTATGACAGTAAGAGCATTGTGTAAGACGATGATCACAGTTATCAGCATATAAAAAAACAAAGCCACACATGGTGTAAGGAGTGCAGACACTAAATCTAAGACTGGCAAAAGTGATATGGCCTGATGAGTTATGCTTCACCCACATTTGCACAATAGGAGATGACAGATTTGAAGAAAGCTGCACAAACCACTCAACTCCTTATGCGCTTCCAACTGTCAAGGCCTCCAATGGTAGAGTCAGAGTATGTTGTGTTGGATTACCAAGGGCTTCTTGATACTTCTAGAAGGTAGGATAAATGTGAAAGCTTACTTAAGCATAATTTCCAAACAAGTTTATCCAGCAATGCATGATATGCACCCTGATGGGGATGGCTACTTCCAAGACAATAATACTTACATCCACTGTGCCCACATTGTGCATTAATGGTTTAAGGAACAGAGATTTAAGCCATCGCTCATGGCCAGCACAATCCATGAATATGTGGAGCGAACACAAAAGATGAATTCAATCACCATCATGATCTTCTGCCTATCCCACTACATACACGGGAAACATGTCTCAAGGCACCTTCGTGGATTCTATGCTACATCATATCATAGCTGTTACTCTGGCAAAAGCTGGTTAACTCATTGTTAGGTATGGGTCATAATAAAGTGGCCAACCAGTCTGTATTATAAATGCTGATACTTTAAAATGTTAGACCTAAACAAACGAATTCAAAACAAATTTACAAAATAATCCCCCCCTACCCAGTGAAACTTAAAATAGACTAACCTTTTTTTAATCCATTTGCTAAATATATTAAAAGTTTGTTTTTTACACCATTCATCTGCTTTGATTTATAGTAATCAAACAATATTTGAACAAGTACAGAACTTTGTTTGGCTAAATATACAGTATGGATATGGGTTCCCCATTTAAGAAGCAACATCAAAATAGTAGAACGTATAAAATACAAGTTTAAAATTTAAGTTCACTAGACTGTGTACAAAAGTGTATATGTCCATAAATCTCAGAAAAAAAGCTTTATAAGCAGGCTGATATTAATAGTTTATTCATCTCTCTCTCTCACTCACATACACACACACACACACACAGTAGTAACCAAAATAAAGCAGCACCTTATATTTTCAAATTAAAATAGTGTTCAGTGCATGTGTTACAAAGTAAAATTGCATTAATATAGTGAAGCCATTTAAGTCTTGTTTTTGATATAGCCTTTGTATTTAAACATCATTAATGTAGTAAAATTTCCTATAGAGATGCAGTAAATTTCAAGAAATGCACATTCTGCAGCAATGCCTGAACTAAAGAATATTGTTCTAATAACCAAGATACATAAATGATAAATCAAAAAAAATAAGAATTATTTCAAGTAGTGCAATAATTTTGGCCACCACTATGTACTGTTGGCAGCAGCTTCTACTATTAAAATCCATAAATATGAATCTTCAATTTTTCATTGCATGCACAATTTCTAGAAACAAACATCTAAAGAAATTTTAAATTAGACTATCTAACTTGCATCTGTGTTGTAAAGTTTGTTTAACTTACAATTTTTTAATAAAAATTATTTTATCTCACATGCATCCTTTTAAAAAGAAAGTTATTTACACAAAAATAGTACGTATATAACAATATAACTAACCAAAAGGAGATATGCTTTTGCTCAATACTGAATGTCTACAATTTTTTAAAACTATTTTTAATAACTATAAATCAACTTATAGAAACAAACAAAAAATATAGTTATTTTTTCAAGGCAGTGAAAAATTTAAACAGTCCTCCAAATAATAAGCTGTTGGTAACACCTGAGTTCCTTGAGTGTGGAACAGGGCTGTGCAAAGATGCACTCGTCATTGAACTTAAATAAAGCTGAACAAACATTTTTATATAATGGCGCTTTGAGTTAAATAAAAGACTTCACACACAACCAATCTAACTTCAGAGAGAAAGCATTGATTAGCTTTAGCTAACTTAGGTAGAATAAATTGTTAGTAAATATGCAACCAAAAAAACACTAAAAGTGTGAGGGAAATTTTGTTAACTGTCTACACCATTAAGCTTAGGAAACAGCCTTGCCAATGCGTGCATTATCTAATAAGCTGTCTTACCTTGGGAAATCCATGGTATTAACTGATGTTCATAGATAAATGCAAATATCAAGCAAAATTTAATGAATTAAGTAATGTTGCAAACAAAAAGATTTATTTAAAAATACAAGTTTTTTTTTAAGAAGCAAAATAACTTGGATTTTTCAATGAATTAGTTTACAGGCCAACTTCACATTTCAGATGGGAGGGAGAGTAGTGAACAAAGACCCTGAATAATCTTTCAAAAAAAGTTGGGAAAAAAAATTCAATGACAATAAAAGCAGCAATAATTATTTTCAGAACTATAAACATTATTTATTTACTAAGTGTCATAGAAATCTAGATCAAAACTAGTGTACCATCCTTATGCTGTAGAGTTTATTTTGATTTCCGACCAAGCATCACCAACATGGACCTATGGCACATGTATTTATAACAATATATTATTTCATATTTCAAAAACAGAAAAAAAAAATACTAATACTTGAATATGTGAAAGAAAAGAATCTTTATGGTATTTAAAATATGACAACTACCAACACTTGTTTAAATGGTTGAACTAAAACATTATGACTCACATTTGGAAAATGGATGATGGATCTCTACTGATCCCACAAGCAGTTTTCAAGGCCTCAAAAGAATAACAAAACATAATACTGGGATAAAAAACTGATTCAGTTTTTCCATCCTTCAAAAACCACAGAGGAAACTGAAGTAAAGATAATTAGGGTGATCAGTCAATAGATCAAAATGATAACCATACCAGTTATGCCATTATAAAAAATTTGTATTACATTACTTTGTTCCATACAGTGAAACACTGGTAAATCAAAACAAGAAGACTATAAGTAAAACATATAGGATTCCTATCAAATCTTGTTTGTTTTTTATACTTAAAAAAATAGTTAATAATGCTTAACTTTCTAAGACAGATTCATATCATTACTATTGATAGCCACCACTAAGTTGTATTTGATATAATCTATAGCAATTACTAAAGTAATAATTAAACAGAAAATTAATTTCAGGATTAACCACACCACACCATACAATATTTAACCATCATATCAGTACTTTTCTTCACTGAGATACAAAAATCAAAAAGAAAATTATTTTGTTTTAACAAAATGTTAAGAACCCTTAAACTAAGCTATATTATTAAGAGGATTGAAAATGTTCATTTTCAGAATTGAAATATATCAATAAAATAACATATAGTTCAGAAGTGGGAAGGTATAAATGGCTTACAAATGACAAAAGCAAATTCTTGTATTTTAATCGGCAAACACAATGACAAAAAGTGCTTGCTATTTAAAGTGATTTAACTAATACAAGATTTACTTTTTAGCAAATCTTTCCCATGGATAAGCAGAATAAATTACTATATTCATATATGGAAACTAAAGAGTTCAGAAACACGCAAATCATTCTCCAGAACCTATTTCAGAAAGTGCATAATAAATTTCAGATATATCCAAATAAGGCTAAAGCTTGCTACAAGTGGAATTACTGCACTAACCCCAAGACTTGCATGGCAAGGTGAGAGATGAGAACAGATTTAATTCACCACTGTATACTTGCTTCTAAGCAAACACAGTATTTATGTAATTAACTGAAATGAATTAGTGAGATATGACCTTAAGGCCACTTAAATGTATTCGCATAGTTCCTTCCAGCATGAGTAAGAAAGCTCTCGTCATGATACACTTGAAACCTAATAAATGCTGACAGGTAGCCCTCTATAACTTCAATTAATACCATGAACCTAAGTACCTACAAAACAATGAAATATAAAGAGACAGTAACATGCTCTAAACATAAAAAAAAAATAAAAACTCAAAATATTATGTTACACTCTCACTGCCTTTTGTCAGTACTAATTTCATGTTACCAATAAGCAAGAAATTGTAAAATTCTACCAAGTAAAAAAAAAACAAAAAACTTTAATAATGATCTTGAAATTTTTAACCATAAACTTCTAAAAAAAATATTCTATTAAAAAAACAAAAAACAAATTTGCAGACTATATAATTTCAAATTTTACCAACCCTGATTAAAACCATCAACAAGACAACAGAACTTATTGTCTAAGGTAATAAATTACTAAATGAAAGTTCTTTGTGAAAAATACCAATATAATAAACACAACAGCATTCTATTAAAACTCTTAACACATGAATTAATCACAAGTTTCTTGAAGTACCATCTACTGTTTTCCAACTAGAAGAGGAAATAATTTCAATCTGCAATAATCGTCAGAAGGTTGTCCCTTAGCAATGCTCCTTCAAACGTATGCATGTAACTCAAGTTTCTTCTATTAAATAGTCAGCTAAATTATAATTTGCAACTTTCTGACCTTTTTTTTTTAGTCTTAAGAAAACTGAAAGCAAATTTTAATAATGCACCTTCTGTTGTACATAATCAAAATGCATAGATTGATCCTTCAACATCTATAGCTTTTAGTCATTTTAAACAACAATAATACAATTAAACATTATGACACATTTTACAATTTATATATTTAACTTATCTAGATGATAACAAAAAAGAAATTGAAAAACATCAAACCAAAAATTATCCTGTATTCATTCATTTTTACTTCCAGTCAAAACTAACAGCCTATTAACGTTTTCAATTTCACATTGATTGCTAAATTTTCAGAGTATCTACCTTCAGTTTTATCTTTACAAAAGAGTTCAAATATTTCAACTCTAAATATCCCTCTTGTATAAAACAGATTGAAGAAACTTCTTTCTCCTATTGTAACTCCATTACCCACCCTTTACTTTCAAAAAGCTAGTAAGCATTAACTCAATAATAATCTACAAGTTATTAAGAAGGAACTATGTATTTTATTTAAAGCAGCAGAACTTTTGTGCAGGTCGAGAATCCCTTATCCGAAATTCTGAAAACCAAAAAGCTTCAAAAATCCTAAATAGTTTTGGAGTGCCTTCAGTGTAAAATCCCAGAAGGTTCTGAGAAGGTTCCTGGGTGGCACACAGGTCCCAACACGCTTGATGTATGTGCATTATTCACCGTAATTTTTCTTCTTTTGAAAATGGCGAAAATGCCTGCAGATACCCTTATGGTACCAGTAGGCCTATTGTAGTGATAGCTTACCTTTCTGATGGTTAAATGTACATCTTTTTCTTATGGTTTCATGCACAAAATGATTTTAAAACATCACAAAACTACCTGTAGGCTATACGAGGTCCATCTAAAAAGTGTCCGACCTAAGGCTGGGAGAAAACAAAATTACGTACTTGGTGGGATTCAATTGCTAATTCCCTTCAAAGTAGGCCCCTTGTGCCTCCACACACTTAGCCCAGATCCTTCCACTGTTCGAAGGACATCTTGAATGCTTCTTCCGGAATGGCTCTCAGCTCTGCAGTCGCATTCCGCATGATGTCCTCTCAATAACAACTGCATTGCGGCTTGTTGACGGCTTCCCGGAATGCTGGTCACTGTCCACCGATGTGCGGCCAACTTTGAACCTGTTGTACCATTCTTTTATTTGGGTAACAACCATGGCATTGTCACCAAAAGCCTGTTGAATTTTGCGAATTGTTTCTGCTTGGGTATCTCCAAACTTTTGGCAAAACTTGATGCAAGATGGTTGCTCCACATGTTCCATCATCACGAGCAAAATGAAAATGCGACGAGTAAATACTACAGCACCTCACATGCTAGCTGCCTGACAGCAACTGACGCATCCAGCAAGCCCGCCAAAATCCATGCATGCGCATGAAGGCATGCAGCTCTACTATGCACACTTTTGCCTCCCTAACGTCATTATTTCCCACGGGATAAAATAAAGTTGGATACTTTTTCAACAGACCTCGTATGTATCCATATGTAGTTATAACGTTGTAAATGAACTTGTGCCCAGTGCCCACTCCCAAGTGGGTTAGCTACCAAATTATGCTGGTATATCCATGTTCCAAAATCAAAAAAATTCCAGAATTCAAAACACATTCAGAACCAAGCATTTCAGATAAGAGATTCTCAACCTGTAGCATAGAATAGTGAATTTAATCTTTTTTTCTTTTTTACTTTAAAAAATCCATCTTTCAAATACAGGGCAGACCAATAATATCGCAATCATTTCCTTTCCTGACAATACATCATAAATCAGCAATTATCTCTTTGTTTACAACCAAACAATAAAAATTTTAACATGTGGCTACTAGTGTGTTAATCACTGTCAGCATAATTCATTTACATCACAATGGAAGTGACTTATTACATTCCAGAAACATTTCAACAAAACATGAATTTCCTTTACTAAACAGAAGGGATATAAAGGGGAGAACATTAGATGGTTCAAAGAGACAACTAGACAAAAATTCACCAGAAGAAAGGAAATTAAATGTCTACAGGGGCATTAAAAACTTTTTAAAAAATGATAAGACAAGCAAAAATAACATCACTATGCTAGTAGCCAGTGATATCATATGAACAGAAAAACTGTTGGTCAATAACTCTTGGTGCTGCTTGAAGCTTTTCAGACCACTGAGTGATCGCAAGATGGAGGAGAATAGTTACACTAAGTAATACCTTCAGCTATCCTTCCAAAAAAATCTCCATGAACCAATTAAATTCTAATAAAAGGTTGTTATTTTTAAAGTAACAAATCAACAGTGGCTTCTAACAAAAAAGGACGAAAGTTTTAAAAAATCAGAAATGACATTTACTTACCTGGAAAACCTAAACTATTATAAATAGATATGTGGATTACAGAAGTATGAAGATCACCAGGAATGGCAAACCAGTGTTAAGGGAATTTAGTGCTGTAGTCAATGATCTTTACTGAAGGATAATCTCTTATACTCAATCAAAATTCCACCATGCATGTGCCATGTAGTAAATTAAGTTAAAAGAAAGAAAAAAAACTAATCATCACTACTGTTGTGTATCTTTTTCGTAGAATTTTAAATGAATGAATGAGAGAGATAGAGAGTCAAGAACAGCTGATTGTAACAAAAAAAATGCTGGGATAGTCCAGGTGCTTCTAAACTAAAGTGTATGCAGGAACCTATCTTTCCTGGTAAAATATTCAGATAAATATTATGAAGTAAGCCAGTTCTAACACTAATTTTTAGTTTACTTAACTTTTCTAAAAACAAATTTATTACTACTACTACTACTGTTGTAACTGCTTTCAAATGAACTTTGTAATAAAACTAGATTTTTTTTTTCTCCTGTACTTTCAGCCTGAAAGGCAAACTGATCAATGGATTATTCAGAAGACAATGACCTCTAAATAACAGACAGGCAACCCAACAGCTGGGGAGGAAGAGAGTAAGTAGAGAGATAACAGACAGACTAAAAAAAAAAGAGGAGAGAACAAATGGTTGAAAGGGAGACAGGTAAGGGAGGGAAAAAAAAGAGGAGTAAACAGACAGACAAAAGGACAAGATAGAAAGTAAAAGATTGGTAAGAGAGAGAGAGAGAGAGAAAGATGCACAGACAGACAGACAGACAGACAGACAGACAGAAAAATGCAAAAGAAATAGAGAGTTAACAGAAATGAAGACTTGAACCATTTCCATAAAAAATTCCAATTCATTTTTTTTAAAATTCAGATGTTAATGATTTTAAAAAAGAAACATTGATAATCACATTTAATATTATGTAATACAAAAACTCAAATATCATTGTCCAACTTTTGGAAAATTAAAGTTTGAGAAAGCTTTGAAAGAGGACTAACACTTTGTTATTCTTTTTTTTAGAGTGAATACTTTAAAACTCTCCTATTTATTAATCAGTGTCTATTTTATCTAGCTAATATCCATTCACAATAGCAAAACAAACAATGTCAACTTACAAAAGTGTTGCAGATGCAGTCTATATCATATGTGATGGTATCAACGTGCTTCTTGAAACTCACAGTTCGTCCTCGATGTCTAAATCGGTACTGCCACCATGACAACAGCATCCTTGTGAGAAGATTAGCAATGACAACCATAATAAATTTCTACTTCAGATGTTTGTTTTGCGGTCCGAAGAAACAAGATTTGTCCATGGCTGCATCACCAACAGTAGAAACACTGGTCAGCAAACATCAGTGCAAGGAAACAAAACTCAACAGTAATGCGCCCCACCTCTCTCCTCTTTAATCAGGATGAGTGAAGGCAGGTGGCTTCTTCTAAACTTCTCTCACTCCTGAAAACAAAGCTAGCATCCTATTTTATTTTTCTTGTTTAAGTCCGTGCATGATCAACTCTGATGTTTTGGGGGGGGGATTAATTCCTGTCAAAAAGTATCTGACCTTTGATGTATGATAAAACAATCCACGCATTACCTTTTCATTTTAATGAAATAGCGTCTTCACTGAAAGCTGAAGTCAAGATAAAAAGTAATTTAATTTCCTCTCCATCAGAATATCGAGCTGTACTGACCAGTTAGCAATCTTCTCCAGTGGCCTATATGGTTGCTATGGTGACTTCCATGATGCCTTGAAAAAAAAATAAATAAAATGCACCTGTGGTGAGAAAGCTAGTGTTTGCTCATAACATCATCAGCAATTGAGTAGCCTCCCCATGCGTCCATCCACAAGTGTTTGTTCGTTTGGTTACTGATGTTCAGATCCGCTTGTAATGTGTTTTTCTTCAATCAGAGCCAGTGCTAAAGATGGGCTTTAATCAATATGAAGAGACAGTGTCTCAAATCTGCGAAACCAGGCAGCAAATCTCGTCCCCTGGCTAACATAATTGGGCTGCTCTGCCACCACACACATATGACAGCTCCACTATGGGAGCCAGTTAAAATAGCCAAAGAGATATGTTCAATAAGAATGTCTTGGCAATTAATTCAGAACAGCGCTGGTCTGTTTTCCACAAACAATGTGTAAATTGACTGTGCTCATCTGTAACATTAGGTAATGGAAAAACCGAGTTATGCCATAAAATTATGCTCAAGAGTGAGTAAAACTGGTGTGCTCTCTCATTAGCAATGCTACACAGCAGAAGAGCAGAAAGAAAATAATAATAGTAGTAAACAAATTTCCTTCTACTATATGACTAAAGAGCAACTATAAATGTTTAAAGAACATGGAATATTAGTGGGAATTAAATGATAATGGATTGGCTAAACACGATATAACAATTAGACAATATTAGAATTTATTTCTACTCTAATTGATCAATGGCAATGTGTGAAGCGGCCATTCTAAGCAGGTGCACTAAATTACTTTTCTTTAACTAATGTTTTCTTGTTGTTGTTCTGAAAGACTGCAGCCAAGTTAAAAAAAGACACTTGGAAAATTATTTTCAAAATGTTATGCTTCAAAACAAAAGACATCAGCCAATACTTTCTTTAAATGTAAAGGTGTTTACACCTGAATAATTATATCAATGACAGTAATAACAAATTGGAAAAAAAAACAATTTGAAGGATGGATGAGTAATATTTTTTTTGTCAGATTTCTTTGCAAGAGTAAATAAATAAATATCTTTCATGCAATTTTTTTCTTTCTTTTTATTTTCAGACATCATTGCTGATCATTATTATTATTATTATTAACAATAAAAAGAAGAAAAAATAATGAAATAGGAGACAGAAAGATCTGAACAGTTGAAAAGAAAAATAAATATCTAGTTAACAAAACTGTGCCAATGAATGTTAACAATGAGAAAAAAAACATGCAGATATCTGATAAGTAAATAAAAACACTAGAAATCAATTTCTATGTATTACCTTTTTCTGGTTAATGATAAATTGTTAATTCATCCTTTTTTTAGATGTGGGAGGAAACCAAAGTGACAAAAGAAACAAAAAAACCCAGTGCAGATGGCGAAGGCTGTGTCAACTAGCACAAAGCGAGTTAGCCTCCTCTGAACCTGGCCGTCCAGAAGTATTTAACTATACTTCCATTCCACTTACCACTTCCTTTGTTTTGGTTTAAAACAATAACAAGTAAAAATAAATTTGTGATAATGTTAGTGGTGCTGCTGTTGTAAGGGGGTTAATGAAGTGCATATTGTAGAAGAATTTAGAAATAGTCTAACAGTTCTTAAGTAACAATTACATATAAAACTGGTCATAGAGTTAAGGAAGTAGTAAATAAATGATTTAACATCAGATTAATGTTTGATGATATTTTCAACAATAAAAAAATAAACTTCTCAAAATACTGAATTGCTAATAACAGAGGGTAAAAGTTTGTTATTTCTTCACACGAATGTCACAAAAGGATAAATAAAGTTGTCTTTTTCATACAATATTCAAAAAATTATGGTTCATCCAGCAACAATTAAAAAACATCTAAATTGTTTATTGTCAAAATAAGATTCGTTTAATACAATTCTGGCATTGTGCAATGTCTTCCACTATACACCTGTGTACTATATTATAGATGCCACTGACCTCATACATTTTGACAGAAAAGGGAAAGTAACTGGCACAAACTACAAATAGGCTTTAATGTACCAGTGCCAACTCAAAACATAGTAAACTAATGCCCCTCCTGCCCTATGTGCAGGCTACTGAATATGCTAAACCAATCAGTATATGTAACAAATTTGTCCTATTGTACAATGATGGCTTCTCTGTACAAGAAATATAAACTGTCAGAATACATCACAAGCAGAATTTATAAAACATGTGAATTTCTGCATTAGTAAAGCAAATATTAAATAGATGCTGTTTTTTTAATTCACTTTTATGATAGTGGATACTGAAATTATTAGATTTGAATGCTTTCAATTTCATAATTACTTAATGCCACTGCTTCAATGTAAACTGAGAGTCATATAAACAAATTTTTTCATTCTTTAAATGCATCAAAATAAATTTGTATGAATATATTTTTCAATTATTTTTAATTGTAATTAATAAATTGCTTCATTCTTTTTGACTAAATATTGTAAACAACATTTGTTTCTTATGTACCTCTGAAAAATTTACAAAGGATTATTATGCTACTGAATGTACAACAATTGTTAACTTCACGCTCCAATGTGTGCACATGCCGATTGATCTATGACCACATCAGGAAGAGAAAGGAAAATAAGTCTGCACATAAAAAATATTCAACTTGTCATCATAAATTAAGCGTGGTGAGGTGTACCTAGAAAATGGCAATATGTTTGAAATCTAAGTCACAATGAAATGACAGTACACATTTTGCTCTTTTACTGTCTATTGTGATAGTATTTTTAAACAAGGTGCACTAAGTTATAAACATTCTTTTCTGTAGAGAATAATGTAATCCTAAAGAAGAGTCTTTTACTGATGCTGCACAAAGTTTAAATTGGCTTATCTGGTTTCCATATTTCAATTCATGAATTTTAATACTTGTTTCTTTTTTGTTCTTTCAAAAATATTGTAAATTTAAAATTAAAAAAAAAAAAACTTATTTCAACAAATATTATTCAAGTACCAAAAGTTATTCTCACAAGCAAAAAATATCTCTGATGAATACAATCTAAGCATGGAACAATCAACATTGGGGCAACTGCTCATGATAGTCTATTTAAAATTTGCTTTAACCCTGATCTTCACCTTGTTTATTCTAATACTCAAAGCCAGGGATAGGACACCTAAATACACCTTAAGTGCAGCCAACACAGTTGTCCAGATGTTTACATTAAAGGTAGCCAGCCCACAAGTCATTTTTAGCTACACATATCAAACCTGATTATCTCTGGCTTAAATCACCAAATATGACTCATCATAGCATTGCAATAATACTATTACTAGAGCCTAAAGTGGAGAGATGTATAGCACATTTGTGTAACAGTGATGATGTAATATAGCCTAGCATGCAACAGTTGATCAATTTTGAGTTGACAGGTGAACAATACACAGTGTAGGACAGGAAAATGGTGTAGTAGATCTAATTTTCTATTAAAGCTGTTTCTTAATAATCAACAGGTTATATGAGTATCTTCATCAGCTATTTTTATTATTAATGATTATCATTAATCCTAAATTTTAATTGAATTTATCTCAATTTCAAGATCATTTATTTCATGTGTTTTGCTATATTTGTTTTCACTAACCCCATTAATATAAAATATTATCTAGAGCAACATCATCATCATGTCACCTGCTGATAAATGTTGTGCATTCACTGTAGTCCTTTGGTATAAAAAGGTAACCCTCTAGTCAGAGATATAGCTGAAATCAGTATTAATTATATTGCTTTTTCTCCTGTGAAAAAATTGTTACCACTTCCGATGTATGCACGTAGAACATAACTGGTAATACTTAAATAATATATTTCTTTTCACTTTTTAATTATTTCTAATACAATAGATAAAGTAACAATTTATGCATGTTTAATAGTATTTATCCTTGTTTTCATACAGAACTAGTAATTTGTTTAAAAACTAGAGAAATACAGAGACAACACTGCACAACCAAGAGAAAGAGAATATGCAAAAGCCTAATGAAACCCTAATTCATTCCTTATTCACAATTTGTGATGCCTGGATTTGTATACATATTAAGGGAAAAAAAACAATCATCATCATCTATCAGTAAATACTTGCATTTCCATGCCAAAGTACAAATTAGTTGGCATTCAGTAAATCTAGTGACTCTACAATATAATTTTCAATACAAACAAAATTCTTCCACAATAAAAGCACGGCATAGCTGTGAAGCACTTGTAAAGTTCAAGAAAGTCTCAGCAGTTTTCCTTGTAACAAATGAAGATTTTTTTTTCTGATAACCCATTAGCTTGAAATATATGAACATTTTTTCTTTCTTCAATAAAACCTACATACGCCACTAAACTCTAATTTTGGAGCCCCCCAAGCCAAGTCAAAATACATCTATCTTTTTTGAAGGCAGCCCTGTAATCTTATCCTAAAAGCATCCTCTACCATACAGCAGGAAAGGGATCTAGATTCAACTGCAGCAGCTCTACTGAAGTATCTAGAGAGCACAGACAAACTATCAGTGATGGGAACAGCATGTGATAAGATTTACCATAAATTATTCCAGAGACTTGTTTCCTGGACACCTGATATCACTATTCATATTTTTAAAATAATGGAGATTTCACAGAAAACAACATTTTAAAATTAAAAAAAAAAAACAGCAGCAGCTGTTATTCAAGCTTACTGAAAAGTTATTTTAAAAATCTTTTATCTTTAAACTTTAAAACAAAAAAAACATTCATCTGTATCAGTTAAAAACTTTAAAAAAAAAACACAACTAACTAGAAAGTTTATGCAGATAATATAATATACAAACAATATTTACAGAAGTCATTTTTAGTTAATTCTTATTCTGTATTCCACTATTTGTTAAGGAATATATCAAAGCAAAATTTGTTAGTTTATAGTGGAGGCCAAGATTATTCATCACTTTGAAAATGTAGTATTTGTTTAAAAACAATGTTACAGTGTAAAAATATATTTTTAACATTAAAGTCAATAGCTGTCTCTTAATTTTCATAAATCTCTGTACTGTAGTGATTTCTTATGGAAATGCAACTGTAGAATAATACAACAGTAATCTTCAACAATTTCACATTTGAAAAAATTATTTTCACCAAAGAATTATATCCTAACAAAAGAAATATATATATATATATAAATATAATAAATCAGAAAGAAAAAAGAAAAAAATTTGGAGATGCAATAATTTTGGTCATATATGTTCTTGTATTGCAAAAATGAGAATCAAACTGATAAAACAATTAGCTGAAGCAGAAATTAAATTAGGACTATATCAGCACACTGCAAGCTTTTATCATATGGGAAACATTCTGTAGTAAGTAATTTATTTTTGGAGTAAATCTTAAGTCTTCTGAAATCTTAACGCTACTGTAAAACCATGCAGCTATTTTAGAAAGTCAAATGCTATTCATTTAATGTGTACATATTTCATCTAATCACACATACAGGACAAATGTCCCAACGGGTTAAAAAGTAAAAAAAAATACATGGATCTGTGAAACATCCCACAAATAGTTTACAGGAAAATAATGTTTGTTTGTTAAGGCAATGAGCACCTACTAGGTTTGTCAAATTAATTAAACTTCCAGCCATAACAATTTTACAATGTGTTGGCTAAAATCATGCTTTATAAATAACAAATTCAAATTTCTAAAATCATCCCCATAATGATGATATATACCAAACTAGATTAAGCCATCTTTGATAACTATATTTAATTATACCACTATTTCAAAATACCCTCCCACACTCTGTATAGTAAGAATTCCACATTCCCAGGTGCGCATGCCACCAGATGGTTCCCTTTCATAAAATGCTTTCTATATTTAAAGTCATTGCTAGTGAACTTTATCCAATCCCTTAACTTGAAACTAATAGCATACAAAGATGTCATATTTTTTTCTTTCTTAACAAAATAAACAGATGGATACTAGACTTTTGAATAAAAATATATTCTCAGAAATAACATGGTTTGAATTGCAACATTCCTTAGAAGAACAAAACTTTTAAATTTCTAATTATATTGAATATACAAAAACAAAAAAAAAATTATTATAGATAAAGAATTAAACAGTTTAATCTGACAAGAAATGGATGAAACGACAAACCTACTATCATTCAATGCAGGAATCTAAAATTCATATACCAATATTGTACTCCCTTCTTAAGCATCACTCATAATTTCAAAAACAAACTGCACTGCTGCCAGCACCAATCTACATAACCTAAGTCCATACTGATAGCTCCTACTGCCAGTAATGGCTGTCACTGATATTTAAATTGTGACAAGGTCTTATCTCAAAATGAAGCTTGGCATTTCATCAAACTGCAAATTATCACTGCTTCTCTGTGTCTGTGTTGATTACACAGCATGGAAACTCACCGAATTATTATTCTCAATATGGCTTCAACCTAGGACATAACATGTCCTTAAAGCCCCAGCTTGTACTGGTCACATTTCATAGAGAAAAACTGTTTTTGAGACCATTTTCAGGTAACGTTTTCAGCAAAGATCACCTGAAGTAAGTAAACACTAAAACTTTCAAGTAGCTTTGTCTCAACAAGTTTACACTATAAGCATATTTCTAAGGCAGGTACTCATCCATCATTGTGCATCATTTCTTTTCTATCTGACTTGTAGAGATCAAAATAAATACTTCTTTGTTTGCTTGTTTATTCTACACATTTTCACAAAAATTAACTAATTATCTGGCTGCTTGTGTGCTTATAAACAGTCAAAACGTTCTCTGCTGGGAGAGAGATAATAAGAAAGTGTGATACTGAAGAAGAAACACAGCTCTGTTATGTATCAATAAAATATTTATGAATGATTGGAAACAGTTGGCAATTAAATCTACAGAATCATTATGAACAATGAGAAATCGTTAACCTTTCTGTTCACGCTGATTTCTTTAACATTATCTTGCTAGAAATTTAAGCAAAGAAATAAATTAGGAAAACATGATTTTGACTAAGTCCCTGGGCCATTTGGGAAAATTAGAAGAATGCAGTTACCTCTCTTTTGTTGTAAGTCAGCTATTAGAATGAATAATACTAAATTAGTCTCTCTTGTAAAGCTGATTTATCTATGGAGAAATGTATGGACACCAATGAGTTATATATATAAAAAAAACATGGTCCCAGAACCATGTATAGTACAACTAGATACAGTTATTCCCCATTTTTACCATTGGCCACTTATCTAACTGTATACCACTAAACAGGTTACTTTTGCTTGATTGCTTAACAAAAACCTAGGAAAACATCAAACATTACATTTTTAAAGTTTTAGATTACAATAAACTTCATCTTTGCGCCATCTTTCATTACTGATAAAGGGGGAAAAAAACATGCTTATACAGTATAAAGATGACATTCATTGTTAATTCAACAAACATTTTCGTTTCTTTAGCTTTTATCATCAATTTTGTTGCTGTAAAATTGTTGTTGGTTTCCCTATCATCCCTCATATATAAGGATTTATGTTTTGTAAAGATAACTTCATTAACTTCAACTTTGTTGATGATGATAGTTCCAATGCCAGTCAGAAATGTTCATGTCTTGGCACAGGCTGGCTTTGAACCTTAGGAACTATTGGTTGTTAAATAAATGTTCTATCCAATAAACCACCGATGCTTACAAGACCCAATAGTCATTTTTAGTGCTGTTCTAAGAATGATAACAGAAAAGGTTTGCCAATGCATTAATTTTATAACAACAGAAGTAATGATAAAAGCTTGGGAAAAAAAGTTAGTTACATCATTAAAATTCTATAAATAACATCTACTCTCTTCCAGGTTTAATTGACACAAATATCACATGGTTCTTTACAGCAGTCATTCGAGATCAAGTAAATATGATTTTTCATCCTGTGCTAGGTATCACTACCTAGTAGTAGTATAGTAGTACCTGGTAAATTGCTTTGAAGATAGGACTATAAGACATGCATAAAACATGAATGAGAAAGTAGTCAATGACAAACCTGGCACAAACAAACAACTAATTTAAATATGCAGATTTTTAGCATTTCTTAAACTATTCAAGAAAAAAATTTTTTTTCTTTGTGTGAAAGAAAACTTTTTTTAAACGGTGAGCAACAGTCAAACTGACATACTACTACCTACTTTCCTCCAACCAAAAAGCTCTGCCAATGAAAGTTAAGGTCCCACTGACCACCAATGGTATCAAATCAATACATTACAGGTGCAATCTGCTTAATCCAGTAGTAATTATGAAAATTCAAAGCTGAATAAAAAGTTTACTGACCTCACCTCTATCCAAAGAATCCAAAATAAAATCCATTACCAAATGTTGTCTGCGTTACTTTTTTCTAATTGCCTGGAAAGCTATCCAAACAAAATAAGAAAGTTTTATACTAAGTTCAATAAAACTAAAAAAAAATAAATAAAATAAAATTCTATTTTTTTTTAAAAATATGAATTATTTTTTTTTTAGAGATTTACATTTCTGGAGCACTACTCAAAATATCAGAGCACTAAGATCTACTTGCTAAATAAATGCATACAGAAGACCCAATCTCATATTTTGTAGGCTTTATGAAATATTGAATTTAATAATAAAGGAAATTTTAATATTCTTTTTGATTCCACAAATAAGAAATAGTATCCAATCAATAAATCACAAACGACATAAGATAAAATGAAATTTAAATGTTACAAAAATAAAGCCATTAAAAAAAAAAATTTCAAAAAAGTATTTGATTAGCAAAGAGAGGTTTTAAATGTTATCTGGTTTGCATACTTGTTCATAGTTTTTGTTGTTTTTCTCTTTCAGAAGTGAAGTTTATCAGCTCACTGTTGATAACAGTGTTACGGCTATTGTTCTTCATTATATTATTCTACTGCATTCTAGGGCTGAGCTTATTAAATCTGTGATACCAATTGTGTGTAAAAATCCTTTACCAAGAGTTATTTATAGTTGTATTTAATTTTTTTATTTAGCAAAGTGGAATAGCTGAAGCTTGATCAATACTCAAAACAAGCCATTGGGCTGTCGCCTTCATATAAACTTAGAAAACATCAACAAGAGCCAAACACTAAGCCAGAGACTGGAATAATGGAAGCATAAGCTGCTTATGTTAGCCATTCATGGCCAACAGATCTCATATGAAACCAGCAGAAATCAATTCTTTGAAAAGTCTCACTAGTAGAGCATGACCCAACTTTCAAGCAGCTTTATTTGCTAGTACTGACGTGCTGGAAGCAATGACTTTGGACTTCATTTTAAATAAAACGCACAACTCTCAGACTGTTTCTATTTGTGGTCACAAGAAATATTTAAAGAAGCTATTTTCTTCTTATGTGAGCACCTGACACCTAGGAAATGAAGCAACAGCAGCAACCATACTCTCATAGACAATCAGTGAAACATTGCTAAGTAAGCAAATGGTATATTTAAGTTCAAATCACAAAGAAATGTTTACTAGATTTTCTACTTTAAAAAAACTTATTAAAACAAAATAAAACAGCAAGAATACAATTTCTACATTTTGCACCACTGCCATAATAAATTAACTAAATTTAAAAGTTATATATATGCTCCACTCAATCATCTGATAAGTCCAACTCCTTATTTCCCTTAATACAATAAGGAAGTTAGATTTCATCCATATTCCATTATTTTGTTTGCATAAAACAGTAAACTAACCTCTTGTGCATTCTTCTTTAAACTAGTACGCTAACATCAGCATCTACCAGAGGAAACTCTATGGCATACTGTATTTTAAATTAATTTTATTACTGCTAGCAATATTCAATCTATCTACTGTAATTGTTTGTTCTTAACAGTCAAAAACAATAAATGTATTAGTTATTTGTATCAAGGAAACATTACTAATTGGTACGTTTGCTATTTTTAACAAATTTTTTAGGTGTATCACGTAGATGATTATCTTCCCCTGTTGTAAAATGGCAAAGTAAAGCATGTTCATTAAAAGTTGACTAGCAACTGTTTTTGCATGTTCAAAATTGAGATTATAGGGATATACCTAATCTGAGTTTAGGCAGCAGGGTTAATCACTGAAACATCAATACCAAGCTTCATCAGTAGTAACTCTAATTGCATCAAACCACCAATTTCCCACTCCAGGACTCAGACTGCACTCCAACAACATTAAAAATGTTTCTATTTTTTCTTCATTATATTACAAATGGAATTTAAGTTCATCCTCAAAGTGGCGCAGTTCAGTATCAGAGATTATACCTGGGCTAAATACCTACAATGACAGCATAACTACAGACCTGATCCAGAAATATCTTGAAGAAATCACAGTAGCCCTGCTGGTTGGCATCAGCTATACGTGGCACGTTTTGGGAGAGGTTTTTTCTTCTTTTTTGGTGGACTATGAGGTGACCTGAGCTGATTTATTGTTAAAGTAGCAGCTTATAAAAATGTATTTATGGAACACCCTAATTTAAGAAAAGATGATTCACAAGGCAAACAAGAAGCAGGGTGCGCATGTCTGCAATACACATCAGCAAATAATTTAATTACAGTTACCACCAATTATATTAAAATGATATTAAAAGTAATGTATATAACTTATCACAAAAATACTTATTCATTAAAAAGGAGGAAATTATGACAAATTAGAATTAGAAATTACAAATGTTTTTTGAAAATTTGAATATTTATTTTTTCCTTTAAAAATGAATTATAATACAAGATAAAAGTTTTTATTCTAACACCTGGCTACAATCAATAATGCTAAAAACTTGCAATCAATATAAATAACATAATTAATATAGTTAATCTTATATAAGGTGCATCTCAAAAAATTAGAATATCATGCAAGAGTTCAATATTTTTTGTCAGTTATTTCAGAAAGTGAAAATTGTATATATTCTAAACTCATTACATGTAAATTAAAATGTTTCAAGGAATTTTAAAATTTAATTTTGATAATTACGGCCTACATCTAAAAAATTAGAAAAAACGTATCTCAAAATACTAGAATATTCCATTTCGAGTTTGAGTAAATCACTATTTATGCAGTATAAATACCATGAATCTCTCAGTCTGGTTCAGTACACACAACCACAATCATGGGGAAGGCTGCTGACTTGACAGTTGTCCAGAAGACACACAATGACACCCTCCACAAGGAGGGTAAACCACAGGAGGTCATTGCTGAAAGGTCTATTCGCAGAGTGCTGTATCAAAGCATATTCATAGAAAGTTGACTGGAAGGGAAAAGTGTGGTAGGAAAAGGTGCAAAGGCAAGAGGGATGACCACAGCCTTGAGAGGATTGTCAAGCAAAGCCGATTCAAGAACTTGGGGGAGCTTCACAAGGAGTGGACTGAGGCTGGATTCAGTGCATCAAGAGCCACCACACACAGACGTGTGCAGGAAATGGGCTACAAGTGTCGCATTCCTAGTGTCAAGCCACTCCTGAACCAGAGACAACGTCAGAAGCGTCATACCTGGGCTAAGGAGAAAAAGAACTGGGCCGTTGCTCAGTGGTACAAAGTCCTCTTTTCAGATGAAAGTAAATTTTGCATTTCATTTGGAAATCAAGGTCCCACAGTCTAGAGTAAGAGTGGAGAGGCACAGAATCCAAGTTGCTTGAAGTCCAGTGTGAAGTTTCCACAGTCAGTGATGATTTGGGGTACCAATTCATCTGCTGGTGTTGGTCCACTGTGTTTTTATCAAGTCCAAAGTCAAAGCAGCCGTCTACCAGGAGATTTTAGAGCACTTCATGCTTCTGTCTGCTGACAAGCTTTATGGAGATGCTGATTTCCTTTTCCAGCAAGACTTTGCACCTGCCCACAGTGCCAAAACTACTAGTAACTGGTTTGCTGACCATGGTATTACTGTGCTTGATTGGCCAGCCAACTCGCCTGACCTGAACTCCATAGAGAAAGATGAGACACCAGACCCAACAATACAGACGAGCTGAAGGCCGCTATCAAAGCAACCTGGGCTTCCATAACACCTCAGCCGTACCACAGGCTGATCACCTCCATGCCCCACGCCGCATTGATGCAGTGATTTGTTCAAAAGGAGCCCCAACCAAGTATTGAGTGCATAAATGAACATACTTTTCAGAAGTTCGACATTTCTATATTATAAATCCTTTTTTTTTTATTGATCTTATGAAATATTCTAATATTTTGAGATAGTGGATTTTTGATTTTCTTGAGCTGTAAGCCGTAATCATCAAAATTAAAACAAAAAAAAAAAGGCTTGAAATATTTCACTTTGTGTGAAATGAGTTTAGAATATATACAATTTTCACTGTTTGAATTAAAATATTGGAAAAAATTAACTCTTCCATGATATTCTAATTTTTTGAGATGCACCTGTATATCATATCAAAGTTTTGACAAAATCAGCCAAATTACTTCATCTTTGTTTTCCTTATTCTTACTGCTTTTTACATAAAAAAATTATCAATGATTCAATAATGGCTTTAAAAAAAAAACAAAAATGAAATTAATTAATTAACAAAAATAATTTGAAAATGAATGCCTGTTCTGACCACCACGGAGAAAAAAGTCATAAAATTTAATTGTAAAATGAAAAGAAACATTAAGAATTTTAAAAGTGCAATTTATAATCAACAAACCAAATAAAAAAATCTTTAAATTGTGTTCATGTATGAAGTGCAAAGCAAAATATAATTACAAACCAGGGTAGTAGTTTAGCTTATGTACAAAGCAGAGATCAGTCATCCATATTTACACTGGGTTCTGCAATCCCAGCATTCATTGTCAGTACACCCAAAGTATTTAAAAAACCTATCCACTCAGGACTTGAGGAAGAATACTGGTGTCTGCTTTGTCTAACTATAGGCAAACCAGCTTGATGACACTTTTAATAGGCTGGTGGTACTGGTGCTGCCATCTAATGACTAACACTTCATGATGGAAATCTCAAGTAGTAAGTTCCCTAAGCCCCATTAGAATCAAACTCATTAAATACAAACATAACTGATATCTACAATAAACTAAAAATAAGAAAAACATCTCCAGTTTCACATATGTATGTTTAAAATGAACTTCCAATATAGAAATAATTATAATGAGAAATACATATTTTAAAATTACCACCAACAATCAACCGAAGTTTTCAACTTTCAGAAGTTTATTATGAAACTTTTAAATTTAAAACTTTGCCATCAAACTATCTACATATGAATAATACCATTTTCTCTCCTCAAAGGTTCTCATGCTTTGTTGTTACCTCTTTATAATATATACATCATTTTAAAATTAGTGTTTCAAAACTTAATAAAAAATAATAATTTATAATGATTACATCAAAATCGTAATGGGTGGCAGATAAAGTGTAGAAGTTCTTTGTGCACAAAACCCTTAAAATTAGCATCAACTTATGACTAACAACAACAAAACTTGGGTTGGTTTCAATTTTTCTATGAATCTCTACAGAAAATAGAACATTTACTTCAATAAACATTGGGAAATGCTGACAATGCATGAAAGTATCTTGGAGAAGTGATTTCCATTTTGTTGTCACTCATTCAGAGAGAAAAGAAAGACTTTCTCTTTGCTGGCATCCAGGGCCTGTGAAGTTCTGAAAATCCACATCAGGGGGATTTGAGAAATCTTACTAGTATGCAATGCACTAAAAATGCTCTCACACAAAGTTTCTCAATAACATTTACATCAACAATATTTTCACATTCTAAGTGCTTCAATCTGAAGTATATCAGAAAAATTTTTTGACAAGTATGGGTTTTTAAAAATAACATTATGATCTCAATATGCTATGAATTTTTTTGTACCAAAAACAACAAAACACAAAAGTGTCTTCTCAGTATAAGACTCTTCTCTTTCTAAAGTATTTTCTTCCAAGTTTCTTTATATTTAAAAGCTTCTTTATCTGATATGGTTGTTTCAACATTTTTTTAAAAGAAAATGAATAAAAAAGAAATAATGTGAATTCTCCCAATTTTTGATTGGCTTGTTTTAGCACAAATTTAAATTTTTGATTTGCATGTTAACTACACATTTTCCATGAGAAAAGGCTATCCATGTGACTGTGGGCAATAATTTACATCCATAAAACTTCAAAAGGTTTGCATGTATTTCACTTGATGCAAGACACAGTATTTGACTGAGCATAGCTACCACAAGGATTAAGAATGCTAACTCTTTTTCTAAATAAAAATTTAACCCAATAAATAGCATCTAGATTTAGTTAGATATTTTTTCTTTTACTTTTGTGATTTTAAATATTCATTCCTTTGCAGTATTCCCTAATATTCTTAATATACTAAAAATTAATCAATGCAAAATGATATTAATAAAGCAACCTACTAGAGAACAACATTTCTAACTTCTTTGAGGGAAGCTCAGACAGATCAAAACTGGTTTCTTTCTTTTAACAGAATATTAAATAATGAAAAATGATTTCATGCAAAAGATGAAAAATACCTTAAAACTGACAATTTTTCTTTCACTGCTTAAGTCTCTTAAACAACCAAACTAGTTAGTTTTCATCATAGAATTTTCCACATTTACCATTATGATGATTCTTTTCTTGCAGAATAATAATTTTTTTTAAAAATTAGGTAAACAACAACAGTCCAGATAAAATTAGCTCACACATCCGCCCACTGCCCAATATAATTATAGTACCAGAAGACCAATTTTGTCATACCCTATTTGGTTTTCATATCAGATAAATAAACAAATTTACAAGATTATGTTCCAAGTTAACAAACATGTGGTTCTTTATTCTCATTTAAGGATTAGGTTCCAGTTACCAAAAGATTATTTTATTAAATGTCATGCTATGCAAATGCTTACATTGATAAACCATGTGTAAGAGAACACGCATCTGTCAAGATGGAAAATACTCGGTGCTTCATAAATACATTTCCATGTATTTTGAGCATAAATTTCATCTGCATGATGTGAACATATTCACCTAAACAACAAACTATTGGTCTTTATTTATTAAACATTTAAAATGTCATTAAATGATAGAATTACATCCATTACATTAATTCTTTAGGCATTTTTTTTAAAACTTGTAATCCATATATCTCCCTTCCTATGATACATTCACAATTGCAGACCTTTTGTTTATGCATCTTATGCTAAAGGTTTATTCTGTTGGAAAACTATTTTGAAATATTCAGCCATTTCTGTTTATAAATGTATTTGTTTTTCACCATTTTTTTTTGTTTTTTATTTTAGAAACGCAGTTCAAAATAAAAACTAACATTTAAGTATTTTTCATTCAGATAATGTATAGAAAAGTAAACTGGTGTCATAAATTAAACAGGCTTCCTTTATCATTCTGGCTGGTTACTACAGAATAATGCAGTAAATTATAATAGTGACTAAAGTTCAGCTCACAGAAATGAGACAATTTAAAAAATAAAATTGTTGGTTAGTGATCATCCTTGGGAACATTAAACAAACTGGGAATTCCTGCCTATTTTCCAAATTAGCAGCATTATGAAAAAATCCCATACCTAAGGCAATGTTCTCCAATCTTTGTGTAATGTCAGACCAATTAAAAAAATAACAACTTAACCACAAGAACAAAAATACATATTTAGAATGACAGAAATTAGTATCAGAGATCTCAGAAGTTTTTTTGTCTTTTTTAATGGAAAATTGATTAGACTTTGTAAAATTTAATTTTAAAGTACTGAGCATTTAATCGTATTTATCAAAGGATGGCAAAGAGAATTTAGTAAAGTTGTTTTAGTATTTTCAATAGCTAATTTGCTTGATAATTTGTTGAACTACAAAATTTATATTCTGATCTATGTCTAGACCTTAGTAAGTACCAAACCATGAAAAAAAGAAATAGGTCTATCTGTATAAGCTAGAGCTAACTTCATTGTTTGAGGCTTGGTAATAAGTGATTACATGGTTTGATGTCAACTCAAAAATGTTTTTACAATGATTATGTTAATGGTTTTCATAAAATGTAAATATAACCCATACATAAAAGTAGAAGATCTTGCCTATTTTAAAAACATTACTCCATGAATTACTTGTAACGTTGTTCTTGGTATCTATATACAAACAATTAATTGTGTTTCTGCATTCACAAATGTTGTGCTATAAAGTTAAAATTATTTAGTGCTGAATTTCAAATACTGTAATTGTTTATTGTTTTTCCTCTACCAATTTAAATCTTGACTATAATTAAATAATAAATGTTAAACAAAAACAACAAACTGCGATGAAATATACTTTTAAAAAAAAAACAAACAAAAAATATTTCAAATCCAACAGAATTCCACCTCAGCATAAAATAAACAAGTTGGGGCACAAACTACACAAGATTCATATGATATTTATAAGTTTAAACATCGGCTGCTTACAAGAGATACACTAACATATAAATGCAGAAAACATTAAAATTTCAACAAGTATTTATTTGTTAGGTTAGCTCTGTATTGTTTTTATCCTAAATAATTATCTTTTTGTTGCTTTTTTTCCTTTTTTACATTAATAATCTGACATCTGTTTCACACAGATTTTAACCAACAAAGCTTCAAGCAAAGTATTGTTTCTTCTACTTTTGTCACCAATATTTCTTTCATCTGCAGTTACATTTATTTATTTTCTCTTTAGTAAAATTTCACTCTAGTCTCCAAACTGATTATACTTAAACTACAATTCCTCTGCTATCTATCAGCTTATTTTTAAAAGCTACTCAGTAAACCATTAAGATCAGAGCTTTGCAAAACCTGAAGTGAGGTGTTCAAGCTAACTCCATAATGAAAAGCAAAAAGTAGACCTGTTTATTTCTCACTGCAAGAATGTAGATTTTTGAAAAACACAAAGCCCACCCTTTCACACATGAGAGAACATTTTTAGAAGACATAACTTCTACTGACAAGTAGTTATATTAACAAACATAGATATATTTAAAGGCAGTTCAAAACCTTGACAAAAGACTCATTTATCTCCTTCAGAAGAAGTGTCTTTGTATCAACTGATCTAATCGCTCCGGTGGCAATTTAAAACCCAGTTCCTATGCTATATGAAGAAATATGACAGCTGGCACACTCGGTACACAGAGTTACAGATGCTGAAAAATAAATGGCATTCTAATGCTATTATATTTGGGAAAGAGAAAACTGCTACCCTATTTAAAGACATTTAGATTAAAAATTTTTGTTTAAACTGTTATGGCTAATCTGTGAAAATCTATTTCTCCTGCAAGTGACACAACCAAGCTTTCTTTTTGCCTTTTTAACATTGATTCTATCCTGCAGAGTTATTATTTAAATGTTCCTATTCACCATCCAATGAGAGAATGGCACCTATCGACAACAGTTGAGCACGAAAAGCTGCATGCTAATGTGATTATAACCAAACCAGCAGATCTCATAATTTTTTAATGACTTAAAAGTTAAACAAACAAACAAAAACACACAAAACCATCTGGTAAACATTTTTTTTTTTTTTTTTTAACAAAAGACTGGCGGAACATTTAATAATAAATAGAAGGGAGATAACTACTGTTGTGTATGACATCTTTGAATGTCAAAGAAAAGTTGCAAAATTTTAACTTATATTAACACCATTCATGATTCAGTTTCAGATGCATAAAAGCTAATTAAATATACTGATGATTAAGAGATACTGATGCTAATGTTATGAGTTCCCTTGAAGTAAGTAAAAACAGAGTAACATCAGACCCCATAAGGATAACAAAGCACACCACTCTGCAAAATGAAGGCATGCAACCAAAAACCAAATGCACAACTATAACACTCAAACAACCAAAGGAACTGATAGACAGCATTAAATATGACACTGACAAATCTTTTTAATATAAAAATAAAGCTATCAAGTTAATTAACATTAATAATGCACATAAATTTTATAATGATCTAAATGGTTAATTTTATCTGAAATAATGCTCTAATTTTTAGATCTTTATTTTTTAAAAAAACTTAATTTAATTCTAAAAAAGGAGCAACACAAAAAGGAATCTAAAGCTAAATAAGGCAAAACAAAATAAAAATGACATAAAACATGATGAAACTGACTTGCCTATATAAATAAGCACCATACGGTAAGATATCACAATTCATGTACAAAAGAATTGCAGTTCATATTGGGAAGCAGAAAGTGGAACAAGCGAGATGTTAAAGATGCTATAGACAAAGCTCATTTAATTTGAAATTCAAAACTTGATATTGGATAATTTAACTTCTAATAATGTAAATTCATGGAAAAAATGAAGTAAAATCATTTCCACGTTTAAATTAATCAAATGCATGCTAATTGACAATGATATAATCTAGTCAAATTGGTTGAATTATCTGATAGTTTGGAAGAAAAATAAAACAAACAAAGCAAGCAATCTGACATTTTTTGAAACGTTTTATGCCTCTGTTCGAAAATTATTAATGCTTCAATGATAAGGGAGTGTTAGATTTTGTGAGGATGACTTTCATTAACTTTAACTTCACTAACAATGATGGTTCTCGTGCTAGTTGAAAATCTTGATTTTTGGTGCAGCCTAGATTCAAACTGATGAACTACTTGTTACTGATGAAATTCTGCAAAGGACAGTGACAGGAAAAGTTCATAACAACAAATTGGTGCTAAAAACTCAAAAAAGTATAAAATGTAAAGTACTTTTTTTTTTTTAAATCTTTTTGTGGTGCTTGTGTGAGGGTGCATGTGAAAGTTCTTGTATACGTATCTCCAAGGAGAAGGGAGTGTGGCCAAAGCCGTGTGGGGCCAAAACGCGGTGTGGAGCAAGCTCCCGTTAAGGCCTAAAAGGCCGGGTTGAGGTTCTGAAGCACCTTGTGTATCTGGCCGCTGAGGCAGCCAGAGTTAGGGGCGTGAACGCCCCACGTTAGAGTGACTGCTTCCCCAGCCAAAAACCAAACCAAATTATCTCACATTTAGAAACTGAAACACTGCTCTGTTTTTTCATAATGGTAGACAAAAAAATGAATTCTCTGATGTTGCAAAGACATAATGGAGCCAAAAAAGACAGGTAGAAGGAACTTCAGGTAAAACCCATAGAAGTAGCAAATAAAAAAGAATTTTGAAGTAAAGAATTAACCTAAATTCTAAACTGATCTGTACTTGTTAAAAGTTGAAAAGATGTGAATAAACAGCTGCATTCAAACTTTGCTAAATTTATTTACGAACCGCTTAAATTTTTATCCACTTAAAAAAAAAGTCAAATTGCATCTGCATTCTTTGCATGGAGATAGTAAAAAGATTGTTATTCACAGTGATCTTAATTAATTCTAGTAGCCAAAATCTGGAGATTTAAATCGCAATCCCCTCCTCCTCTCTAGTAGCCACTCCCATTAACTTAATAGGTTATTAGCCAATTTTCACTTCACAAACCCTAAGAAACTGCTTGCTTTCACCAAAAACAATTTAAATCAGATTTTCTAAACTTATTCATTTTTCTTTCAAGACTGCATTACTTTAGATAATAGCAACAGCCATGTTAAAGTATCAGCATTCCATTTGTCCTAGGCAGCTCTGGAGGAGGAAAGACAGTCAAACTGAAACAAGGAGTAATCACCCAATAACTGGCATTAAGTGCTGCCAGAACTTCCCACACCCTAATTGCATTTCTATGGCTAAAACAAAATGCTCACTAAATATACTATTACTTCTAGATGATGGAATGTCAACTTCTTATTAGAATAGATATGAGAGATTATTCTTATACAGGACAGCAGAAACCAGATATTTATTTCTAGTCTGATATATCCATGCATAATAATAAGAAAACCAAAAAAGTAATAAAAAAGAGAAGAAAAATGTATACACATCGTCTGTCTCTGAACATTAAGGAAAACTTGAAAAAATCAATAAAAATTCACTCCTTTCAAGATAAGAATAATGAAATAAATTATACTTTAATATAATGAGTGCTGCCATCTAAAGTTGAAGATGTGGACTAAAGAGAGAATGAATCACTTATACCCATTTGAAACAAACAAAAAAACTGCATAATTATATTAAGAAAAACACTGTCAGTTCTTGTACTTATGAAAATATATTAGTTAAAATATTATATTAAATATTTTTGGTTTGGGTTTTTCCAAGAGGAGCTGGTAAATAGCTATAATCTTTAAACTAAGATGTTGCTTTGAATTCAACAAGAATACATATATCCGTTCTTTTAAAGAATAATTGTCATGAGAGATAATCTGCATACAAGCACAACTACTAAATGATGTCATGGCACTGTAATTATTTCATAGAAAAGAAGAATGTCATCCTAATCTGCATATGTTTTACAACATAATAAGTGGCTAAGCCTAATGAAAGACAAGTTTGGCTGTGCAGATCTTAAAATATGATTGTTTCTTTATTATTTTTTGTTGTTTTTAGTTTTCAGTGTTCCTCCTCTTTGTCTCTTTTAACAACCAAGCTGATAATGAAATGCTTTGTACATTTAATAAAGCATAGACATATAAATCTCACCAGAAACAATGGCATGACCACACAAGACTGCACAACTTTTCTGTTGCTTATTGGCCTCAATATTAGCAACATATATGTATTGGTTAGTGTATAATGGGGTAAAAGACAAACCCCTCCCAAAAAATCTCTCACTGTATTGTTTTTTTTTTCTATTTCAACAGTTTTTCACAGCACATTAATTTATACCATCTTCATTTTATTCTTAGTCTACATTGATTAAGATGAAGGTATTATTACTGGTGACACTTAATTCATTTAAAATTGTAAAATGAAACAAAATTCAAAGCAAAAATCTATTTTCCCTCTGCTTGCTCACAATCTCCTCATATCCAAAATCATTTTACAATAAAAGGGCATTTCCCTTGTTTGTTTGTTTTGCTCCTACTATCATTATTTAATATAATATTTTTTTTCCTTTTTTTTTGAGTTGGTACATGTCAGGAAGGCAATGGTGTTGGCTATTGCCCAAAGTCACTCCCTCCCAACACTCCAAAGGAAAGACATCATGCTGGAGAGGGATGCCCAATGAAGCCAATCCTCAATGGAACTGAACACAGGACCTCAACCTTAACAGTCTACCACCTGACTATGTGCTAACCTTTTCTGTGCAGAAGACAACTTCCACTAATTTACATAGCACAATTAAGAAGCAGGGGTTCTAGTGCTTCCTCAGGCACTACATGATGGCTGCTTGCATTTTGCAGAAGATTGGGCATCCAACAATAGCCAATGTATCACAGAAAGTTTAGATAAAAAGAAACTGTTAACAGCGAAATGCATTTCAGAGCTTTAGAAGAGCAAAGGTTAGTACTACATGCACAAACCGTGCTTCATAACCAGCAGAAATACTGGTAAGTAACTCTGTTACACACATCACCTAATCCATTTTCTTGGTTACTGGCAACTAAAAAATAAAATAAAACTATTTAACTCAAACTGGTCATACTACAAAAAAAAGTCAAAAAATTTTACTTATGATTAAATAATTTTAAAAAAAGACAAGCTGCATTGATGTACAATTAAACCACTAAAAATCAATCTCTCGCATCCATAATTATAACATATTTACATGTATTTTTTGGTGCATGAAAATAATCTATTTACTAATAAGAGAAAGCCGTTTGTTACATCCAGTATTTTTGCCTTCAGTTTTTTTTTTTAAAATTAAGGCTACTTCACTGTTAACTATAAAGGAACAGATTCGATTCAACTTTAAAAAGCAAAAATTCACTGGGGGGGGAGAGGGAATTTTAGAAATTTTCTTTTTCTTTCTTATGTTGAGTAACAAAACACCATGGAATTTATCATAGGTACATGTTCCAATATGGGAAATAACTCCAAAATAAGACATTGCACAAGCAGTTGTTATCTCCCTTGTACTGCAACCTATTAGTTTGTACATGTAGTACATTTTAGGTGATACTAGAGTGAAGTGGTTCAAAGTGCATGCAAGTTTTATTTATAATACAAATCATACTTTCACATTAACAAACAGGGAAAACCCACAGTTCACCTGTAGCAGGTCAGCTGGTGAACATAGCAAGGATTCTAACTGATTTTGTTTCTCTCCCCCCCACACATTATTAGTGTTGCATGGTAACCCTGACACTAGATAAATCGAGGCACCAGCAAAAAGGCACTGCTACAATGGCTCAATGTAGAGTCTTATACAATAAAACTTCGTGTGTGCATGTACGGGGTGTAGTCAAAAAGTATCCGACCTTGAATTTGCTTGAACAAAATAATAAAGCGTGAGCAAAATCCGCATGAGTATTAGGTGGCCACACCCTTCCTGAGCATGCGCAAAAATTTTCGTGTCTGTGGGTTGCGTCAGTCACCCGCAGTGATGCGTTGAGTACAAACGTGAAGAGTGTGCTGTGCAATTTTTCTTTTTGAGTCAAGATGACAGAGTGCATTGAGCAAAGATACTGTATCAAATTCTGCCAAAAACTTGGTGATACGCAAGCCCAGACTATTGAGAAGATTCAGAAGGCCTTTGGAGATGATGCTATGGGAAAAACGCAAATAAGGGAGTGGTACAACTGGTTCAAAGATGGCTGTACCTCAGTGGACAGTGAGCCACGTTGTGACAGACCATCGACTAGCAGAAATGATGAAATGATTGCAAAGGTTCGAGGAATAGTCTATGAAGACCGTTGTGTGACTATTGAGGAGATTGTTGCCGAAGTTGGAATCAGCCATGGGTCAGTTCAGTCAATTATAACAGAAGATTTGTGCATGAGGAAGGTGTCAGCCAAATTTGTACCAAAGTTGCTGTCTGACCAGCAGAAAGAAAACAGAAGGGAAATCTCCCAGGACATGCTGGAGTGTGCTAGCCAAGATCAAAACTTCATGAACACTATCATCACTGGCGATGAGACATGGGTGTACGGCTATGACCCTGAAACAAAATTGCAATCATCCCAATGGAAGCATCCATCCTCGCCAAGACCAAAGAAAGCAAGACAGGTGCGCAGCAATGTTAAACTGATGACGACCTGTTTTTTTTACTACAGAGGTATTGTGCACCATGAATATGCACCACAAGGTCAGACAATTAACAAAGAATACTACCTGGGGGTTCTTTGTCGCCTTCGTGAAAAAACAACCCGACCTGTGGGCAGCAAAGAATTGGCAACTCCACCATGACAACGCACCCGCTCATTCCGCCCATGTCGTCCAAGCATTCCTCGCCAAGCATAACACACCACTTGTTCGTCAGGCTTCCTACTCCCCAGACTTGGCTCCATGTGACTTTTGGCTATTCCCAAAGCTCAAAAAAACACTCAAAGGGAAAAGATTTGAGTCAACAGAGGACATTAAGCAAAATTCGATGGCACAGCTCTACAGCATCCAAAAAAGTGATTTCCAGAAATGTTTCCAGCAGTGGCAGGAACGCTGGCAGAAGTGTGTAGACTCCCAAGGCGAATACTTTGAAGGACACTAATCAAAATGGTGAGTTTTTTAATATTACTTGTTTTTTTTGGCCAAAGGTCGGATACTTTTTGACTACACCTCGTATACATGCTAATATAAAGTAAACAGTAAGTCACTAGACACAATAATAAAATAAGTGAATAATGAGATTATGTTTTCCACCAAATTTAACTTAATTATAAAGTCATTTTCTGTTCTTAATGGCAGTTACTGTTTCACAGTAAATTTACAGCTTGTTTTCATTTCAAAATATTGGCAGATTTTCTAAATTGTAATGTAAATCATTCTTCATTTATATTCATAACTAAGAGATCTAATTCATGTTTTAAAAAATGTAACTGATCCCTTAAGAAATCCTTACATTATTTGTTGTTGTTTTTTTTAGAAATTAATATTTAGTGTTGCTATTAAATCAGAAGTAATCCTAATTATGGCAGCAGATTGATATTTTCTTTGAGAAAGTTTTTTTAAAAAAGCAGCATTTAATCTTTTTAAGATGTGAAATGTAATTTGTCCTCTCTCTTCTCAACATAGCCAATTGATTGATTCCTTCCTTTGGCATGGACCTGAATAACTTTATAGCACCAGGTGTTCTGTCTTGAGGAGGGGGGATTAAAAATAAGCAAACAAAACCAAAAAAATGGCCCTAACTAATTACAAAACTTTTCAAAGCATCAATTTCCTTTTATCTGAAATGATATAAAAAGACCTTTATAAAGAATGTTGCAAGCTAGATTTATAAGTTGATAAAAACAGAAGAAAAAAACCCTGTCAGATTTAGAATCAGACTCCATCTTACAATGTGTGCGCTGCTGGCTAAAAAGTTGTCGGTCAGGAAGCCTACAGATGTGTATGGAACATGCAGAAATAAACAAAAAAACCGTCTTCAAATACTTGTTTATCATCAAGAATCAGGGCACAGAGCAAAAGGCTAAAGTATAATCTGGGTAATTTTCTTTTTTGGATGTGAAAAATAAAATCCTTACATTAAATAAAAAAAAAATGTTTTTAAATTTTTCAAGTGAATACTTTGCAATAATTCTCCCTTAATGGCCAGATAAATAATGATATAATTAGCTATTCTAAATCGCTACAGATGTACTGAGTCAGTGCGGGAGACATTCTTGTTGGTTCTGGAACAAACATGGGAAGAGGGTAGGTTTTTTTTATGATAAAAAAACCCTTGCACTGACAACAGTAAAATATCATCTTAATAAAGCCAACATCAGATTCATTATTTGCTTAGCAGTTAAAAAGAAAACTAGAAAGAATATATTCTTATGAAACTAAAATACTCACTCACTATTTACTTAGCTCTGAAATATAAATACTAGAAAAGAAAAGAAAATTCCAGAAACCTGTTATCATATTTGATTTGACAGCATCCTTTAGATTATCATCATAATCATTTGTAGTGATAAAATAGATTTTAAAAATGGAAAAAAAAAACATTAGGTAATAAAGTGAATGCTTTGATAAAGTAATATACAGGGGAAAAACAAGAATATTGTGACCATTAGTGTTGGCATTATCAGCATCACTTTATCCCAACATGTGGTAGGCCTGCCCAGATTCTGAAGTACCTCACCCAAAATTTGGGGCCCCTAGAAGCTATGGTTCGGCCATGAAACAATAACAAACACACACATGAAAATATTTATTAGATGAAGACAACAACAAAAAAATAAATCACTTTATAATGGTAAAAACAACAGAATGAAGCCAACTTCTTAGAGAGTAAAACATAGGATTTTTATTTGATTCCCATGGAGCTATCTACTGTCACAAAACATTTCAAGAGAAAATCTATACCATAAAGCATGGAAAACAGGTTTGTCTACAGTACCACTTTAGGAAAAACTAAATTTGTTAACCAAACATTAAAAAACAAGTAGAGCTGAGCATAAAAAAAAGTGTATAGAAAATATTTCTTATTACATGTACAAGCTTTCATAAATAAAAAAAAGGGGGCAGCATCATTTGCATATGAATATTCTGTACCTGCTAGCTAGCAAAGGAAATTCATTATTGCTTATGAATAATTAAAAAGAACTAATTTTCCAGGTGAACTATTTTTGGTAACAGGACATTCTCAACAGCAGCAGTCTTTACTGTTAACTGCTTACTGGGAAATCTTGGCTACATAGCCAACTGACTTCTTTCAGAAAACTTTGTTACCAATTTATTTTCATGCAGGAATGATATACTCTGTAAAACAAATGTATACTAAACATACAGAAAAACTATTTTAATTGTTGCCATTTTCATATCAACTCATTTATTTCAAGCTAATGGATTTGTTAGATACTTTTTGTCTGTTCATGCACTGGCATCGACCAATGTGATTGTCTCAATAACAACAGTTTTGACAATCATTAAAACTAAGAAAATAAATTAATACATATGACAAATAACACTAAAGACATTTCTCAAAGGTTTACTTTAGTTCACATCAGTTTCCCTGATCAAACCATTTATAAAATACCAATTGTTACATCAGTTAAGACTAAAGTATTTTATTACTGGGCAAGGAAAATCTCTTTAAGCAATAAAGGATATACTGAAACACAATAAATACTTATAAATAGTTATAAAATTATTTTTAAAAGATTTTTTAAAATTCTCTGAAGAACAGATACAAAATTAAAAGTACACCATATTTTTTTCATAACAAACTAGTTTTATCAATCATGTTGTGGAGACAAGTCATAAAAGTCTTAGATAAGCAAACACAAGAAACTAATGTAAACTTTCCAAACAATGATGTGATCTAGCTACACGATAAACCAAATTTTTCATTACTTTCCTGTCATTTTTCTCTTGGCTAACACCCTACAAGTTAACACAGTATCTAACAGTAAAATATAGCTGGTATATTATTATACTATTACAAGAAAAGAAGAGCATTGGTAAACAATGCATGCAACAAATGTATTCTGCTAATCTTTGATTTAAATTATGTAATTATAAACTAGTATAGGTTATCTGAAATGTAAAGTCTTTTTAACCACCACAACCCAAACACAATAAAAGTGTGTTGAAATAATACATACTTAAAATAAAGTTATCTTGTAAATATTTTCTTAAATAAATCTGCATTCCAAATTCAATATATCAAGAAACTATGGCATTAATCTGAATACATATTTCCAGGTTATTTATCTACCTCATCTCCACTGTTTAATTTGGAAAACAAATTTCAAGGGAAATCACTGAAGTACTCCATGATTATTTACCTTTGTAAATCCCCCCGTTTTCTCTTTACTCCTACATTTTTAGAGAAGGATGGGGTTTTCATATAAGACTCCAGCAGCAAAATGAAACAGATGATTCTGATGATGTAAATTACGCACTGCCAAATTACCAAAGTGAAGAGTGTATTCTGTTCGCAAGCAGAAGAAACTAAATGACATCCTACAATACAGTAATCATTATAGAAAAAAATAATAATAATGTTGATAGCCAATAATTCTCATTGTGATATAAAAACAATTTTTTAAAAAAATCTAGATAAAGAAACCAAATTGAGAAATTTAAAACAAAAACGAAATGTTGTATAAGGTAATGTTACTTGGAATGTTAAATGCGTTAAATGTAGCGGTTATCTCCCTTTGACTATAATACTAAAAGCGACCAATTCACTGAATAATGCTTCCATGGAAAAATTGTATTATTATTTGAAACAATAAATATAAATGTAGTAATTAAAAACAAAGAAAAGCTAAACAATGATATTCCAGACCCAAAATATTAACATAAAAAATGTAAATTAATGAATTCTATTTTAAGAATGTAAAGAATTCTAAAATAGAGAAATATTCAAATAGATCAACTACTATTTAAAGGCCATGCACAAAACCAAATTGTATGTTTCAAGAAGACCATTTCAAATAATAAAACAAAGTGATGGACAAAAGCAAATCATGTCAATGATAGAACAGTGCCCGTCTTTCAAGTTAAATAAATGAGTTGGATCCAGTGACAGGTGACTTCAAATAAAGTGGGCCAGAAATAACCTTGTTACCTATGGTTAGCATTAAAATTTTGTTAAGATAATTATTAGCATGTCAATATAAAAGCTTGTTATTAAATGTTGGAAGTAAATGAAGAAAGATAATTTTAAAATAGTTGTTAATTTGTATTAACATGTAATTTTTTTTACAATTATTTGAAGCAATTTCTTTTTCATTAATCTAATCCCTTTCATCACTTTAACATCAACCACAACAAAACAGAGACCAGTGGGTTTGTATTTCAGGTCTATAAAATACAAGCTTCAGTTAGTGTGCATCTTAGTAGATATTTTAGCTAGCAAATTATAGCTAACCAAAAACCCTTGCTGAAATACTGTGAAAAATAGTTAAGACATGCTCAGGCGATGAAGAGTAGAGAATGCTTATCCTTTATTATGAATTCATTGAAAAACATTTTAATTATTAAATAAATATCTTGTTGAGTGTGCTGCAGCTGGAAAGCCGTTTCAAGTTCTCGTACTTTTTGATGCAATCTTCAACAGTAACCTGCTAGAAATTTGTAATTTGATAAACCTACTTTAATATGCATAAAATTACTACATTACATGTTGGTTGTGACCTCAATTTCTTTTTTATGAAGAAAAAGTATGCTCTGATTTTGTAGCTTGGAATGCAAACAGATACAAATAACAAAAAAAAAAAAACAAGTTGTCAATACCAATAAACTGGTTTTGTAACAAAACAAAACAAAAAATTTATAGTACTGGTTTCAAATGTGTAAAATAACATTTGATGAAGCATTTTAATTCAAGGATGAAATACAATGATTTTAGAGAAAAAAAATTTTTAGATTTTTTTTTTCTTTCAAAAAATAGATGTCCAAGTATAAAGCGGGCAGGATGCACTTTCATTAACCTTCTTTCTGCTGATATGGTTCATAAATATTAAATCTCATAGGGAAGTAGATTAGCATAATGTAGTAGTGCATGACTGCAGTTTTTATTGCTGTTCTGTTCTATATGTGGTTTCTACTATAGCTAATCAGAAATGTTCAGCCTATTTCAGCCTTACTGCTGTACCACTTACTCACTTTAATACCCCTTATTTTTTTGTAACTTTACTGGTTTTCTGAGTTAAAAAACAAAAAAAAAAACTTTCAGTATTTAATCTATCTAATAAACAAAAACTTAACATAGGAAAATAGCATCCAAATTTGAAAGAACACATATTTATTCTAGAACCATACATAGCAGTGGAAAACTATAAGTAGGGTTAATATTTATGCTTAAGGTATCAGCATATTAATACAATGCTTGGAAAGGATTAGCATCCATGGTCTGCCAGATGTCTTACCATTCTCGGGAAACTTTCATCTTTGCAATGCACTGGGTATGTAAGCTGGCACCATCTTTCATAAAAATGCTGCCCTCTTTGAAAGATGACCATTGATGTAAACAGGCAAAAGTCCATCTTGGACAATGTTGACTTAGAAGTTACAGTTGCCCAAATCATCTGCTGTCTAAGACCTGACTCATTTGAAAAAAAAAAAACTGACAGTGTTCCAAAAATGGTACAGAAGTGTCCGTGTTTCCAAATGCAGTAAATAAGTATAATATTACATGGGGTGAGTAGTGGTTTGCATCTCACTATTTCTGTTGTACCTCTTACTATGGAGATAAAGTTTGATAGATCTTGTGGACAGCTACAAATGCTCCACCTAAACCAAACAATCAGTCTGTTAATAGTTGACAGCAGAATATCCATTACCTTGGAGATTTCCTGCTGGCTTCTATCAACGCTCTATTGCATGATTATGCATATCCTTTTAAAGTCCTTTACCTCCTGTTTGTGCCATGGTTGCCTTTAGACTGAAATTTTCTCTGACCTGTTTGCTATCCTGTTTGCTTGTGATCGTATGCCTATCATGGGACTGGAATGGCCTATTTGAGTCAGGGTGTCCATTACTTACGTAAAGTTTCTGCACATATTTCAATCTGCGAAAGAACCTAATTTGAATGTCAAAATAAACTGCACCATTATTTGAAAGATTTCCAGCAACTAACTTATGGGATTGTATAATTTCCTTTATCACACCATAAACTGGACTCAAGAAAGCATCGTTTGCAGCATTTTGGTTGATTTTTTTTTTTTTTCAGTTGGAAAATTTACTTATCCTATATTTTGTTTTCTCTAGCATTTATCTTTTGAGAAGGTTCCTGTTAAATATAAAACAGTATAAAGTCTGCATAAGATATACTTCTTAAGAAACATTTTAGTTCATGTTGCTAATTTTCAATCTTCTTTGTTTGTTTTGTACTGACTTCTATGATTACAACAGAAATATGCAACTTTACACCCTGAACAAATGCTGATTTCCCTGGTAAGTTTTAGGTAGCACTAGCTAGGTGTCTGCAGAGAGAAATTACACAGTCAGAGAGGATCACCTCTAACCTGTGCTAACCCAATAGAGGTTTTCTAACTATAGGTGAAAGGAAAACTGTTTGGATGCACTATGAAGAAGAAAATTAAAACACAGCTCCTCAAAAGTCAAACATATACTTACAGACACTGGCAAGTCAGGTTCCTTTTCATCTACAAGCACAGTGGTTGTTTTGGTTGTGGTGATATTGTAGCCGCTGGTGCGCACCTCTTTGCTGTTGCCAACTGGTGATGGTTGAGACTGTTCCCGGTTGTTCCCTGCCAACTCAGGGGGTGGTGGAGGCAGTTCCTCTTCTGTAGGGGACAGGGTTTTCTGTAACCAAAAAAAAGTAGAGAGCTGGAGAAATCAGAGAAGAGCCAAAAAAAAAAAAAAAACAAAAACAGCTGTACTTCTGAAAGAAAAGATTGCTTTCACTATTGAAAAACACTACAGAGAGCAAGTATTTATTGCAAGTCACTCAAGGTTTTAATATATCTGATGCATCTAGGTCCAGGATGTTTTTGAAGTGTCCCTTTTATTACACAAAATATACAATATTTATGGAAGTGTCTGCTAGTACCACAGTACCAACTTAAAAATCATCAAAGATTTCATAGTTCTTTGCAGCAGGATGCTGAAAGTAGCTGAGGGGCTGTGCCAATGTTACATTACAGTGATCAGTCACTACACAGGCTGATGGCAATACTGGATGTAATCCAAACACAGGATAAAACAAAGATCTTCAAAAGAAAAACCAGCAGCATCAACCAGGCAACTTTTTTAAAAAAAGATAACTCAATTCCTTAAAGATGCAAAATTCAGTGTATAGATAAACTGATTCATTGTATTCCAACTATCAAAGAAACTATAGAAACAAAATAAAGTGGAACCAAACCAGTAGCAACAATGGTGATGCTGAGTAATCCCTGATACTGTGCTATTCCAATGTTAAACAATAAGAAACCTGAAAATGAGATTAATCTTACACTGCTCAGTTGGGGAATGGTTACCATACGAGATAATCATGGCAGGAATTTATGCAAACCCCATGATCTAGGTACATCTGCTTATTGATGGACACAAATATTTATAACCTCAACATCAGGTGGTTTGTAGGATTCTGAAGATTAATTGCATTAGTTTGTGCTGGTTCCTGCTAGAGATGTTGACAGAGAGTCTGAGAAGTGAGGCCTACCACACCAACATCACCTCATCATTAAGACTGGTCCATACTAACAGCATATTTACTAAAAGTACAAGAAGGGGTCTGGTGGCTATCCTGGCATCTAGTGGAAGTTTTCCACCTCTTCTCTAAACCAGATAAGTAACTTTATTTTAGCAAAAAAATAAAATTGCCAATGCATCCAATCACAACATTAACATTAAGTCTCAAGAAATAGGTGTGCCTTTTAATTGCCACTCAGAAAACAAACAAATTCTAAATAAACTCATGGATTCAAAATAATATTTTGTAGTTAAGCATATTTAAATTGCATAGTTTAGTCCTGGAGTAGCAGGCCTGCTAATTTTTAGCTATGGGATAGTGGAGCATCACTTTAGGCTTAAATCATACATTTTCCTTTGATTACACTAAGTGGTTTCACTTGGAAGACAACAAAACAATACTGAGCAAGCAAGCATTTATCCCACTCATCCAGTCTGACAGAACAACAATCTCCTACTACAGTAAAAAGTTTTAAATTGCAAATGAGGTTTAAAAAAAGAATACACAATTATTTTTTTTTCATTAAAATTGTGCTGATAAATCATTACATGTTAGTGAGGATGATGATAACAGGAGAGGCAATTTCAGGAAATCTAAGATTTTGAAATTTCAAAATCATCAAATAAATGTCTTTCCTATATTTAGGGTTTTGCCAATTCTAAGAGTCATATATCATTATTTATTAAAGCTATTTACAGAAAGTTTTGTTTTTAGCATTCAAACCAATTTGCTGAGGCTTTCGAGTTCAACAGTAAATTAAAAACCAAATTACTGTAAGGTCAAGAATCTTTCAGAGGAACACAAACACACTCGCTCCAAATTTAGCTGAATAAGTGACTCTGTGGCATTTTTGTCTTAGTGGGAGAAAAAACAACAAAAACGAGTGTTAAATAAGCAGAGATAGAAAGAAAAAAAAGGAATGTAACATTAAAACAAAAAAAGCAGTGGATGAAAAGGCATTGGCATTATATAAAATGAATGATGACTGCTAAATTTGGAGTTTGAACAGAATGTGGCCATTGAATTTATGATCAGAATATTTAACAATACAGGGTTATTCAAAAAGAATGAACCGAAGGCTAACTCCAACATTCCAGAAAATGTGCAGTGCACCTGCCATGGATGCAACAAATGGTTATATAAGATCCCTGTTTCTGTTAGGTTTCAAGAACTTTCAGAATAAGATAAGAAATTAAGTGGTAAGCAAAAGAGTGAACCAAGTCTTGATGGCTTTAAACCGAAGCACTCATATTCCAACAGAGTACATCAAATGTTGAGAATGAAAACTGTGGTAAGTAATTTCATTTTAAGCAAAGAGTTAATAAAAAGATTAGCATGTCAACAATCACTGGTCAATCAGGTGTGGATAAGTGAGTTGTGACCACGTTTGATGATTTCAAACGGTTTGTGCCATAAGAAGTCAATGGATGGATATAATAATTAGGTTCTAACCAGATGTGAGAAAAGATAGCATATATTTTACAAAAAAGAACTTGTGATCAAAATGGTAAGTATCCACTAAGTAGTATGGACGGTAAAACGAGATGACTAAGTGTTTAGAGTTCAGTGAAAAGTAAAGATGTTGCTGGAGTCTCCATAAAATAGTTATCTTTTCTGGTTATAGTTATTATTTCTCAATAAATTTTCTTTGCTTGTTTCAAGTCATCTCAGTAATTCAAAAGCATTTAAATTAAAGTATAAATGCTATGAAAACTATTTCTCCAAAAGCTTTATAACAAAACAAGAACAAAAGATTGTAATGTGCATTTCTTACCATTTCCTACCATTTCCATGTGGTAGATAGAGTAAGAACTATCATGAAAAAAGACTGACTTTTTCAAATCAGTACAGGCCCTTTCAAGTATAGTTGTTCAACTGTTCATTATGGTGTGCAGTAATAGCAGTAGCTGAAGAAACAAACAAAATCCATGTGCTCACCTAGTTGCCTGCATTGCACACTTGTTGATTCAACAATGCACACAAACAATGAAATAGAAAAGAATCCCTCTGTTTAAGTGCTGTCTGAAGGCGCTGTTCTTTTCATGGTTTGAAATTCAATTGTTCAGGCTGCTGCTGCACTCACTCTTTTTAAAAACTAAGATGTTCATATATAATTTTTTTCTATAGCCAACAATAAATAGCATAGGCTTGTCTTGAAATGATCTCTCCATATGCTTCTTAAAACCACAGATCAATTGTGTGAATGTTCACAGCAGCCATTGGCTCAGAGATACAATTTAACATACACAACTGACAAAAATATCAAAGAAACTAAAAAAATTAAATGTTTAACCATGAAAATGATGCAAGGATGAAGTCTCCTTTCTGATACCACAGCCTATTCAAATTGTTAATCTGTAAAATTAAAGCTAAAATACCCCCCCCCAAATCATACAAGTACCAGAAATTCAACATCTAAAGCAGGGATCCCAACTTCTGGTATACGAATATACCAAAAACATACAAAACTTTTTTTGTCCATTGCTAATACTAATTAATAAAATTAATCATATTTAAAATTTTAATTTTAATTAAGTTAGCATTCAATAACATTCTATTTTATGTACCATTTTACATGCAAAGGTTAAAAAATTTTATTTGAATGAGCTCACCAAGCCCTAACCCAAGTTTTTTGGGGGTGACCTAGATCAGTGATTCTCAAGGTTGGGCATAGGAATATTTTGGTGGGGCATGGAATTAAGAAACTTTTAGTGAATTATAAGAATATTTTAGGAAATAATTAAAAAGTTGGTTCGAAAAATAAACTTATGTTGGTGTTATGGAAAGTGTAGATACAGGAAACAGTTGCCACTGTTACATAATCATGTCCATTCAGTGGTAGCCTGGCAGCATACACTACCAGAGGCCAGTATGTGGACCAGCTGGGTGCCCACAATACACAGACTTTCCATCATGAACAGCTGGGCCCCTGACACAGCCTATCCCTGCCAGGTCTATTTTTTTTTTTTCAGAAGGCTGAGCAGGGACAAAAAGGGCTGCCACAAAGGAGACACACAATTGCCAGGAATCACTCCAACCCACACTCCCAATCACACACTCTATTCCCCATCATTATTTTTTTGTTCAACAATTAGAGTAGTATAAAAAACATTAAAAAGTTGATAACAATTAAAGGGAAGTCACTCCACATCTACCCACAGTCTGTCTCAAATTACTCAATGTCATCAACTTTCAAGAGATCATTATTAATTATTGTTATTGGCTCAAGAGTGTCACATGTGCTTCTGGAGTTTTCTATAGAGTTCATTGATTGGATATAAATATGGATAGTTCTGGGTGAGCTGTCAGTTCAGTTTCTGTTTTGAGTGCAGCTTCCACAGTTGAATCACTAACGTGCATCAGTTGTTACTTGGCTGTTTAACTGAAGTTAAGTTTTAATTAGTTACGGAGATGACAAGCTCCTAGAGCAGATTTGTTTTCCTTGTTGAAATGTTGTTAATATTATAAATAAAGTTTCCGTTGCCACCATTATGGTGAGATCGCTTTACTGAGAAACACAACAGTTGGTGTGAAAGATGTGATTTGCCAACACTATCAGTATAACACAATTGTGGTAACTTTCAAGTAAAATCAGTTTATGTATTTTATTTTCATAACGTGTTTTTGCTCTAACTTTAGGATTAGCAGATTTATACATTCTGTACAGTACATCACTAATTGCAATCCCTCGTCTTTTTCAGATATTCTTAACCCATATTATTCAAAATGAGCAAACCAACCAGGCAAAAAGTTCATCAATACTCAATGGAGTTTTTGAAGTTTGGGTTTATACCTGCTGTACATGATGAACGTGCACCTCTTTGCCTATTATGCCAACATACTTTGACAAATGAATCAATGAAAGCAGGCTGTCTGGAGCTGATTTGAGGGTAAAAGATCCTAACCATGCCAATTCAAAATGGAATATCATAAATCACTGAAAAAGAAGTTTGAAAATAGATAAAAAGTCACTTCATTATTGCTGTGCAAACTACAGCCCTAATTCGTACCCTTGAAGCTAGCTATGAAAGTTCTCTCTTGATAGCAAAACATGGAAAGAATCATATGATTTGGGAGGAACTGATTGCAATATCAATGTTTCTCAAAACGGTTCTGCATATGGATGACAAAGATGTCCTAGCAATGCCATTGAGTAATAGCACTGTCTGCAACAGAATAGATGATATGGTCAAGATGTTGGAAAACAGTTTATTGAGAAGTTGAAATCACGAAAGTTCTCAATACAAATGGATGAATCTACTGTACGCAACAGTGAGGCTGTTATCGGCATATGTGAGATATATTGATCAGGAAGAGTTTCAAGAAGAGATATTGTTTTGTGAATCATTAGAAACTACTACTACTGCAGTTGATATCTACAGCAAGCTCAAAAATTATTTGGATGAAAATGAAATACCAAAAGAAAACATTGTATCTTGTGCTGCAGATAAGGCACCTGCTATGATGGGTAAAAAAAAACAGGATGTTTTAAATTAATGAAGGAGGGAAATCCAAACATGTTGGCTGTGCATTGTGTTGTTCACCGAGAAAACTTAGTTGCCAAGAAAATTTCCCCTATTTTACACGAAATACTGCATGCTGTGATCAAGTGCATCAATGCCGTCAAAGCCAATGCCAAATGTGAACGTCTGTTTAAGCAGTTTTGTGTCGATAAAAATGCAGAATATGTGAGATTATTGCTTCACAGTGAAGTAAGGTGGTTGTCAAGGGGAAACTGCTTAAAAAGATTTATGGAACTGTTTGATCTCCTCAGCGAGAGTTTTTGAAAGACAGACCTGAAATGAAGCTCCTGTTGACAACCAAATGGAAAAGCTTATGTGAGTTACTTAGCAGACATTTTTGAAAAACTAAGTACATTGAACAAGGAGCAAATATGACAATCATTGATGCAAAAACAAAGATATTTGGATTCACAGCACTTCTAGAATTATGCCAGAGGAATATTTCTGCAAGAAATTTCAGTCACTTCTATTGGCTAAATAAGTGTGAGGTAACTAATGATGCTACAAAAGTCATTGTTGACCATTTGAAAATGTTAGTTACCAACTTCAATGGCAGATTTTGTGATTTAAAAGCCATGGATTTTCCCTCTTGGTTAACTCAACCATTGCTGGTGAACTTATCTGAGATCCTGGTGCAATACCAAGAGGAGTTATCTGAGTTGCAATATGATGAATCTGTGAAAATTCTGTTTAAAGTGAAAGAAACCATGATGTGGCTCTCTAACAAGATTGAAAAAATACCCAAACTCAACTACTTTAGCAAAGGAACTATTGATACATTTTCCATTGTCTTATTTAGTGGAATGTGGCTTCAGTGTTGTTAGTGATTTACTACTAGCTAAGGGAAATCGACTGGGAATTATAAAACATGGAGATTTAAGGTTTGAAACTTACAAAATTAGACCCCTGAATCAAAAAAATCTGCAGCCAGCATCAGGGGCAAGGTTCCCAATGAAGTGACGACAATCGTTGAATGCATTTGAGATAGTTGACATATTGAAGTAGTAGCTGAATATGAAATGTGTCTTCCGGATCATACAATGTCTTAAATGCACTGAGATAAAATCCTTTAATTAAAACTTTTGAAATTGTTATCTTTTTCTGCTAATGGTAGGGTGTATGTTTTTTTTTCGAAAATAGTGGGGCCTAGGGCAAAAAAGGTTGAGAACCACTGACCTAGATGGTCCACCATGATGGTACCCTGACTTTTGTTCTCTTGATTTAGTGGTACAAAAATAAAAAAAGGGTTGAGAACCCCTGATCTAAAGTAAAAAAAATTAAGATTGCTATGTAGTAAAATTAGGCCAAGTTTTGTAACCTGACTACTGATAATTTATCTGATAAAGACAGATAAAATTAAAGTGTGTTATTGTTGGCATACACTGATGTCTGTAGGAAAATGTTATCAATCCTACACCAGATGGGGCTAGGCACTTCCAATTTTGGCAGGGAAATCCCTACTAATGCTTTTCACTTTTAGAAGTGAGAAAAAACCAGGGTGGCTAAAGAAAACCCAACACAGATCCATGTCAGGAAAGTTTGACAAACTAGACTCCTGCCATGGAAAGTAAACTTGGATCTATAATCTAAGCATTAGACTATTGTCTCACCCAAGATCAATATAAATAGATGCAAACTATTGCATTCTAACAAGCGTACACCTTAAAGTTACTCTAACATTTGTAAACCCTGATCAGCTTGAAATGTACTTTCTCCACTCAAATGAATATTTCTCAATTATCTGCATAGTTATAAAATACTCCTTGTGTTTAAGATATTTGCTGACTTCAATTTATTGTTGTGTGTTTGACTGCTTGATAGTCATTTATCTTGGAGTTTAATGTTAAAGGTGTATAAAAGCAAATTTAAATTTTAAACAAATTCAGCTACAATATTTCAACATCAAACTTTCAAGTGTAGCACCAGTGAGCCAAAAATAATTTATTTTCATTTTGACAATTAACTTTTCCTGTGAAAAATTATTTCCAATTCACTTGCATGTATAAACTATTTTTATCTTGCACTACCTTTACTCTGGTGTTACCTTCAAATTACTACTACCTTTTAAATGTGAATAGCTCTAATCACACTCTCGCTTTTTTGTTAAACAAAAGAGAAATTGAAACAGAAAAAAGTTAAAAAAAAAAAAACCAAACAGGCAGAGCAGCTGGTAATCTTGGCCTACACATTTTTTTGAAGTGGGAGCTTTGAAAGATGCTTGTTCGCTTATCAACATACCAGAAGAGGTCTAGACATTCATCTTACCAGGTGAAAGTCCATCCCAAAATCTCATTAGATAAACTGCACTACTCTAGTGTTTCCATAAATACGGACTTATCATGCAACAAGTACCAGCTCAAACCCCACCTTGTTTATAATACAGACACAATGGCAGCAGCTTCCTTTTTTTTAAAAAAAAAAGAAAAATACTGATGAGCAATTTTCTGAATTTGGTCAGGAATAATACTGTAAAACTACCTATTAAATATATTATTTAACCTGTAAATCTAAACACTAGTCTCATTAATAACCAAGAATTTTCATTTCAAGATAACTATAATTAAATTTGTAAAGCTACAATTTCTATATTTCCCAATTTTAAAAAAAAAATGCATTTATTAATATTTATTCAGTGAGCAAACTTCAAACATACTGCACTCACAAAATGTTTTATTTAACTGATCTTAGTAAAATGCTCCAAGAAAGGGAGCATTCAACCAGCAAGTCATCAATACTGTACTTACATCAAACTTGGGCTGGTTGTTGGTGACTGGTGGCTCCCTCTCCCATTTGCTGGCAATCTGTAGTGTTTCAAGTGTTTTCTGTTGTGTTGACTTTGTATCATCTAAAAGAGTGACTTCATAAAACTCCTGTATGTCTGCAAATAAGCCAAAAAGAATTTGTGGCATTAGTTTGCTTTTATGCAGATGGGGCCACTTCAGTGTCAGTTAAGCCTTACCTTAATTTTTCCACTATCATAAAATAAACAAAAAAAAGTAACAAACTTGGGTCCTTATATACCATAATGGTTACTACCTACTTTCAGTTAACAGCAAAACAATGTTATGCTTAGCCTTAGGGAAATTTTAATAAGTTTTACTAAGAGAACAGATCAACAATTGCAATTCCTCCCTCCCATCAACATTAATTAGTTTAGTTGTTGTGCATAAGTCTCTACAATGGAGATAACCTCTCCACAACTGCTCTGGTAAAGGAGCAAAGTGACCAGGCTATCTGCTAGACCTGACCAGCTCCACCAGATGCCCAACATGGTAGAATTCTGCATTTCTAGCTGTAAGCAAAAAAAATAGGACAGGTTAAAGAAGAGAAGAAAAAAGAAACCACATCAGGGAAGACAAATGGCCATTGATATTATTACAAAATTGATTAATTCTATTACTACTAACTACACTTGCTAGGAAGTTATTTTATCCATTAACAATTCTACTTCCAAAAAAAAAAAAAAAATTATACAGGGATATCCAAAAAATGTATACTTTTTTCTATATCCTAGTAAACAAACATTGCACAAGAGAATTTTTACTTTATACATCAGACATAATTAAAAAAATGATATTCTACAAGTGTTCAAAATGTCCATCATTGGTGTCTATGCAGGCATTGGAGCATATGCCAACAGAGTGACATGTAGCAGCATGTTCTCACAGAAATAATTTTGAGGCATCAATAATTCTCTGTTGGAGTTCATGGATGTCGGCTGCTTTTATAGCATATACCTTGACCTTTAACATATCCCATAGGAAAATATCTGGTGGTGAGAGATCTGGAGAGCATGGCAGGGGACATATTCAACTAGTTCACTTTGTCCCATCCACTTCCCAGAAGAATGTTCATCCAAAATGTATATATTTTTGTCACTCTGAAAACAAATCAGGGGTTTAGTGTTGCATTCGATGGTACAGTCATCTCTGAGTTTTCAAATGAAATGTGTCTTAACATGAGACAAAATCCCTTTATATGGTAGTATACAAAACCGTTTAGACATCTTTTTAATACTCTATTTATATACAGGTGCATCTCAAAACATTACAATATCGTGGAAGAGTTCAATATTTTTGTCAGTTATTTCAGAAAGTGAAAATTGTATATTATAGACTCATTACATGTAAACTAAAATATTTCAAGCATTTTTCAATTTTAATTTTGATAATTACCAACAGCCCAAAAAAAAAAAAAAAGAAAAAAATGTATCTCAAAATATTAGAATATTCCATTTCGAGTTTGAGTAAATCACTATTTATGCAGTATAAATACCACGAATCTCTCAGTCTGGTTCAGTACACACAACCACAATCATGGGAAAGACTGCTGACTTGACAGTTGTCCAGAAGACACACATTGACACACCCTCCACAAGGAGGGTAAGCCACAGAAGGCCATTGCTGAAAGGGCTGGCTGTTCGCAGAGTGCTGTATCAAAGCATATTCATGGAAAGTTGACTGGAAGGGAAAAGTGTGGTAGGAAAAGGTGCAAAGGCAAGAGGGATGACCACAGCCTTGAGAAGATTGTCAAGCAAAGCCGATTCAAGAACTTGGGGGAGCTTCACAAGGAGTGGACTGAAGCTGGAGTCAGTGCATCAAGAGCCACCACGCACAGACGTGTGCAGGAAATGGGCTACAAGTGTCGCATTCCTAGTGTCAAGCCACTCTTGAACCAGAGACAACGTCAGAAGTGTCTTACCTGAGCTAAGGAGAAAAAGAACTGGGCCATTGCTCAGTGGTACAAAGTCCTCTTTTCAGATGAAAGTAAATTTTGCATTTCATTTGGAAATCAAGGTCCCACAGTCTAGAGGAAGAGTGGAGAGGCACAGAATCCAAGTTGCTTGAAGTCCAGTGTGAAGTTTCCACAGTCAGTGATGATTTGGGGTGCCATGTCATCTGCTGGTGTTGGTCCACTGTGTTTTATCAAGTCCAAAGTCAAAGTAGCCATCTACCAGGAGATTTTAGAGCACTTCATGCTTCCGTCTGCTGACAAGCTTTATGGAGATGCTGATTTCCTTTTCCAGCAAGACTTTGCACCTGCCCACAGTGCCAAAACTACTAGTAACTGGTTTGCTGACCATGGTATTACTGTGCTTGATTGGCCAGCCAACTCGCCTGACCTGAACTCCATAGAGAAAGATGAGACACCAGACCCAACAATACAGACAAGCTGAAGGCTGCTATCAAAGAAACTTGGGCTTCCATAACATCTCAACAGTGGCTGATCGCCTCCATGCCACGCCGCATTGATGCAGTGATTTGTGCAAAAGGAGCCCCAAACAAGTATTGAGTGCATAAATGAACATACTTTTCAGAAGTTCGACATTTCTATATTATAAATCCTTTTTTTTTTTATTGATCTTATGAAATATTCTAATATTTTGAGATAGTGGATTTTTGATTTTCTTGAGCTGTAAGCCGTAATCATCAAAATTAAAACAAAAAAAAAAAGGCTTGAAATATTTCACTTTGTGTGTAATGAGTTTAGAATATATACAATTTTCACTGTTTGAATTAAATTATGGAAAAAATGAACTCTTCCCCGATATTCTAATTTTTTGAGATGATATTAGTTTTTTGTTGTTGTTTTTCCTAATATCTAATCACATCATAATTTTAGCTAATTTATAATTATGATCCCTCATATTATTATGACTGTAGTTAATTGTCCAAGCCCACAGGCTCAAAACACCTAATTATTTTGCATATCACTATCAAGTCTAAAATTTAAACTGAAAAATATAATATTTTAATTGTTCACTGTATTCCAAATGATTAAGAGCTGGAAACAAGCAGTAGAGGAAATATGAATAGCAAAATATTCACTCTTCATCTCACTGAAATAAAAAAAATTTTGCTGAATTTTTTGCAACTGCATATTTCTCATATATATCTGTCAATAATACACCAGGTCTATAAATTTATGTTTATAAAAAAAGTTTTCATTTTTTTGTTTTCCAGTTGCTTTATATTTTTTCTCTCTTTAACAATGGTATTCAGAACATAGCCTGTCAGCTTCTCTGTATTTCCAACAGTAGCATTTACTAATAAACCACAAATTCTAAAATTAAAGTGAAATTGCAACGCAATGCCAGGTAAAAATAGCAAACATTTATGAATGGAATGTTCTAATTGGCTTATTTGAACAAAAAAAAAATTGTAGTCTTAATCACCTGATATTTTAAGGTTTGACAAAGGTTGATTAATGTCAGTGCCACAGGGATAAGTTGAAATTTTGAACAAGTTGATTGGATTCCCTCAAAAAAAAAAAAAAAATTCAGATCATCTAATTTGTTGACAACTGGTTGTCAGGCTTGCTTAGAAAGTTGCTTACCAACTAAATCATTTAATGCATACTAATCCATTAACTATAATAAGAGCTTCATCAAGAACTTCATTTGACTTTTCATAAGTGACCACAACTGATCATAAGAAATATTTTAAATTACTAAAGTTATTTAGATTTTCTCAGTCATTCAATTATCTAATGCACCTCTTTCCAGGGTCTAGGCAAAGCAAGATCTGCTACAATGCTATTATTTTTCCAGATACTGGGCTTACTGCAGTTTTCAATGTTATCCCAGCCACAAAATGTGGCCTTCAGCAGCGAAGTGTGCGCATGTGTGTGTGTGTGTGAGAGAGAGAGTTGATCTTGAAAAAAAAAAAAAACAATGAAGATGCTGCTAAGTTTATGGGTCTCATCATCTTACCAACACTATAAGCCAAAAGTACCACCACATCACGTTAATTACCACTAAATAAAGATTTTGGGAAAAGCCTCACTTTTGCGAACAACATATCAACAATAGTTTTCCTTTCTTGATAACTTAGAAATTGATGCAAAACAAAGCTGCAAACAATAAATTATCATTAAAAAAAGGAAATGTTCCAACAAAGTAGTGGTGTTCTGTTTGTTTTGGTACAAAACAAGTAGTGCAAAACTATGTCTGTTCTCTCTCTAATCTCATGGGTAAACAGTAAAACTGATCTGATTATTATCAACTGTCTAATAAAGCTTCAAGTTGCAACCAATTACCAATGAACTTGTGCCAGACATCCATGAGTAATTTTGTTTAACCACTTGGCAACTCGCCTGTATTGTTCCATGAAGTTCTGAGGAATGCATTCCATAATGGATTTATTAGACTTAAATCCAATGACTAAAAAGATAGCTTCATGTTACTCTAAATAATACCTTGCCTTGTGAAAATGCTAAATGGATGCATTTTCATCCAGAAACACCATGTCATAACATCAAAATTTCACTTCACCAAAAGAGAAAACTTACTAGATCATGACAAAAGTCCAGATTTCTAATTCACTACGAACAGATGCTCAATGCACTATAAATCTGTAATTTTTTTATAGGCAAAGCAAAGAGTAGTAGGTTACTATTCATACCTGTTTAAAGCAAATGCTACAAAAATTCACTAGAGGTAAGCTTCTGCAATAAGAAGAGTATAAAATAGTGTTTATTTTATTTTCACAGACTGCATTAAGAATATTTTTAACTAATTTCCATTCTTTTCAGTTTGTATTTCAATGAATTTCAACTAGATTAATTATATTGTGCTATACACTATTTTTTCAATCAGGTTATCAGTGATATAATGCAAAAATCAACTCATTTGTATTATTAATTTTATTCCATTTGTATCATGAAAAACTTATTTTGACCTTAAAAATATTTTTGATATATTTGGTTGCCACATCAATAAATAAATAAATAACAATTTTGATTGAAACTTATTGGTGGGATAGTTTTTGTGGCAATCTTCATTGACATCGCAAACGTGATTTACAAAACACACTCATCAATTCCAAACATTTGTATTTACTGCTTTCTGTTCTACTACTGCACTAATAGGATCAAGCTTCCTCAACATCTGCTTTCTGTTGTGAAAAAGATCAAGGTGATAAGAATGCATGAGCAGCAGCAAATATTGAGCTTATGTACCATCGATAAGAGGCTAAATTTATCACTGTACTTCTAAAACTACAGTGTAAAAATGACTTCTTATTACATCTTTTGAAAAAAAAAAAATAGATGCACAAATAATGTAAATTAAATGAGCTATTAACTGTTTTGCTGCAAAAATTTCCCGTGATCTTATTTTAACAGTAAACCAATCGAAAACACTCTTCTATCAAGTTTTGGTGCCGGTCAAACTATGTAATAAAAAATTGCTATTAACAAATCAAAGTGGTCATTTTACAGCAAGATCGGCAGGCCACAATGCTGGGCTTACCGCAGTTTTAAATGATGTTATCCAAGCCACAACATGTGGTCTACAGCAGCGAAACAGTTGTGTGTGTGTGTGCGTGCGCATGCATGGTGCATATCTACACCATAAAGTGCAATAATTCTTAAGAAAGCAAAATGGCCATCCATAACCTGCACAAAAAGAATACAATTGTTGTTTCCCTTGGGTGGCCATTATATAAAGGTTTAGCTGCAATTGTCAGTTTTTGTTTTTTTGTTAATAAAAGCCAATTTAACCCCTTCTGGTTGAATAGTGCATGGGAGTAGAATTCTCTTTAGATTTCTTAAATGTGAGTGGTTGACAATGGTCCAAACCAATACATGGCATTACAGTTAACAAGCTACATTCTGAAGTTGAAAGAATTTGGAAGAAAAACAAGAAAGTTATGGGTACTGTCTCAGCAAATAATAAATATCTTAAGATACCTTATTCTAAAAGATACGGATATATATAGTGCCACATATTTCACATTTTCCCCACTTAATTTGAGTCGCTATTCCATTAAAGCAATTGCATATTCATTATGAATCAAGTTGATATATAAAGCTGATGAATAAAAACATCACCTACAAAAATGTTACAAGACTAGAAAACACCTTATCAGCAGAGTTAACAAGCAAACACAGAATCATCCTAAAACTTCGATGACTGGTTTGGAGGGGGTGGCTAAAGGAACTAAAAGTGTGGCCAAACAGTACGCATTTTCAGTAAACTGAAAAAACCTTTTAATGATCACCTAATTTTCTAACATAACGAATCTTACAGCAGAAAACAAAAATTTTCTTTAATGAGTAAATAAACTCCAAAAAATTAATAAAAGTCCTGTCCATTAAGACTGGCAAACAATTTGATATAGAATTAAACAAAATTTAATGACATCATCTTGATGTATGAGGCACAAGCAAGTTTATTTTTTTCTTTTAGTGAATTAAGACAATACCAGTAAAATAGTCCGTAGTTCTCAACAAGGTCACATTCCAGTAATACATCAAAAGGAATTAACTAGCAGCAAATGCAGCAGGTTTTCTGTGACAGTTTTATCAGGTATGACATTACACTTTGATTATTCAGATTAAGAGAACTATAACAGAAAAGTTAAGATCAATAAGTTCTGAGTGGGCCAGCTACTCAACTGAAATTTTGATAGAACTGATAAAATTGCTGAGCAAATGCTAAATTTGAGTAATTAGCTAATTGTGTTACCATGAGACAAGTGCGGATATTTATTCAATTACATATCTAAATTTATTGATTAGGTGAAATTCTTCTTGTTGCCAGGTTCTAGTTTGGTTGATGGGTACAGTTAATTATTCATAGGCAATCATTCAATTCACCATGCAAGAGTTTATTAGCAAACTACAGACAATCATTTAGTCATTTCTTCTACTAAGGAAGCAAGTAATATCTTTATTTAATAAAAATAAATTCAATTTTAGCAATAAAAGGAAAAATGCATTTTAAAAAATTCCTTTTGTCTAGCATCCTCAATAATCCTTGGATAACTGTTCCAACTATCAACATGATCATTGTTTTTAGCCTCCAGTAAGGCAAATTGACTTTAGCACAAAGAAGACAAACTTTTGTCAAAGGGATTACATAGTAGAATTAGTGGAGCTATGGTAATGCACCACTCCTGGTGCCATGTCCCTACCCTAAATATTAGGTTGCTATGGTTTGCAAAATTTCAATCAGGAGATGTGAGCCTCACAGATAAGGAACTTAGTGAACGCCCTTCCAGCTGTGATGATGACCGTCTGAATGCCTCAGTTGAAGCCGATCCAAGAAAAACAGTGCGAGAAATTGCTAGAGAGTTTGACGTAAGCACTGCAACTGTTGCTTCCCAGCATCTTGACGCAATCTGCAAGGTGAAAAGGCTTGACAAGTGGGTGCCCCATGAGTTGAATGAACAACAAAATCGTCAATTGGAGATCTGCTCTTTGCTTGTCATAAGAAACAAAAATGATCCATTTCTTGACCAAATCATTGTGTGTGATGAAATATGGATTTTTTATGACAATCACAAACAATCAGCACAGTGGCTCAAGAGAGAGGAAGGCACCTAACCACATTCCAAAATCCAGCCTCCATCCAGAGAACGTCATGGTCACTGTCTGGTGTCATCCACTATAACTTCTTGCAAACTGATGAAACCATCACAGCTGAAAGGTACTCTCATGAATTAAACGTTCGTCAGAAACTCTACAAACAACAGCCAGCATTGAAGAGTCAAAGTGGCCCAATCCTGCTCCATGACAATGCTTGTCCTCATGTTGCAGAAGTGACTCTTCAGAAACTGAACATGTTGGGGTACAAGGTTCTCCCTCACCCAGCCTATTCACCAGACCTTTCTCCCACAGACTACCACCTTTTTCAAACACCTCGACAGCTTTCTCTGTATGAAATCCTTCTCCAAAAAAACAGCAACTGGAACTGCCTTCCAACAATTTATCGACTCCAGAAATCCAGATTTTCTTTCAAAATGGTATAAATGCACTTGTAACATGTTGGCAGAAGTGTATTGACTGTAATGGAACTTACTTTGATTAATAAACTTCATGTTCAGCAATGATATGAAGTCTCATTGTTGTGGTAAGAAAACCGACAAAACTTTTGTAACAACCTAATAGCTATCACCTTTGAGCTCTAACAATGACAACTCACATTAATACAAAGGTAACATTTAATGAAGATCATGCTGGCAAGGATAATAAAAATTGTGGCACTAGTAGAGAGAGAAGAAAAAGGCCTAAACTGTTATGTATTAAGGTTGACCACTGAAGACCTGATAGCCCAATAACAGAGAAAGATCTTAAACTTTACAAAGATTCTTCCACAATAAATATATACCTTTTTTTCCATAGTATAATTCACTTCAGTATATTGTACTACCTGTTGTCATTCACACTTTAAGATGCAGTTATTCTATGGCCTAGAATGCAGGAATTTCATTATTTTACCACCTATTTTTTTATTAAAATATTCCAAGGACAGCATTCCCACAGATATCCCAGCCTGCATGTAGCTTGAACTGATGGTATTGGAAGTTGGAGTCACAAGGATTTGTCAAATGGAAATAGGATTATACTGAGGAAAAAAGATTGAGAACTGCTGGTCAATAGCACATATGTATATACTAATGATGCTGGTGGAAAGAGTATGAAAAAAAATGGAAGGGGAGTAATAATAACAGGGATATTTATATAAAGAAAACAAAATGAACTAAAGTCTATAGACTACTTCTGTAAAACCATATAAAAAAACAGATTCTGTTTCCACATTAATGGTTTGTTGTTAAATCAGAAATTATCAATAATTTACTAAAATATTAAGAAGTTATTTTATGAAAATCTTTAACCACTTCCACAGGCTAAAATAAAATAATAAAGCATTTCACAAGTTTTTGAGACGTTTTGCATATATAATACCAGTATAATTCTTTTACATGGGAATAAAATACCATAAGTATGAAAATATGGCATCATTGTAGTGGTATTAATAATACAAAGTCCCATGCACAAAATAAGGCCTTTCATCTCAGAAACTACAAAGCAGCAAGGGAGAGAAAAAAAAGTAATTATATCAGATTTGTTTAAAACACATGTCATGCATTTAATGGACATCTAGTTTAATTCTAATTGCCAGCTTAATGTGCTTTACCTGTATTTGTATGCAAATAATAACTTATAGCTGCAGTTAATATTATTATTACACAGGATATATCACAAAAAGTTACAATGTTTCCCATTCATGACCTGTTGACTGTCAGGGTGAAAAAAGGTAGAAATCTGGATGTGCTACCATTGCCACAATGGGAAAACAGACTTTCAAAAGCACGAGCCTGCTATCAAACTTCCTTTTTGATAATTAACGAATGTAACTAGGAAAGAAAGTCTCAAACAATTATTTCTCCTATTCTATAGCAATGTAACGGAGTAAAAAGCAAGTACTGTCCTAGCATATTTGTCCAAATCCCCACCAGAGGCTTATTCTGAATACATTTTGACCATCATATTCAAATTTAATTACCACAATAGTTTCTCACAACATACTAATTATAATTGACAACAGTGTTTATTGTACACTCAACTTATTAATCAACTAGCCAATGTAAGCAACATAAAAATATTTTTGTACATTACTGATTACACTAACTACAGCAGGTACCTAACTCATGGACTAAAATTCACAGCTAATGATAGAAGCCAAGTTTATCTACACATATGTAATCAAATAACTCTTTTTGTGGTATTGAAAAATTTTATATTCATGTGTAGACATTTTAATGTAAAATAAAGTAGATTTGAATATAATGGAACTTTCAGAAAGTATCTGATTTACTACTAAATAAACTCAACTTTAGCAGCAAATATTTATCAGTCAATAGTCAGTTGGCAAGCAGTCTAACAGTGCTTGGTCACTGGGATTAAGACACCACATAACTGGTGTGATGGTGTGATCTCATTATGTATTTAAATTTTTTAATATGACTTTATGATTTTGAAATAAACTACTTTTAATTTATGTATATGCTAAACATGTAAAAAAAAACAGCAACTAAATTTTGTTTTAATAATAGATGTGGTAGGCACAATAGACAAGTTGCAAAGTTTGGAATGAGTTGGTATGGCCACCACTAACTGAAAGTAGCATCTGAATAAATTAGGAGGGAGAGAGAGAGAGAACTGCTGAACTAAATGCAGATGAATTATAATGAAATAAACAACAAAAAATTACTCATTAAGAAAAATTAGCTTAAACAATAACCTGCATATTAACATGGTAGAAAACTAAAAAAATAAGGTGTACATTATTTTTAGTGCAATATTACATAACCAGATTTTAAGGTATCTCTCTTTAGGGGGCGATACTCTAGTCTGGCATTTTAAACCAGTCTCTGCTCCACCCCCCTGTGCATGTGGTTGCCATGGCAACCTTACAAGTATGAAAATGCTGGCAGTAACTGTTTCATTGGAATTGATTTTTTTTTTTTTTTTAAATTTGAAGATACTGCATTTAGAAAAGTGTTATCATGTGTGTTTTGAATATTTTTATATTTTAAAGCATTTTCTTAATTTTTGAAATTCTGGAAATCAACAAGTTAGCATATTCACCAAAAACTTGCAAACTAATATGGATGACAGTTTTCCTGTGAAATTGCATTTGACTGCTTTCAAATCTAAAGACTTTTGGATAAAAACAAGAAATGTTATGGGTCCATAATATTATGAAATACCTTAAAATACCATAAGCCAACAGAAAATAGAAAAGGACACCGTACTACAAAATTAAAATTTCCTTCACATGTCAATGTCTTTATAGCAAATGAATATCCACTTATAAATCAAGTCTACATCTAAAAGCTGAAAATACCTGTTTTGCACATAGAATCCAAATAAACTGAACTAGAGACCTAACCACAGAAAAACTTTTCATTCATTCTTTTTTATAAATAAATAAAAAATGAATTCACATTAAAAAGCAATTGTTTTTTCATAACAATTGAAGATTTAATGTTTAAATTAATATTTTTCTGTTTTTGTTGTTTTAATTATGTAATTTCCTCAAATTTGAGACTCCATAAAACCAAGCAAACGATGTGGTTTGCAATGGTTGATATACACTCCCAATACCACTCTGGGGGTACTAAGTGATTATTTATAGCGCACTAGATATAAAGTATGGCATCCATTCCCATCACCACCTCTCAAATCAAATTTAAAAATTAACCAAATGAAAGGAGTTGGACCACATAATAACAAAGTTATACTTAAAACAATTTTTCGTAACTATTAAAGTTTATAAAATAGTTTCAATAAAGGAAATAGCCTTGTACTTTTGGATTGCTACTCTCACAATCTGCTAAAAAGGTAACTATAATACAAACTGAACTAAACAATGACCACTGAAAAGTTTCTCACACAGTTCTTGTTTGATTTCTAAATAATAAATTAAAAGAGATGAGTTGAAAGTGTCAGAAGATTGGATAAAACAAATCTAAAAACTAGTATAATTTCAGACATAAATGTAAAAAAAGACCAATAACTTTAAGAATATCTAATGCAGTTTTAGGACATTTGTAAGGCTGAGATGACTGGTTCCTATTGAAAAAGAAAAAAAAAACAAGCTGTTAATATTAGAGAATACTGCAATACTGTGAGGAGGAGTCTGTGCTTAATTAAGGTTTTCTATTCTCTCAAATACTCTAATACATTAGATAATTTTGTCACAACAGTTTCAGGATACCTGCAAACTTTATGAAATCGTCATACCCTCACATTATCTGTAACTATAATATTAGATGTTTCATAAAAAACAGTCAAAATTAATATTAAAAGGGGGGGAAGAGGGCTCTTTCGTGCCTTTGAGGCATTTTTCTCCAAAAAGGCTATTTTCATGTTCCAAAGACTAAATTTTATATGAGTCCCTGCTTCCATTTTGAGAACATGAGTTAAAAATCAGTTAAGTGCTGTTCTTTAATAAACTAGCCCTCCAGCTTTTTATTAACATTACTCATAACCATAGCTTCTTTCTTTCTGAAGACAAGATGGACATCTCTCAGTCTATCCAAATTAGAAATGCAATTGATTACTTTCATTTTATTTTTCATCAAGTTGAGCCAAGACAAAAAAATAAAAACAAAATTTTTCCATTATACCAAAGTATGTTGTTGTTTTACTTTAATGAAACAAATATCCAAGGTTATATACCAGTCAGTTTGAAATGGGTTAAAAACATTATCTTACTCATTTTTAAACACTTTGTGAACATAAGTAATTCTCTCTGTTGTCCCAATTATAGCATCAGTGCTTGCCCATTGAGTTTCACTCCTCCTCTAGATTAGTTTCAAAGACTTCCACATTTAATCATCTAATGATTGCATCTGTGAGAATCAGATGTCTCTGGGATACACAAAGGTACATTAATGTGACTTCTGCGTATGAATAATAGTGTAAAACTTATTGATTGCTGGCAAACCAAGAAGAAATAACTACTAACACTGGCTATGCTATTTAAAGTAACCATTGCACACTGATAAGGCTTGCTATACCATCCTAAAAAAATATAGGTTCTTTACATTTAGAACTGTATTAGAAAGCTATTAGTTTCTTTAAATAACAAGTATCAATGGTACAAACCTTTAAAAGGCCTACAGCACAAAAAGCAATTAGCAGCTGTGTTAGTGTTGTCCACAATTTACCATCAACAACAAGATGATTACCTAATATCCTTCACTATTTATTCATTCAGGGAACACCACATCAGTCTGTTGTTCGTTATTATACATAATTGCTGTAGATTATTAGTTTACTAGCTTTTTGGGGGGGTTGCTTTTGTTTAAGAAAAAAGTAAATGAAAATATACAAATATCATAGTTTCAAGTTTTGGACTGAATTATTTAAAATGAAAAACAGTGCAAATGCTTTTTAATCTAGAGTATTTTCTATCTTGCCCCTCATGAAACTCTTTCAGTAACTGAAAACAATGGAGTCAAACTGCAACCAAGTCCAACATCAATTAAATCTGTAGTCAAAAGTAAACATTTTTACATTTTCTGAAGAAAGATTAAGCTTTCTTTTCAATTAAATCATAAAATTTGGACTAAAAAAAATAGTCTGTTAGATATGTTGGAAGATAAAGCTTAGTTTGTTTCTGGTGCATAAACCAATCTTAAAATTCTCCAATAAAAGCAATAATACGTAAATAAATTTAAGTTTACGAATATTTGTGAAACAAATTTAAAAAAAAAAAACAGACTGAAGAAAAACAGAATAAAAGATAGACACTCATAAATTACTAAAAGATGATTTCCTTTTAAAACTGCTTTCACTAATTCACTTGCTATAGTCCAGGAAAAACTGCTTCTTCTTATAATTAGATGTGTTAAACAGAAAGTTAACACAAGGGCATGGGTTGGATTGAAACTATTTCTTTTTATATTGCTGCAAATCATCTCAGAAAGATGAACACATGCTTCAATCTCCCATAGCATCTTCTGTAACTATCTTAACTTCATGACCATGACCAAGACATTTTAGAAATCACACAATTTGGTTTGTCTGTCAAAAATTCATTTCTTTCTTCCCTTAACAAAGTTACAGCATTATAGAAATCAGCTTAAAATTGGTAGCTACTGTAAATTGAAGAAAAAAAGAAAACTTTTCATATTTTTTCTTCAATCAATGTTTAATTACAGAAATTTCCCAAAATTTTTTTTCAGAATCAGTTTTTAAAGTATATTTCCAGCAAAAGTTTAGAATGTGTTAAATCATCATTTCTCGTGAACCTGTTTCCAAATTGTGAGAAACAGTTTTGTGTAACCAAGCAACAGATTCTCTTTCTTACCAGATAATTTTAAAACCTAAAAGGCTGTCTCTTTTCTTATAATATTAAATAAAGTTGTATTCTAGTGGAGTCAATTCAGTTTAAATCTTATTCAAATTGATATTTTCTTTCTTACTGCTTTCTCAAATAAATGTCAAGTTTTGTCTTTGTGAATTTGTAGTAAATTGGTTAAAAAGGCAATTTTATTCCATATTTATTATCATCAGCTTTCAAGAAGTATAACTGCTGAAGTAATTTGTTAAATGCATATATTATATAATTATCAGATCATCATGATGAATAGTAGAAGCGTACTCTTACTGGATGATGTATCATTTTATTTATATTTGAAATATCATTTACAAAATTAATCAATATCTGATATCACCAAATAATAATGTTGACATTAATAATGATGATGATATAGCAAACAAATTTAAATTCCATAATATAATAAAAATTAATACGCATTCCAACTGCAATTAAACACTATTATCTTGTTTAAATAATAATAAAGATATATTTAATCAGTAGTGAGTGCAATAAATGAAATCTATTACGGTTAAAAAACAAATTATTTTAATCAGATATAACTATTGAAAAGTACATAGTTAATGTTTCACTGAAAATAGTGTCAATATGCAGGGCTCCGAGCAAAATTCCCTGGTTTCCAGCTAAAATATGGTCTCAATAGGGAAGTCCTTTTTTTTTTTTATTGTCCTCTAGGTGGCCCAAAGCTTGATTATTTTCTGTCATTTATGCTCATGTTCACCATCAGCAGGTATCTTTTTCGTTAAGTGAAGCACTGTATACATTTTGAAAGCTATTTTAGCTCCAGCAGCCCTTTAAAGCCTGTAGCCACTCCAAGCGACCTGTTAAGCAGTAAAGACCAGGCTTTTTGTCCCGGGTGAACCTAAAGACCTGCCAGTTTAGACCAAGTCTGCAGCCCTGCGGCCCATATGTCTTTACGCTGCAAGAGTAACTTCCTTCCTCTGATAGTAATCTTCCTTCCATGTTTTTTTTTTTTTAACTTTCCATGGAATGTGTGCATCGCCACTCCCATTCCTTAAAACTAGATATAAAGTCACAAGTTTATTCCGCTGTTTGAGATCATGAATCCGCACATAACTTTATCAAATTTTTGGCTCGTAATTTGCAAGATAATAGCCCATAAAGGTCAGCACATGTTTGTGCAGGTTTTAGTAAGACTAGCCCGGCCTGGTTGTGGTTTTCGCTGCTGAAGATCACTTTGATACCACATTTACGTAAGTTTGTGTTTTTAAGAAAACATCTAAAATACTTTTCGACAATTTTAATAATTATTTAAATACAGAGATAAACAATGCCTAGAGTGCCAAACAAAAGCTCAAACTCTGCTGACTAATATGATATTTTTTGATATGATGTTGGTCAACTGGTATTGCTGCACTGATGGACAGAGAATAATAAAGTGAAATTTGATGTGCAACCAGCTAACACTCCACAGTTGGAAGAATGGCCATCTATAGAGTATTTTAATCATTAAATACCTCATTACTATTAAAACAAATATCAAACAAGCAGATTATTAAAAATTACATTTTCCTCTTTATATTAGTATAAAAAAACCCAGTAAACTCAAGTGACTACGACATATTCCACAAAAGTCTATCTGCTGTCTGCTACTTACTGGGAAAAGATGTGTAATAACTCTCCTGCCTAACAAGCACTGATTTTACGATAGTTGTGCTTCATGTAAATTGAAAGTCTACAGCATCTCTTTATAGTAATTTGAAACAAATAGTAATATATTATTTAAGCCAAGAGAGTCAAATGGCTAAAAAGGAGTTTTTGCAAACAGATCCACTCCCACCCACCTCACACACACACACACAGACAGAAAAGTGAATGGTCAAAATGATTTTAACTCTTTACCTACTTGTTTTCACTTAGCAATATGGCATGCCACTAAATATTAAAACCCTTGCCTGTAACAAAGTGTCTTTTGTATCCAAAAAAAAAAAAAAACACCTTTATAAATTAATTTTAAAAAGAAACTGCTTTGATCTTGTTACTTTTGAGTTATGGTTTTCAATTTGTGAGCCTTCTCCACAGTATTATTCTGTCACATATAATAATGGTTCTACACTTTCAGAGTTTTACTATAACAGTACAACATTGTCAACTGCAATATCTGTGTTTATTTAATACTTGCCTCCACACATTATCTCAATATCCATTAAAAGATTTATATCCTTTACTTCTCTTCCACATCTGAAAAGCTGTAGGTTCATTTATTTATATTTCATAAAAGTGAATGCATTCAGTATTCCAAGACACTTAGAAACCACATTAGTTTTCAATTTTCTAGACAAATGTCTTAATCAATTTGCATTAGATTATAAGCTCATAATATCATATCAAACCTTAGTTCCACTACAAACTTTAACATTAAATTTCATGATAAGGTTAGAGATTCCATACTCACTATTATTGCTAAGCATTTTTAAAAGAATAGATCCAAAAACCAAACTGTGAAGTACCTTGTGGGTGACCTTCATAATTCCAAACACAATGCCTTCTACCAACTCTTTCAAGTCTGATGTATCAGTAGCTAATGATCTATAACATTTGGCTATCAATTATACCTAAGATTTGAGATTTCTTAAACAAATGCCCAGCAAACTTCATCAAAAATAGGTTAATAAAATCAAGATGTGGATCATATTTACTGCTCCAAGGTACTAGTGCGTATTTTAAGGAAGCTAAATTACTCAGACTATATTTTCCAAACCAAAAATTATGACTATTAATAATAGAAAATGAACAAGATCTTTAATGATAGCTTTTTATACAAAGCTTGAGCTTATCATTAACCCAACAAGTCTATGAATATGAAAGAAGATAAATAAACCATCAAATACAACTTTTATTGATTACTGAAAAAATCTTATGGAAAGGAAACATCTATTTAGGTATTTTGATTTTTTAATCAAAGTTAGATCAGCTTTTGCCTCAGTGATTAGTAAAGATCTCACTAAAAATTACTATTTATCGAGTATACTATTTCCTTGACAATGCTGAATATATTAAGAAATTCATCCAAAAGATGCTACTGTTTTCTCTATAATCATTTCTTTAGACAGTTTCATTTTACATTCAACTGCTAAATGTATATTTTATAAATTAATTTAAATTTAGCAAAATGCAAAACTTACTTGAGTCTTATCTCCACTTTTTACAAGTTAAAAAATGTAAAATTTCTCAAATCAAACCTTTTTCCCCCTTTTTTTTCGTTGACATCATTGGGTGTTCTTCAGGAATGGCACAAAATAGTCCAGTGTCTCTCAATCATTGTCATTATTTCCCATTAGCTTAGGAACACTTATTTAAATTACATAAATAGAAACCAAAATAAATGATAGTTTTAAAAATGTATTACTATTCTGGTCTGTAAAGTTTTAGCTGATGGAAGAGTTTACGGAGAACATTAATAAACCCAAACTTAGTTAAGCATGCGACCAGACAAATTAAGACTTGCTGTTAAATTGTTCTGGATAACCAAAATCTCCCATCACCATAAAATGCTAAGGAAATTTATTAACTATTTACTTCCATACCATCAGGACTGTGATAAAAGGTGATGATAAGAAATTAAGCACTTTACTCGCATCCACCATATACTGGGAAAAGACATGCACACACACACACACACAAAATTATGTAGGCTTTCTTGGCACTCCATGGGAAAGAATAAATGTTTAGGCAATGAAACTGATCATAATCATAAACTTTTCTTCCTCTGATAAAACTAGAAGTATTACAAGTGTATCCCTTCCAAATTGTTTATTCTTCATTGTGTCAAAGCATCTAAATATATGGATAAAGTTTTTAAGTTAAAGGCTAAGTTTTCTGAACTGAAAAAATGTATAAATATATAACAGGTTTTTAATGGGAATTTTTATTTTTCTGTACTATCTAAATTTTAAAAAATGTATAAGGTTTCTACAAGGCTGCCAGAATTAAGAAATATTCATTGAACTGATAACAGTTAAGTATCAATCCTTTAAAGAGAGAGAAAAAAAATTAAAACCATTGTAGCTTTCCAAGAAACAAAATCAAGGAAGAAACCAAATTAATGTAAGATTTATAATCTTCATTTATTTTACATTTTGCCTTGTCTAACTTAAAGAGAAGAGGTTTTCCAATGTTGATAATACAGAGCAGAAATGGAATCTACTGAGCTCAACTGGAGATAAGTGGATCAAATCTGGCAGGTCCTCCATAAAAGAACCAGCCTAGAGGCAAGGCAGTGAGAGTCAAAACGAAAGATATTTATAGACAAAATAAGGATGCTGGTACAGATCAGCACCAGACAGACAATAGTGGCCTCTGCCCCCACCCAGAAATTTAAATCAGTGGTGAATTCTATTGTATTTTGTGTTTTTGTTTAACTTCATAAAATCTTAACAGAACATCTAACACGGATGTCAATAAACACAACTGACAATGCACACAGTATACTCTTTAAAGAAGAATTAAGCATCATCACCATAAGTTCAGGAAAGCTGAATATAAAGTCAGCAATATGTTATTTCCATAACTTAGTTTTAATCCTGTTTTCAAATTCTACTAGCACAAGGCAACACTGAGAAATCACGAGAAGTTAGGTAAATAACCCCAATTCTACAAGCATTTTATTTTTTATTTATTGCAATTAAAGAAAAATTTGATTCTTTTTTACTCACAGTAGCAAGCACCATAAATAATATTAGCTGGCCTTGGAGTGTAAAGTGAAAGGATCTCGCCATTAAACAAATCACCATATTAAGACGGAATTCAAACTTGCTTTAAAAAAGTTTCTTCTTTTTTTAAAAAGGCATGTCCCATGAGGGCGGGCAGGCAGTCAGCATCCACAACACTAGTAGAGAAAAAAAATGAACTTAAAAACTACAAATACAGTGAATCCTCGCTTAAGTTGTCATGTTGTAAGTAGTTTCAGGTAATGCTGATGAAGATGAACCAGGGAACATATTCCATATTGTAGAGGAATGAAAAGAAATTTTAATGATGTACAAATCTAACAGGTAGCATTCATATCATCGAACACTGACACTGTGCCATGTCTCCAGCACCAGTTTCACCCAGATCTGCCATTCTGGTAGTTGTTGTGCTCCTGGTAAGAAAATACCAGGGGAAAGTTTAATCAGAAAGTAAAATAAGATGTTTCAAGATGTTTTCATAGTGGAGAATTGGCAGTGGGTATCTATCACCAGAGTACTAGGCCCACCCACTAAGCTGGTGAGAACAATTTGTGTTATTACAGACAAAATCAGAAAATGTACTCAAAGTGTGAAATCTTTAGCTGTCACTAAAATAAGTCTTAGCAGAAGTGGGCATATGGAAAATATTTGAAGACTTAAGTATTTGGATAGAAGATCAAAATCAACATAAGCTAATTGGTTATTCAGGAAAATACTAAAGTTTGTTTGAAGATTTAGCGAGAGGTCAGAAATGGAAACTTTTGGTGCTAGTCATGATTGGTCTGAATGTTTTAAGAAGTGTAGCAGTTTGCTTAATATTAGAGTGGCTGGTAAAAATATTAGTGCCGACAATGAAGCAGCTAGACATTATCCTAACATACTGAAAGCAGCTGCTACCCATCTCAAACAAGAGTTTACTGTAGAGCCAGCAAGAACATTTATTTCAATAGAAGAGGCAGCTCCACTAGATTTTAAACCAGCCAAAGATTGCCCAACACTTCTACCTGGTGGAAAGATGTTGAAAGATTTTAAGCTCAAGCCCTTACTGGTGTACCACTCAAGACACAACATTGTGGAGATGGCCAGCAAGTTGAGTTTGACAATATAGAAAAGCAAGACGTGGAAGAGATGCTTGAGCACTGAAAACGATCCAAATGGAATGTGGCTTACCATTAGCAGGGAACAAACAATAGAATTAACTGCTACAAAAAGCTGTACCAGCAGAAGAAAGAAAGAAAGGCGTCTGGCAGTCTTTTTAAATTTCCAGAAAAGAGCCTTATTAACCTTCTTATATATATTCAGATAACAGTTTCTTGGCAAAAAACCTTAATTTATCAAATTCCTTTATTTTAAAAAATATTAATAAATATATGCAGAGAACACTTAATTAGTTGTCATTCTGTTATTGAGTGCAAAGGACATTAGAATAAAGACAGCATCACAGAAATTCACATGGAATAAATACCTGTATAGTTGAAAGAAAATTCCCCATCCAAATTCAGTTAGTAAAATATCCAAGAATGCATTAAAATTATTCTCCTCAACTTCAAATAAAATAGGTTTATATACAGCTGAAATTATTATTATCATCTAAAAGATCTGGAAATAAACGAAAATCTTAGGACAGCAAATTTTTTACAATATGTAAAGACTGAAAAAAATTTTAGCCACCACCAAGAAAAATGATTTCACTATGAAATCTAGCCACAGATATCTTCCATCCATTTTGAGTTCATAATGCCATCTCAAGATCTAGAATCTATATATTGTCTTTACTGGATGATAACTAATATAATGAAACTAAAACAATAAACTAATACTTCAAATTGGCAGCTTTCCAAGAAGTGGTGTATAGATATATCTGAATTTACTGCATTATTATTATTATTATTATTATTATTATTATTATTAAACATGAAGCTATTTCAAACATATAATCACATTGTTTTAAAAGAACCAATGTTTTTTTCATTGATCTACATTAGTTTGGCACCAGAATTTAGACTATCATATCACATATTCAAAACACCAAGTAGCCCAGAAAAATATTCTAGCCATTTTAGATAAGCAAAAGGAAAGGAGTGTGTTCAAAATTCTTGCAGATGCAGTTGAATTCTTCATTCAAGAAGAGTTGGTAGATACAAAATTCCCAAAAATTGAACAGTGCTTGATCAGGTTAAATATTTTAGAAACACACTACTGCAAAGCTTATGTATAGTAACCCACCAACACATGCACACCATTACATACCAACACTAATAAGTTGTTGAATTGCTGATTTCCTCTCAACACTCAACTAATAATAATTTATAATTCCATCACTTACAACAGTGTAAGTCCAAATTTTTAAAAATGATCAATTAAACTTTTAAAAAGCAAAATATAAATATAACAATTTTTTTTAAATTTAAGGTATTCTATGAGAACAATTTCTAGTGATCAACACTATATCATATTAGTTGCATTTCACAAAAGGTCATGAAATACAATTTAATTAAGAATTTGTCTTCAAAAATTTGTTAAGCAAACAGTCTGAAGAAACAAACAAAATTAAATTTTGAAACGAACAGATATTCTAATAGGAGGGAACATGAAAGGTTTTTTTCACATCAACGATTAAAAAATCACCTCCAAAGTTAAAGGTGTTGGTGCTTTATCACTGTCATAGACTTCTTGAAGGTGACTGTGTAGTTTTCTCCATTTCCTTTTTGTTGCAAAATACTGTGAACTTTGTTTTATATTCAAATTCACTTTTTAATGCTTTTCATAAATCATGATCAGTGTCCTTTTATATCCAGTGCTCCAATTTTAAAAGGCATGAAAACTTTAGATATCATAAGTGTGTAAAGCAGCAAATGGCTCATGTCCCTTATACCATTCCGACCAGGGCATACATACTACTGTCCATAATTGAAGCTACATGTACACAGCATCCTTCCCTTATTTTTTGTCCTCCATGACACCAGCTCTCTCTGGTTTCAGGACTGAATTTCCACAAAGATCACCTTATTCACTATTAACCTACATGTGGTCATCCTCAAACAGATGTTAGCTGATATATGGCAAGTGTCAGTAGCAGCGAACATTATTCACAAACTGTTCCCAAAGAACATTAACTGCACTAAACTGTTTCTTGGCTGAGCCCTATCACATGAAACCTCCTGTCTACTACTTAAGTATTTTTCACTGGTTTACCAGTTCTAGGATATTTGGGCAACAAGATAAATCAGCATTGCAGTTTATAGCCAGTTCACAAATGCTAACCTTCACAATCCCATAAGAATCATCATCTACAGGTTGGTAATTACCATGTCCAATAGAAGAAGAAAAAAACCTCATTGGTTCCCAAAATTATAAATGGATCTCATTTCCAGTGGACAAGTGTAGGTTCAATAGTTTAATTTGTATGTTCTATATATGCACTGAAAATTAGAAGATTTAAACACTCCTAAAAATGTCTATATGTAACACTGTAGCATAAATAGTATATTCTTATGACAAGATAATATGTAAAGATGTTGCTGGCTGTCAGCTTTTAGTATTTATCACATTGTATGTGAAAGATTATACTAAGAATAAACTCTCATTTAAAAAAAGGAAAGAAAAGAGAAAATGAACAGAACTGCACAAGACCTAAATGAGATTCAAGGCACATGAAAAAATATTAAAATGTGGTTAAAGAATTTAATATTCATAAATACATTCTACATTAGCTCTATTAAAGATGAAATAACTTCCATATAAAATATTTCGTTCTTGAGTTTCACTTGTAGGCAAAATTATCCATCTTATAAAATCCAAGTTTTCACCAATTATCAGGAGACCTAACTAAAAATTAGCTAAAGCATAAAAGAATGTCTTAAGAAACAACCAACAGAATAATTGCCAGTGATTAGTCATGTTAATAACAGCATCAACCAATTGAAAAACTGCATCAGTAAATATCTGTTTAACCCAAAGACCTTGTGTAAACCACAATATAGCCATTGTCAGAAAGATCAAAAAAATTCTGGTGCCTAATAAAATGTTTTTATTAACCTTCATAAGCAATTTTACTTAAATCCTTAGATTGTTTCTTTTTCTTCCATAAGATTATAAACTGGTAATAACTAAATAGCAACTTATAATTTACCACCCGATGCTTTTTTTTCCCCTCTCTTACTTTCTCTAAGTATCAAATTTTAATTTTGTAGCAACAAAAGATAATTTGACAACAATTACCAAAATCTTTGTCTGTCAGCTCCAGGCAATATGTCAAATGATAGGGTTATTACAGATAGATTTGAGCATGGTCTATAGGTCTGATGAATTCATTCATAATGACCACATTATTTAATATAATTAAGTACACATTCATCCATCCTCCTTTCTTCAACATCCTTCTGAAGCTCAACAGCCTTTTAATGATTACAGTTCCTCCACTCTGCATTGGCCGATCAGAGTGTCTGAGTAAAGCCTTGAGAGAAAAAAAAAAGAAAACTAACAAGGATATTTTCAGATTCAGCTTACCATCTCACTCCAAAATCAGTCTTCTGAGAAATTTTGCATCCCACTTATTTACTTCTAATGTATACATTTTTAAACTTGCCAAATCGTAAACTCTTTTAAATTTTGTATGATAGAATGTAAGTCATTGAATCTGAAGCTCAAGAAAATACAACATAATAAAATTTTAAAATATAAATATGTTAATTAAGCTAAATAAAATGTTACTATTTTGCTCTAAAACTATACTTCACAGTATGATTACATTACAGTTATAACCATGTCAAGTTGTAATACTAAATCAATGCTATTTTACTTACAATACTAACTAATGAAAACAAATTTAACTAAGAGGAAAGAACCCTGTTTATATAATTAATGAGCAATAAAAAACAATTTTAAAAAATATAAAACAAAATTTTCTTTCTTTTCAAAATTTGTGCACAATTCCAAACCATAAGAAGTGAAGCAAAAAAAAATATCAAGATCCAATGAAATAATGGTTGAAGTCAATACAAGAGATGCCTAACTTAAATGAACAAAAGAATTTTACATTGAAACTCATATTTTCATATAGCAGGCTTTGACATTTTCCAGGCCAAAAGCTGCTCAAAATAGAAAAATTATCCCCTGTTATTCTCTTAACACCGACTTAAGAAAAATACTGTTCATTCAATTTGTGATGTCACTACCATGACTCTCAAAAATCAGGAAGGTAGAAACATTTAATTTACAGCAGAGAGCCTGGAATTATATTATGCAGGTCTTTTGAAATCTATGTAACATCAATCATAAAAACTCAAACTTTTTTTTTTTAATGTAAGGAAAAAATCTGAAAGAATTGAAACATGTCAATTGTAATTTTCTTACTATTTTCATAGGCAAAATTAATGTTTTTGATTTATAGAAATACAATTTTAGAGTGGAAAGAAAGCTATAACATCAGTCATGAAAAATGAGAACTGCAATGCCAGACACTTCTCAATAAAGTAAGCTAAGACATTCATTCAACATCTTTAAAACTAAAAATGAATATACTAATTACCAATAATTGGCAGCATCAGTCATCTTGAATATTTTTATTTTACCTTACCCACAGTGCTCTATTACACTTCCTGTTCTTATCTGAAGCTTTCTTAATAAGCTGTGAAAGAAAAAATGTTCCAATATCATCTAGAAAAATCTGTACATGTAAGGTATGCATTTAATTTTTTCATTATTACTAATATTAACAGTACTTATACTCAGTAAATGATACTAATTCAACAGAAGGTGAGTTAATATAGTAAAGGCATGCCTTTAGATGAAAATGTGCATGTCCATTGTACACATCAGAATTGAAAAACAAAATATATACAAAATACATTATAGTAATAATAAATGATGATTTTGAGAGATACTAGAATGAAAAAATAAATTTATTTGAAAATTTAATCAGCTCATTTATTCCATCATTCTACACTTTTCGTATGATCTCATATACTAGTGTTATTCAATGTAAGATATCCTAGCCACAATAAATAGTTCAGTTGGTAACACAATGACCTCATGATCTGAAGGTCAATAGTTCAATCCGTGCAAAGTAAAACTTTTTCCCAACATATAAAAGTTATTTATCCTATTTCTCACATGATATGTAAAGACTCAAATGTATCACATCGGACTACTTATTCTAGGCTCACCGATCATCTTTTCTTTGTCAGAGAATGCCTTTGACTGCTGGAAAAAATGCAAGGGAAGGTAGATACGATGAGTTAAAGAAAAAAAAAAATGCAAACCAAAAATGACAAAATCAAAACAGAAAAGAATTTGCCTACCCCCAGCCAAAAGAATATCAAGAAAAAAAGATAAGAGCAAAGTAAAAAGTGTGTTGTTGAGTTGAGAATATCAAAAAAGTGTTTAGAACATGAAGTTCCTTGCTGCATTCAAAAGTGCACATGCACTTGGTAGAGTGGCAAGTCATGCTCAATGTGCACTAAACAGAAGCATTCTTCAAATTCCAAAATAAAGGAAAGCAGTATGCCAAAGACTGCTAGATAAATTAATTGTGAATAAAGATCTTAAATCTGTAATGCCATATCAAAAATATCCCAAACAATGTACTTCCTTGCTCTATGATTTCCTTGGTTCAAAACTTTTATAAATGTGAAGACATCAGCAGATAGGGTCTGGGATAAAGATGCTGTGATTTCCATAATAAGGATGGTGCTAAACTTAAAATTCAAGCCAGTCATCTCACTTCTTTTGTGATGAAGGAGTTTTGGCTTGTTTACAGAGTAACCAGAGGTAGAGACAGGAATGAGTAAATTCACTCCTGAGAAACAAATTACCTCACAATTTTTTCCTCAGTAAGTACCATAAAAACTTCATTTCAGCTGTAAATGCACCACATGATAGCTTCCCAAACTTATGAATATGAGCTTCCAAAGAAACTCCTCTGCAATCCAGCCACTAAAGAATGCTGGTTCAACCAATGTGAAACCTGCAAAGATGGTAATATTTTCAAGACTGAACGAAATTGATTCTTCTGTAAAAGCACTTTCTTAGTTCATGTGGAAGGTTGAATAAGGAACGATGACAATCTGCAAGAGTATACCTGGTCCATACTGCCACAGTTTATGGAGCACTGCAATGTAAAGTGTCAGCAAGCAGCAACAAAAAACAGGAGGAAATCAATTGAAGGGCATGACAAGAAGGCATCTCCAAGTAGACATCCCCAAAAGCTATACTTGCATGTATCAAGACAAGATCCAGAATGCACACTAGCAAAAACATCAAGCCAGCCTTTTTACAGCTGCTCTCTGACATGATGCACTCCAAAATAATAGTCTCAAATAACCTTGTACATTCAAAGATGACCTGTTAGCACACAGTAACAAGATCCTGGAAACTATCCCTGCATCTACTGAAACTGTCAATTTGGTCTGAAGGACCAGCATTACAATCCAAAACTCACTTCATTGTGGCTACACTAACTATCCTGCAAAAACAAACATATATTGTGTATCTACTGAAATTCCTTTGTCACTTCCCATAGTAAGGGTCATTTAATGAGATCGATGATGCCATGAAAAGGCATGCATGTTTGGAGTGCTATTGGGTCTAGAAAGCGAGTGATGAACTGTGCTTCTTCCTCTGTTGAGGTGACAAAAGTCTGTCATGGGTTGTTATGGTAACAATATTCACATCAGGAATTGATAAGTGAAATAAAGACCTAAAGTTGAAAAAGGTGTTTGCTGATCCCCATGCCATAAAATGTATAGCTTGAATCCACCATCTCCACATTATTGAAGGTATTGTTGCTGCATTCAGATTCATCAATGATGCTGTAATATCTACTGATGTGATGAGAGTGCCTAATGAATTTGATAATTGGTAGGTTGTGGATGATAGAGAACGTTTTCATGGAATGGTCAACAAAGTTCAGGACAATGGCTATGAATCTTCATAATGGCCAAAGTTGATTCCTTTTGGAAATAGCTATCAAGAAAGAATAAGATTTTCTACCATAGAGAGAAAATTAAAAAGTTGCAGCCTCCAATTCTGATAAATGCAAAGAACCACGGGGGCTAATTCTCTGAGTATAAGTAAAGTTGCTTTTAATTTTGGTTTAATATATCAACATAGATGTCCTGTACCATCAGTCACACTATTTTGTAATCATTCTAATTATGATTTTGTATTTAAAACTTAGATTTCATTTGTAGCTTTATAGTGTCATTTTATCATTTCCAAGGACAGAAAATAGTTTGATCAATTCAAGGTTTGAAGACAATTTTAGAATAAAGTTAGAGTTGTTTCATGTTACGTCACTCATGCCCATATTTTTTTTATCCACCCCCCCCCAAAGGATACATAACACCAAATAGACTGGTACCCTAGTATGTTTGATACAACTTTAAACTAGGGATGACCTCATACCTTTCTAATGGGAATCGTTTTTGTACACTTTTTCTGATGGCTAAAATTAAACAAGACACCAATACTGTTTAAGGCCAAGAATATTCTTTAAAAGTTCAGCAGCTTAGATATTCAAAATAAAGTAACAGAAAATAGCACTGTTATTTTTCTCCTTTCTGTGCAAGAATTGTTATCCCAGTTTACATTTCCAGTCATAATGAGAATCCCAATATTTCTCTATTCACAAATTTGTCGTTAACTCTGTGAAAGTTAAAAATTAATAAATTTGCAATTTAAAATGTTATAAATTCCTTTTCCATTCAGTAATTATATAAAAAATGAAAAATAATTTTAGAGAATCTAAAACTTTGAAAAAGTCATATTCAATCTACATGCAAAAACAACCAAGACAAATAAATTGCAGACAAAAGTGTTTAAGATACAGCTATTTGATTTTTTTTTAAGTGAAGCGAAACCAAAACAAAACAAATGTGCGCGCACTCAAAAACTTAGGACACCCTCTGGAATAAACCACTACCAAGTTTTCCTTTTCCTATCATCCATTATTTTTACAACAGTCAAACTAGAACTGTACAAACAAAATGACTGCTGACAGTTATCAGAACAAACAAGATAACAGAACTTGTAGATAGGGCAGTCCAAATGTCAAAAGTCAATTTGATTCCTCTGTGGGCAATAATCAATGTTATATGAGATCAAGAATTCCCTCCATAATGAACAAGTAACTCCCACAACATGTTTGTATGGCATGAATGAATGTTGCTTCTTACAATCAATATTCACTAGCTAGCTAACCACTACCCTGAGCATTCAACATTCTAATGTAGGAATCATTTTCTAGGTTGCTTGTTTAGTTTTTTGTAAACCAAAATACTATAATATAGGCATAAATGAAGTAATAGCAAAGATTTTACGAAATAGTTTTTTTTTTTGCTAAAATATAAACTTTTGATACCAGCATCTGAAGGTTTATTTGTTTAATATTCACTTACATCACTGATTTATTCAAACATATGTATCTAAAATTGTTGCCAGTTGTGCTATTTCATGGCAGCCATCTTGACAACAGCACTATTAACTAGGACAATTTTCAAAGTCTGAAACAAATTTTTTTAAAATTCTGTTCTCCAGTAAAACATAAGGTGCTTTTCACACATAAATGAAGATGATTAGTTCTTACTACTTGTATATATTTATAAGAAAGGAAAGTTATAGGTGATGTGTCATTACTAGCATGTCCCAGTAGTAGAGTGGGTAAAAGTGTCGATCATCAAAAAAAAAAAAAACAACCAAGCAACCACCTAAGACTACTTGTACAATCCATAAATAAAATCAGCCTCAATTTAATTTTACTCCAAAAAGAGACTAAAACCTGATCGCAACAGGCAAAGATCATCAAAACATGCTTGTTCATTAGTCCATTTACAATCAACCCTCTGATAATTAGACAATATTATTAATATTAATCTATATTAAAACAAGAGATCCATTAAATAAGCATATACAGTGGTGGTTATAATCATGGATCTCCAATAAAGCAATCAATTAAACATAAAAGTGGATAATCTAATGAAAGTCTGACTAAAGTTCACAAATACTCTTTTTTAACATGATACATTTTCTAGCAGTTTAACTTTCATTGACAAGTCCATAATTATGGCCACTGATGGATGTAGTTCCTTCCAATGAAAGAGATTTTGCTTTTGTAAAGTTCTCCTTTTCAAATATAAAACAAAATTCTTTAATTAAAAATAATATAATAAAACAGTCACTGCAGTTTATGTAATTATGATTAATTAGAGGATTACATTTCAAGATTTTTCTATCACCTTGCAAGGTCCCTAAAATCTAGATTCATTAGTTAGTTCTCTGCTAATAGGTTGATAGGAAAAGCTCAAACTTACCCTCAAACAAACTGCCTATAAACTTAACATTCTTAACTGTTAATTAGAATCCGCCAAACTGACTGGCATGTGCCATTTTATTTTTTAATGGATGGCATCCCATCCTTTAGACAACTCCTTCAGATACCTATCCAACTCTATTGCCATTAAAGTCTCATACATACACACTGACCAACTTTTTAAAAAAATATCAGACCATGTTTCTTTTTTTTTTCCTTATTATAAATTTGCATTGATAAGTGCATGATACTTAACACAAATAAACAGGAACTTCAAAACATAATTAAATACAGTATTTCATTTAAACAAACAAAACAACCTGGAACATCCTAAATACACCATATAAACCATACAACATCATCATATAAGCTGATTAAGATAATATAGAAATGATTTCCATTCACTATGATTACCTTATTGTTTCTGAGCTAGTTGGTTGGCACTTCAAGCTTGGATTACAGACACTTCACTGACAATCAGTCGGGTAAAATAGAAAAATATGGTGTAATAAGAATCTTCATTTACCTCAAAAATAGCGTGTAAACTCTGGATATATTGCGATAAGCTTTATTCTCACTGTCTCAGTGAAGAAAGGAATAAGTATTATAATCCTAATGAAAATGTTGTTCAGATGCCTTTGCCCTATGAAATGTCCTCTACACAGTTCCTCGGATGATAGCTAATACAAGTTCTCCAACCTAAACAAAATTTCATTCAGATCCAATTGTCAATTTGCAAGATACAGAATCAGGACAGGACTTGGCATCATTTCACGGGTATATTACAAAATATTTTTATGTGGCCTTTCTAAGTTTTTATTTTGCTTTTGTATGCATGTCTCCAAAAATAGTCACCAGTTTACCATTGATAACAAAAGACATCTAGCTAGAAACTATCTTTCTTTTCTGATAACCATCAATGGCACCAATAGTGAAAACTACAGCCAAGATAATATTAGGTCCCAATTAAAACCTGTATAAATATGAGCCCGTACGAACCATTATGAACTAAAAGAACCAATTCAATTAATGATCTCAAACAGCAAAACTGATCTTATGAATCACATTACATTTATTTTTAAGGAACAAGAGATTGACAATGTGTGACAAGCATAAGTGGGAAAAGTGATGTGGCATGCCACAAAAAAATAGAACACAGGAGAAGGATGCAAAGAGAAGTGAAAAGTTTACCATTAGAGAAAGTGTTCAATGCAGCATAAAATCTCTTACAGTTAAAAGTCACCCACATACTCAATCTGTATCATTGCACCTTTGGGTTCACACCTCATAATATAAAAATTGCCTTTCAAACTTGCCGGCCTTCAATGCTCAGCAGATAGCTTGGAGTAACCACAAGATTTTAGAGGATGGTAAATTCACTCCAACCAAAATCATTTGCAGAAAATACGTAAGGCATCACTTAAGCAAAAAATATGTAATTATGAACTACATTTGTGAACAACAGAAAGTAATTTTTGGATACTTGTTTAATTGGGCTACCCAGAAAAAAAAAAAATTCACTTGACCTTCTTGTGCCCCTACTGTAGCTGGAAACTAGAAAATTTTGCTGGCTACCATTTTCTTTCTCTTTTTTTTTTTTTTTTTTTTTTACATTTATTGAGCTCTATTTACATGTTTAAAAATAAACTTCAAAAAAATATTATCAAATGCTATGGATAAAAATAATTACATCACACACCATGCTTTATATACCCATATCTTAAATAAAATAAAATTGGTACATTTAAAAACAACATTAATGTTAAAAAGCAGTTTGATTTAAATTTGCAGCCGAGACTTTATCATTCTTACCTCCACTTATCATGGTAAATACTCCAATTTTAAGAAAGACTAGAAAAGTAATGCATGTACGTAAGTGATGTTCACATATCCTGCTTCCAAACAGTCTGCAGGTTGCATATTTCCTGTGTGCTACATGTTTTCTCTACAAATAAATTTATATAATGTAGCAAAGTGAACTTTAATCTTATTTAAATACAAAATCTACACTGATCCTAAAGTATTGTTTGAAAAACAACACACCAATTCAAATAAAGTAGAAAGTGGTTCTGTAGCTATCTCCCCATCACCATTAAACATAGGTTAATTAAACAGAAAATTGTTTTTCTAGATGAATAAGTAAACAAAACAATCTACTTTAGAGGAATACAGCGAAAAATATTTGTTTTGTTTCTTTTTGTAAAAAAAATAATACAAAATGGGTAATTAATAAGAACTGAGAGAAGTTCAGCAACTTTTAGTGAAATTAGTGTTCTGTTCACTGTAATTCTGGCATTCTTTTTTGTATTAGCCAAGTGATAACTTAAATGACATCCTTTTGTTTTCCTACCCATACAAACAAAACCACCATACAATATGTAATTGCTTTCTTTATTTTCTCAAAAATTAAGACAATTTATTCAGAAATGCGAAATAGCAAATATAAAAAAAGATAAAAGCAAAAATTAAGTATGTTACTGAGAAACAGAAATGGTGTAAGAGAAAAAAAGGAAAAAAATTGTTGTTGAGGTGCTAAGAATTTCTCCAATTACACTGGGTGTAGAGCATAATGCTCATGGCAGGACTAGCTGGGAAAAAAGAGAAAATATATAACAAGAGAAGCAATAGGCAGTAATTGGAACAGAGAAAAATTAAGAGCCTAATAAATTCATGCTATCAAACTACAGTAAACAAGCCTGTTATCTGACCTCCAGATAACAAACTTGTCCAATTATCCAACTTTTCCAATATAAGACATGTTTCGTTTTTGGCTATCCAACCTTTATAAATTCATGAATCTGGCACCGAGTGAGCTGTATTCATTGTCTGAGGATGCTCAGATTGCTAGCATCTTTTCAGCGAGTGTTTTGGTTGTATTCTTCCATGCTTGTGATTTTTATCAGTGATAATAATGGTAATCCTTGCAATATGCCATCCAATAATGCTAACAATAGTTTGCTACTGCTTTTGCAAGCAATTCAAAGAAAAGAAGGTGAATAGTTCTTAGTATTAAGCAAATTAAAGAAAAAAACAAGAAACTGTTGAATAAGCAGCAAAACTTGTTTAAAAACAGTCCATCCAGGCATCCAACCATCTTCAGGTCCCATTAGCATTGAATAATAGATTGTTTACTGTAGCACAGAAGAGAACTCTGCTAAAACACAGAATACAGTCACTAATAGACTGTTGCCCTAAAAGAATAGATATAATGAATTTTAAAATTTACAAGACACTAGTTTCATAGCTTTTACTTGGTATATTTAGTGTTGTTAATCTTTTAGATAGTGTTTCCAAATCATTAAATATAATCCTCTCCAGTTAAAGTCATTCAAAAGGTGATATGGTAGATATACCTCTGAGGTCCTTATGATACTGGCTTTTCAAATTCTCTTTGCCTGCTAATAAAATGGGAATGTGGCTTTTTCTTGCAGTGTCACTGCTGTAGAACAAAGACTTTTATCTCCACTAGATAGATGGTCAGATACAATCAAGAGGATGCCCTGCTATTTTAATAACACTGGCTGGTCAACAAAATTCAACTTTTCATCTGGTTTAGAAACAAAAATATATGCATTTAGTCAATTCAAGTATGCTGTGTTTGAATCTAAACTTAGTTTTACTCTATCACATCTGGTTTGTTTTTAGGACATTTGAAAACATTATTTTACATAATAAGTATTGTATCAATGTAAATTACATAAGCTAAAGCAGAAACTAAACAGCAAGCTAGTGCAGAGAGTACATCAATAGTCAATCTTGGTATTAGATGAGTACAACCACTCTGACATATCTGACAACTAAAAGTAAGTAGTCTTGGATTCCCATTTGTATTTGATAGATGTATCATGGATGCTGCAGCATCCAGAAAAAGTCTACCATCATGCCACTATTTCATTTTTCTTGGTAGTGATTCTCCATTATAGTGGTATCTTGATGGAATCACCATGCTCATCAGTAACATCTCCCAGGTTTGCAGGAAAAAAAAAGGAAATGTGAGTTAAGAAAATAAAGCTTCAGTGACGTTTGGAAGCCAACACCTCATGCACAAGCTTGATGCAATTTTCTGTCTTGTGGCTATCCAAGAAATTGTCACAAACTTCTTTGAAAGCAATACTTGCTGAGCTCTTCTGTTTGTTGTGCAGAAAACTCTTGATCAGCCAGAACTTCTCTGATCTGAGATCCCATGAAAATTCCTTTCTTCAGTTTAGCATCATTGATGTTTGGAAATTTCTGATTGAGGTATTTGAATCCTTCACCATGTTTTTCATCAACTCTAACTTGATGTGCAATGGTGGTAGGACTATTCTGTGAGTTCGCATTGAAAACTTTTCTCACCAGGAATGTAATTCTTACATCAGTCTTTTCTCTTGTAATGTACTTTGAGATCTCCACATATGCCATTGAAATTCAGTATATTTGATCAGTTAAGTACCACAACCACATTCTCATTGGACACTTTTAGATGAACTAAGTGAGCCACTGGAATGCTGGGTAACTTATTTCCATTGTTAAGAACAGCAGCTTTCAAACTGTTTCGGATCTGTCAGTAAGGTGCCATTCAGACAAATCATGCTCATGACCTAGTGCATCAAATAGACAATTCACAAAAATGACTGCTCCACAATGAAGAACTGGATGAAACTCCCACTACATTTTCTAAAGAAAGTAACATCAGTATCCTTGTGCAGAAGATTCCACACTGCTGTAAGCCCAAATAGAATGAAAAAAAAAAAACCAAACACGACACAACATAACAGTTAACTATAGCACATTTCTATAATAAATGCAGTACAGTTCAAGTATCTAGATATAATCAGTATCTTAAAAACTAGACATGATGCAGCAAAACTAAGATCAGATTTGTAATCAAAATGTTTTAGTTAGTAAGAAACACCCAATATGATTCATGAACCAAAGACCTCGCTGACTAGTGTAATTGTTTTTATGTCCACTTCAATAATGAAAGTTATTCTAGTAATTTTAGATCTTGTTTTTCTTCTCTCAATTAATTTATCATGAGCATCTGATAATTATATTATAGACATTATTTTAGTATTGCACTACTTTTAAATCAGGTATTTTTCTTTTGTTTCTTATGTTCATAGAAACATAACAGCAGGTAAATGGTTACAAATAGTTGTCACATCAGAGAAGTGTAATATATATATATTTTTTATATATACAAATAAAAGTCCAACTGCCCCATTTTAATCAAAATTACTTAGCAACAAAGGCTGCAGATAAGAAACAAAACTGACAGAAAACAATTAAAGAGTCAAGAAAAGCAAGAAAGGGCAGGATTTAAAAAATAAAAAAAATTTAACTGCATACATTAAAGAATTTAAATTTTGTGTATAATTCCAAAGGGCCATTTATATTTTTCAAAAGAAATGGTATCCACTAACACTACAAAGAAAGGTGTAATATGCTTACCAAAAACAATTATATAAATTGTAAAGCTGATTTCCACTAAAAGATTTTCATTTAAATTTACAGTGAAAAGTAATATGGGTGAAATGTAATTTACAACGTATACAAGATTTGGATTTTAAGATTTGGATTTTAAGCAAATGCTGTCAATATTTATTTAAATTCATAGCTAGATGATATTTCCTTCATCAGAGGTCTTCAAAAAAAAAAAAAAGCCTTTTCATCTAACCCTTTGAACCCCATAGCCTGACCTGATCATTACCCTGATCCTTGGCTCCTGAGGAAAAATGGCCAAAATTTCCAAAACACAATTAAGCTGAAAAACAATTTATCATGTAAACCCACACACTCTTTTTATGAACACTTCTGCTTGCTGTAACATTTGTATGAGCTTCCTTCATTTATTTTAGTTAAAAAAGGGCCCAAAAATTTGTAATTTTGCAAATGGCAAATACCAGGGTTTATAAAACTTCACTTCATAAGGTCCTGTTAGGTGATCACTGATTGGTCCTCTAGCTTTAAAGACTGTAAATAGACATGGCCATGTGCTTAAAGCCTGATATATCGGGCTTATGAGATAGAGCAACGTTCAAAAGGTTAAAGCATTTTCTATTGTCTTGAAAAGGCTTACTTATTTATGGCATAAGCTCTTTTGATTCTACTCTCAAATATTGCTCCCAACAGTTTTAAAGCGATAAGATGAAGATAAATCAGCAATAATACACAGATCTGGGGTAGTGGGGAGTTTCACTAAATGCCACTGTTCCTATTTGTCAGACGATAAAATCTCTTTGCTAAGTAAAATGCCATCATTACAGGAATTCTACAAGTTGAAACCAGTAATGATATCGCAAGAAAAAATAAAATAACATCTTTTACAAACAGAAGTGCTACATTAACCCTAACTTCACAAATGTTGATGGCAAAGCAAGCACTACTTTCTGCCTATACGAATTTTTAATACAGGTTACAAAATTGTCAATAGATAATATAACATTTTCACTCCAGACAAGCCACAAATCAATAGGTGCCACTGTCTAATTCACAGAATATGGATGCTTCCTTAAGGATACAAACAACAATCCTCACACTTCATTTGAGTGGTTTATTTTCCTTTTGAAGTTTAGTTCCAAGATATGTAGATCTTTTGAAGTTTTTAACAAGTACATATTTCCAAAAAAAAAAAAAATCTAGAGTTCCTTAACCTATTAACCTTTTTTCATAGAATTTGAATTACCATAAAATAAAGTGATCAAGCTATTAACTAAAATTTAAATTACAAGATAATGATCAGCTTTAGAAAGAAACAAAATTTAAACCAAAAGTTATAAGCTGTCAAATTTACAGATTTCTCTGTATCCTAAAAGAGAAAAAAGAGAATGTCACCAGTGATCTTGACTAGCTAAGTGAAAAGCTTCAATTTTCATTTTACATATTTATTTTCCTTATTTTACTTCTATATTTATATTTCATTTGTTGTTGTTGCTTATCCTGCAATTTCAAGCATTGATTGGTTATCTCTCAAAGAATCAGAAACAGGTAATTCAGAAAACAATTTCATAGTTTTGATTTGTCTTCAAAACTCCAAATCACTATCACTGAAAGTTTCATTTCAGATATGCATTACTTTTCCCTCTTTTTAAATTCAAATTTAAAATATTTTTAACTGATGTATCTGTACAATATACAGATTATTTTGAGTATTTGTATATTAAATTTAATGCATATAGCAAGAAAAGGGTTATACCTAAAATTAAGATTTTGAGAGTCTAGGAAAAACTTTATCAACAATATAAAAAACCAACACTGAAAGACAATTTTGACATGGTTAACTAAATATACTCAGTGAAACTTTCCTGAGAGTATAGAACTTTTTCAATAAAATTTTTATTTAAAAGAAAAATTTAGAATCCTTAATAGCACACAAAAACTGACCTCCTCAGTTTTCTGTTTAGTCAACTGAAAATTCACTAGACTGGGAAAGAAGTTAAAATGATTTTTTTAAAATCAGTTTCAAGAAGTGAAGTAGTCAGAGACAAAGAGAAAATGTAAAAAATATTAAGCAAATTAGTGAATTGTACTTTTAAATGGCATTTTCTATGCATACAGATCATACTGGATTTTAGTAAAGAGTTAAAGCAGTTAAACTTTGTTTCATTCATACAACATCAGATGAACTGAAAACAATGGATCACACAGCATAGATTTAAAAAATATAAAATCAAATCATTACTAATTTTCATAAGCTTTCAATATAACTATCAGTATTTAGTTTTTACTGCATTAAGTTATAGTTACAAAAAATTTAAAAACTTCATTTTCACACAAGTTTGTTCAAATAAATATGTAATATTTATGAAGTGCTTTCTTTTTTCTTAGTGTAAAGTAATGACGAAAATCAGTCCATTCAACAGACTTACTAATAAACTGCTACAACTTTTCACAAAAGACTGGCTAGCATTTACATTTTTACAGGAGTATTTCTCATTAATAATTATCAAATATTTCTAATTTACTTAACTATCCTGAGCAAATTACAAGACGACTTATGGCCTTCAGGGTCACAAACTAGGTGCAGGCTTCATCTGGTAAAGGGTCAGTGCACTTTCCAAGTGAATAACAACTGGCCTTTACTGACAGTGTCAAATAACAATATCTACTCCAGGAATGTATCCCACAGTACCAAATAACCAATTTGAAAACAAGGCAGATATATAGCATTCTCTATGAAATATAACAAACTGAGTTATAAAATAAAGTGGGGTAAATACAATCTCTACCACATTGCTGTACTAAGTATAAACTTCATATATGTCCAAATAAATATTTCTTGCCCTGAAGTTGGTAAGAATAGCATTTTTTTGGTGAGTGTAATATCAATACATTTTTAAAATATAAGTAAACAAACATTGTGCAGAATTTGGATGGCTGATAAATGAAGTTTTACAGTAGGTCTGCTAACACTGGCACATTCTTGTAATGTTGTTTGCAGTGTCAGGTAATGTTGGCACCAGGAACAAAGCTCAACAACAAAGTAACCAAAGAATACAACTATAACAATTTCCATAACAGTGCACCTGCAATCACTCCACACAGTCATCTTCCAGACCTAACTTCATTGAAAGATTTTTTTTTTTTTTTTTAAATTATGTAGTAGCTTTGAACAAAAAACTTTTTTCAGTCAGGAAACAATAATTTTCATTGTAAAATATGTCATCTTCAATAAAAATGAAATAAAAAACAAATAGAGTTGGAAAAGAAAATCCTGCATTCAGAAATATGCTTACATATAATTTACAAAAATTTTCTTATTTATAGCAATGCCATCTCATTAAAAGTATAAAGGAAGAAAGAAGAAATTAAACTGTACAGATGGCAGATAAGTTTCTTAAATTGCTTTGCTTTGCTCTTCTGTCCATTTCCTCATGAACATCTCCGAATAAGCCCAAGAAAGCCTCTGTTCATCCAAAGTACCAAAGAACATTTCTTTCACGTTTGACACCACTAAATGTTTTATAGTAAGGTCGCTCTTCACAACATTTATCTCTTTCAGTACAATGAAGAAATCCTGGGTGTTCTGCGAACCGATATAATATTCATAAGAAATCTATAACAAACCTTAATGTAGTTAGTTTCTTGTGGATATGAACTAGAGTACTGAAGTAGTCAGTTTCAATAAATATTGACTGCGCACCATTGTTTTTTTTACTTGAAAAGATAGGATTGTAACAAAAAAAAAAAATCTAATACATATTTTCAAGTGTTTGTGATTTATGCATTTGTTTGTTACTCTTTCATGGCCAAACTGTAGCACCCAGAGGGCCCAGATTTTGGGTGTAGGTGCTTCAGAATCTGGGAAAGATTTTAAACTACCACACATTAGCTTTGAAGCCCATTTTGAGACTAACAAAAACTGCTTTTCAAAATCCTTACAGATTACACTTAGTTCACTGCACTTATTCAAAATAGGTGACCTAGCAGCCTCAAATTATAATGAAAGTACCTCAAAATCAGAGGCAGGATCCAAGGGTACCAGAGTCTGGCCTCATTTCTTTTGAATTCAAGAGAATACAGTTCCCTATAAAACTCAGCTTTGCTATTACCATCAGTAAAGCACAGGACCAATCATTGAAAGTTGTTGGTCTGGATAGTCCCTGTTTTTCCAATGGACATCTGTATCTTGGATGCTCAAGAGTTACCCCCTCAAATTTGCTTTTCTTTTCACCCCAAGGAAAAACTGAAAACATTGTTCCATAAGATACTTTTTATAGACAAAGTTAAATTTAATTATACAGCTTACAAAATGTATCATTAGCATCAGTTCAATGTTCATTTAATGATTGTGTTTAAACAAATAAAATGTCTGTTTTTCAAATTGATATAAAACTTTTTATAAAAAACATTTTTTCCCATGCAGCACAAGGTACCAAGCTAGTATATAATTTATCAAAGTAAAACAAATGCCTAAACAATGCATTAGTCATTGTATAATTGTAAATGAAAAAACAAATACCACAAAGAACATATGCAATAATTTTGGCCATCAGTTTTTGTCATTAAACTTGCTGATAATACAGTTAGCTAAAGCAGAAAATAATCAGATGTTCTCAAACTAATTCAGGCAAATTTTTATCATATAATTGGAAATATTCTACATTGATTACACATTTTTTTAAAGCCTTGTCTTCTAAAATAGTTCTTTCCTTTGTAAGCCATTATCATTATGCCCTTGAGACTAAATAGAAGAAAATAAATATTTATCAAATCTTTTTTAAAAAGTGGTATAATCATTAATTTTTAACAATTTTTCACAACAAACGAGTTCATATTCTATACTGCCTTTGATTAATTTGTATTAACTCTCTCTTCTACAGAACAGATGACAAGAGGAGTATAAATGAGGTTACAGACAGAAAGTGAAATTAAAAAGTAAACAGCCAATTTCACAAACTTTCTACCAAAAGTAATGTTAGAATAACTTAAGATGGATACATTACTAAGGTTCAACAAAAGTTAAGCAGCTAAGAAATGTCAAGAAAACTGCTTACACAATGATGAGCTGCTTAATTTATGTAGATCATAGTTTTTAATCAGTAAAAGCCTAGTCAAGTTTTATAAAGTCAGTCAACACATTACACAAAAACAATATAAGCCTGTCTAAATAAATTACAACGTGATCTATTAATAATTGACACATTCATGAATCACTAATCTGCCAGATATCCCTAATGTGGAAACTATTTGCTTCTTAAATTTGTATGGTGATTCTGCCAAAGCAGAGAGGGTGAGAAAATAAAAGTTAGCTGACATGTGGACTCTTTCAATTGCCTAAGATGATGTTTTAATGAAATATTATTTAGCTAAAAGCAAAAAAAAAATAACAAAGTTAACTAAAATTAAAGGTTCTCTTTATCTATATATTTCTTTTAAATACATGTACGTATGTAGAAAACAATGATAATTGTAACTTTCTAGTCTGTTTACTGCACACTTTGGTCCTATTTGGTACATACTGCTGTGATATGCTTGTACAACCCAAACACAGACATTTCAGAGCCAGTTAGCCAGCAAAGAAAGACTGTGTGGCAAAAAATATTGAAACTGCAGTCTTCACAAGTACTGAAAATAAGTTCTCCATTAAAATACCTGATATTTTTTGTCTAAATGTCAACAACCTATGGCCAGTGGGCTAAACTCAGCTCAAGTAACATTCCTAAAAATCCATAAAACAAGCCCGCCAAATCCCTATTAACCAGCTCATGATAATCTTAATCGTATTATGCCTGAGCTAAGTAATCAAAGAAATCCTGCTCTCTCTCCTCCACTTGGACTTGCCCAGTGCTCCTTCCTCGCAATGTTGCACAACTGAGATTGCCTGTCTGAGCTTCTAAAGGTTCTGATATGCTGCTTACTAATATCATGCTAAAAGTATGTTGTTGTTTTTTTTTTTCAGTGCTTGCTTTCTGCTGCCGAGTACTGTATTTCAAAACAAGTAGGTGATAATGAATGTTTTTATTGCTTTATTTAGCATTATGTAGGTAAGGCTTAGGTTTTATCTTTCTGAATATTACAATTCTTTATTATTCAGTTAATGTTATTAGTGATTTGATTAACTGCTATATTTTTTTTATTTTTTAGGTTTCTTTGCTGCCACCCAAAATGACTAGTTTGGGCTTTCTCTGGCTAAGGTGTGGCAATGGGGCATCATGTCCTTAGCCTTCCATATGGGGTACTGACCAGGTGCCACACCCTTTTGGGTGTGGTTACTTGGTTTCGGCCCTGGAGGGCTGGGGGTATTCTGTAATGCGGCACATGACGGAAAGTCCCCTGCTTGGAAAGAGTGGGGAGCAAGGGATGTTTTTTGCCCTCGGCCTGCTTTCTCTGGCTAGAAAGGTTAGGCATCTCAGGGCCGATTTTTGGACCAGAGCTGCTGAGGTTTTTTGCTCCTAAGAGGTTTTTGGCTTGGGAAGCGATCCTCTAAATGGAGTTCGCTCCATCTTTGAAGCGTTTCACTTCTTTAAACATGGGACGCTGAAGCGTCCCTAACCTTGGTTGTTTCTGGCCAACTACATGAGGTGCTTCAGCCTTCACCAGGAGCTTCACCCCACTAGAGGTTTCGGCCTCTCCCCCTCCCTTCTCTTCGGAGATAAACACACATACACGAACTTTACACTTACACGCACATGCATAACACCACAACAAAAAAAAAAGATCAAGCATGCTCTGGTCTATCACCAGCTTGCTTTCTTGCCCTATGTTTCAATGGATCAGCATTGCAGGCTCCATAGACTGGAGAGCGATCACCAGCAAAGTCCTCAACCTCGAGTGAAAGATTATAGATTGCCTTTGGGCACCACTAAGGGTTCATGCCCTACCTCAAAACTACCAGTGGATTCAGTAACCCACCCACCCATCCAAAAGAAGTCACACATGCATACCCAAAAGCACATGCACCGCCATTTTAAAAAAAAATTACAATGAAAAGATATTTTTTTTAATGAACAATGAAATGTTAGAAATAAGGTCATTAACTTATTTGTAAAGACAGTTTCAGTATTTAAAAAGTATAATGTCACATTATATTGAATCATGCTACAAAGGAAGTATGAATATTTGCAAGGAAAACTAAGAAGAAACAAAAATGGTGCTTTGTAAAAGTATTTGCATGATCAACAAAATATCTTTAAAAAACAATAAGAAAAAGATCAAGCAGGTAATCAAGCAAGGTACTGTGTGGCAATTTGATTGCTGACAACAGAAAACCTTTTACAGATGGAGAGTTTGTAAAAAAAATTATCTTGGAAGTGATTGAAGAACTCCATCCTAAAATTAAAAATATATTTAAGGATATCAGTCTCTGTTTGTATGGTTACAAGGTTTACATGAACAGCTAAAAGAGAAGGAATAGACATTTAAATATTTCTCTCTCACAATAAAAACAATGAAGTTTCTGACACCACCCAAATACTAATATTTGTGAGGTAATCTATGTAAATTTTCAAGCTACTGAAGAGCTTACAGCAACATCAGTCTGAAAGGAACCACTATAGTAAAGATCTATTTCTGAAAGTACAAACCATAAACATGTTTTAGATCAAATTGGAAAAGACTTAAGTGTGTTACTACCAATGATGCAAAAAATATGGCATGCAAATCCGGTGTTGCTGTGCAATGAAATAAATAATGTTAACACTAATGTTCTAATGATATTTCACTGTATTGTGCATCAAAAGTCATTATGTAGCAAAGTACTGTGATGGCAATCTGATATGGATGTGGTATTTTCTAGCACTAAATTCATCCAGCTATGACTTACCAGTCTCAGAGCTTTTTACAGAAATTAATGAAAAATATGGAAGCAAATGCTGAGCAGAAGTAAAGTTCTGAAAAGATTTTTCAATTTGAAAGATGAAATTGCAAATTTTCTCACAGACAAAGAAAAGAAAAAAACAAGGAACTTTCTTATCCTGTGGGGATTATAGAACTCAAATTTTTAAAAGGTATAACAGCTCTTATGAATGACTTTAGTTTTAAACTTCATGGAAAGGAAAATAGTACCTGAAATAGTTTGTTGTAAAGGCATTAACAGTAAAACTAAAGTCTTTAACAATAAATATTCATGAGGAAATCTTTTTACATCTTCCATATTGCAAACATTTTTTTTGAAAATGAAATTACGGTAGAATTCCCGGAGAAAAAATTTTCAGAGGCTTTGCAGCAACTTCAGAAAGAATTTAATGAGCATTTCACAGACTTACAGCATTAAAAAACTATTAGTCTCTTTCAAAACCCTCTTATGGCTGATGGTAAAGAAACTCCTGACATTCAGCAGAAGCTAGCATTTTGCTGAAAGACTTTCAAATCATTTCATTTTATATTTGGGTCTTATGACATCCTTTTATCAACTAAAAAAACTTTGCTTTTGGAATGATAAGATTGTTTGGAAGCACTTATCTTTGTAAACAAACATTTCTAAGATGAAACTTACAAAAAGCAAACTTTGCTCAAGAATGACCAGCAAACATTCCATAAAGCATTAAAGAGTATCTGTAACCAATTTCAATGCTGGCATTACCAATCTTCCAAACAAAATGCAGACTCAAACTTCAAACTAATGAACTCTGCACAGATAACCATCTAGAGCTTCTTATCACAATAATTATATGATTTTGTTCCATATTTCATAAATATTTTGTAAGGTTAGTGAGTTTGGAAATAAGTGTGTTCAAATAAATTACCATTATTGTTTTTAATTATAACTACATGTGCATATGATATTTTTAAAATATAAAAATCAGTTTCATTAATTTTTTTCCTTGTTGTTGTTGTTAGAGTTTGGCTTGCCCTGAAGTCAAAATTTTTGTATCAGGCCCTCTAAGCGTAAAGTTGCCAGTACACTGACCACATATATGATAAAAAAAAAAACAACTCTCAAAGTGGCAAAAGTAAATGTTTAGTTTTAATGGAAAACCTTGCAAAGAAACTGACAAATAAAAATGTTTAACCATACTGTATGTGCAAACAAAGATAATATTGTTACCTCAGCAAAATCCAGTCTTCCAAGGCTAGTATGTTGATGACTACTTGACTAAATGTAAAATAGATAACAATGACCATCTACTTAATTCTTACCATACTAATATTAATTTCACAGTTGAATAAAATCCAGATCAATTCTTAGATACCATTTTTCAATTCCACTCAGATCCTGATTAGCTGAAACACCGTGATCTTTGAAAACTTAATTTTTCCTTATCCAGACCATACCTGATGATGATGATCCTGTTGATCAAAATCATCTAGATAAACAGTTAACATAAAAGCTTACCCTGTCATTTTAACATCCTGCCTTTGGCAAAAGGCATCACAAACTCATTATAATGTTAATACAAGTTTTTCTATGTGCTGTAGTAAAGCAGTATATGTGACTAAGATAAGGTTGCGATTGTCAGATCATCCTACCTACTACAGGGGTTTATCTAAACATATAAATTTTAAAATTTTAAATAAGTTTTGCTGATCTAATTGTGTAATATAGAACTGTATCTTTAAAATTACCATCATAAAACAAAATTTTAAAAGTAAACAGACAGCCCAGTAAAAATAATAATAATTTGTAATAATTGTTTGTGGTGGCATGGTAGTCTTGTGGTAGACTATTGGACTGCTAAGGTTGAGAGCTGTTTCCTATGGGGACTGACTCAGTTTGATATACTTCCCCAGTGTGGTTTCCACCTAAATATAAAAATGAAAAGTTCTAGTAGGAACTTTTGCTGTCACCCATTACTGCAATTACACAAGTACTGTGATGCAACTCAGCAACTAGGGATCTGTGTGAGTTGCTGCATATGGAATGGACCAGAGCTCTCTTACAGTCTACCAATACCATTAATTTTGCTTAAAATTAGAAGTAAACAAACAGAGGGGTTTGGTTACAGGTGTAAAAATATTCTACTAGGTTTGCTAAGTTTGCATGGTCTTTGTATTTCCTTGCCAGTTCATTTTTGAAACAAGAGTCAGTCACCTAGTATTGCTGTCCAAGTACATTCAGTAAGAAACTTTTGTTGTATGCTGGATAACCTATGAAGTTTTACCAAATTATGTAATTGTCCACACTTAACAAGAATGCATATTGTTCTCTCAGAGAATTAAAATTTTAAAAAATAATAGTTAAGGCAAAAATCAGAAATTTAAAATTGCACCAAAACAAGTCTATCAAATCAGAAGAATTAACCTAACCATTTTCTCCTTTATCCACTAACACACACAAAGTATTCATTCTGTAAAAAAGAAAGCAACAGTCTTCAGATAAATTATTTTCACATGTGAATAAAGATACTAAGTACCACACTTTTAAATATAAATAAACTTAGGAAAGGGAAATGCCTTGCATAGAAAATAGTTAGTTGTAAAGAGAGAAATTTGCATTTAACTCAGTTTCTGGAAGACATTTTTCAATTTTGCATAGAAAACCAATGCCTTTCGAAAGAAAAAAATATATAGCACTGAACTCATAAATCCTGTTTATAATAAATATTTGTTAAAATGTTGTTAGATTTTAAAATATACTTAAAGTTTCACCAAATATAATGGAAAAAAAAGGTGTTTTTTGCCATTTAAATGACCTTTTTAAATTTTTCGCATGAGAACACTTTTCTAGGGCTTCACAGATCTCATTTACTTCCCTTTTCAAAACTCAGCATCTCTGGTAGAATTTGTAACATGCAACCAACCTAATTCTCTTATTTTTGGTTAAGCAACAATTATGAGAAAATAGAAATTAAACACTTACCTAACAGTGCTTGAAACAAACGGCTTTTAAAAATCCTGATTACTCGTTCAATAGCATTTTTCAGGGCTTTATCCTGTGGCTTTGTAAGTCGACTGTGGTAATCCTCAAGAAGTTCTAATGCCCGATGGGCATCTGTCAAAAGAAAAAGAAAAATGTATATTGGGCAATTTTAAAAATTGTAGATCTCTTAACACTAATATAAAGTGCATAGAAGCAAAATAGGAAATTTAGACACTTACTAAACCAGCTAAAATTCCATCCAACTGTAAAAGATGCATTTAAGTATCTTACTAGTTATAATGCAGCTAAAATAGTCACCATTTTCATTACTATTTCCCCTCACATCTTCCATTATTTTCTTAAATCACAATACTTTACACTAAGAAATATTTTAAAACTCCTTAAAGCTGCTTCTAGTTCCATTGAAAAGATAGCAATAAATAATAGATAACATAATCCAGGAAAACAAGTTTTATTACTAGATTTATTGTTTGATTTATCAACTCCTACAAGACTAAGTTTACATCACATGCATTCTTGACTGAGATATTGAATGCAAACAATGAATTTTCATATCCAAATTAGATGAGCTGATTTTTTATTTATGACTAAATGCCAGGTTACAAGTTTGTCAGTCCATTTTTTTAATGATAAATTCCAGGTTATATTTTACTGTCTGCAAGAATCATAACTGAAATTATCTTTATCATCAATAAGCAGCATGCAGCTGAAGGCATACAAAATTTCAGTTTTTAATCTGACATGGCAGCATTTCTATTTACATCCATTATTTTCACTCAAATACTACTTTGTAGTGAATAGTCAGCAGGTAAAAATCAAAACCAATCTACATACATAAGTATCTTGAAGTTTATTGACTTTTTTTTATAAAAACATTAATTTTAAAAATAAATTAAACACAAAAAAAAATATTTTCTTAATGTATCCCTCAGAATTTTTTTTGCCCTAAAATTTCGGTGATTCTTCATTTTTGCTCAAAATTTGTGTGGCTTCACACCATTATCTTAATGAACTCATTCTTTACTAGTTTCCCTAAAATGGTCATTATTTTAAGTCTCTAGACATCAAAATTGAATATACATGATCACAAACATAGCAAGCAATGCCTTCGAGAATGAGTGACGTGAAACATCAGTATGATGCACTGGGAGAAAACATTTACAAGGTTCTATGATGCACATAACCAGTAATATCAACTTCACTAATTGTCATAATACATCAACAGCTTCAGTCAGTTTTCATGTTTTAGCAAACACAGTTCATATAAAAGGCAGGAAAAAAAAATTATTCCAATAGTTGAAACTAATAATATTGGTACTTTTTCTGACTATAGATGTTTATGGGAAGATAATCCATTACAAAATTTAAATTATAAGTTAAGACAAATTATTTCTTCTTTCCAAATGGCACTGCATTAAAAGTACCTTTTTTAAGAACTCCTTTTCAGCCAAGTATTTGAAATTTGCTTTCACAAAAAGAGTTTAGCATTTTTGGGTTTATAGAGTTTCAAAATATTAATGATTGCATTTACAAATGAATTATTACTACTTTCAATATATTAAGGGTGCACCTGTGGCATTGTCAAAAATCTAAAATTTAAAAAAAATGAAGCTTTCACCAAATAGATTTTTTGTTGATAAAATAAAAGAAATCAACTATTTTTCATCCAGAAGAGTGCTCTGTTGTTGTCGTTTTTTTTTTAATTTGTACCTTACTTTTTATTTCTAGCTGGGACACTGATCATCACGACAACTCCTAAAGCTTCCTTAACTGTTTACAAGAATATATAGTGACAGCTCTGCTTAAAAAGGATTTCCAGAAGTACATCATTAAAAAGAAGAAAAACAGAAAAATCAAACATTTAACAGGTGTAAACTAATTTACTTGCTGCTTAACATTTACTCAAAAGAAACAAAACCTTAGTTAGTTGCCAAAAGATTATTCATCTGTGGATACTAAATTATGACTATCAGAATATAGCTAATTATTTTACATGTGATTTATCCAAAGGACTTCAATTTTTTTTTTATTTATCTATGACAAAAACTAAATTAGTTGCATATTTCATGATTAATTTTGATCATATGTTTTTTTTTTTTAAATTTTAACCTGTAGATTCAATCATAGTTAACTTAAGGATAGTTTCGCTTTCCATGGGGTGGCTGATTTGGTGAATATTCCTGGCAGTTTCTTTTCACTCTTCCTTCGTAGCTGGCTTTACTCCAGTTTCCTCTCACATCTAGAAATGAAAATCTCTCATAGGGACTTTCTTTCCAAAGTCAGAAGCATAATTTGCAATGTTTCCTAGCAGACAAGCATAGCACTACTCTCTCTCAACATGGTTATCTACTTTGTAGACAGTGTACAACATACACCAAAGGTCCACTTGCCTGAAGACCTTCATCATTTTCTGATTTGCTCTTTTAGTTGTCAAGCACACCAAAAGATGCCAATCAGTATCATGTAGATGTCTTTCATTCAGTGTGTGTGTGTGTGCAGCAAATGAAGTTAGCTAATCATCAAATAAGAAGCATGATATATTTTTGTAAACAATTTCAGCTATAACATGTCTCTGCCCAATGCCTAGCCTCCAAAATAACAAATAGTAAATATTTTTCTCAAGCTCAGCAAACTACAATCACTTTCAAGAATGTCTAGAAAGAACAATGGTAGAATGACCTTTTTTACTATTGACTTTTATCCACAAAAAAAAAACATTAATTTTAAAAATATTATTTCAGGCAATTGTTTTGGTAGTTAGAAAAACAAACACGCACACATGCACAGTATGACAATTTTTTATAGAATTCAGCACAATCATGGATATCCTTGTCAACATTTTACTTACAATTTTTTAATCACTGTTCTAAATTCTTAACATAATAAAATCTTATAACTAGATACAATACGATATTGCAATTATTTTTTAAGCAACAGCTTAGTAAAAAAATTATAGTATACTAAATTTGTGCCACATTCCTATTACTGATTAGATCATGTGCATGCCCCAGAAAATAAAGCAAATGCCATTAATTTCTATTTTTTATTTATAGCACAAAAAACTGACATTTATAAAAGTGGCTAGAACAAATCACCAAAAAGAACCAAAAAGAACCCAATGCAATAACCTGGCCAGCAAAGTAATGTATTTCCTGCAAGTGCTCCCACATGGGCATTCCATAACCACTGTTGGTCTATCCAGCAGACCCTTAAACAGATATGATAATAGAAAGAACAGTTTTTATTTGCATGATGTTACAACCAAACAAGAGTGAGAGACTATAACCATTAGTAAGAAATGAGGATAGCAAAAAGAAAACATCTACCCTCAACATCTACTGATGGAAAATTTCATCAATGAATGACCACTGTTGGATCATGTACATTAATAGTTCCCATGTAGGGCCAAGCTATCTTCAAGTAGAGAAACAAAAACTTTACCAGTTACCTTATTCCTTAGTAAAGAGTAAAGATAGCTGCAGTTAAATGCGCAGAAATGAATTCTGCTGCAGATCTCCATACAGCCCCATGAATACTTGAAAATTTTTTAGAAAACTGCAAGTAATTTCAAAAAAAAAAAAAAGAAATAGTACATACCAGAATATTTAAATAGAATGAATAAGGCTACAGATATAAACTTAGGAAAGATTCTATATTTGGTCAAGTTAGGGACATGTGATGTTGTAAACTGATAAATCTGACAATTAAACTGTTCAAGTTGTTCAGATCAGATCAATAGGCTGGTCAAAACACAACTTTAATGCCAAATGGGTTAAGTGACATTTGATATTTGATATGCAAAACATACTATCTGCTGGAATATTACCCACGTCCAAGTTGCTGCAATAGTTAAAATGCATGAGGTGTCAAGATCTTCTTACAGTGCTGCCATGCTTTAAATTATCCTCTACACAGAAGAGTAGCCATAGCTATCAGAAATAAGGAAGTCCTATCAAATATGTATTGTTCTGACTCTCTTGATTAATTATCATTGTTGTTTCATTTTTTTAAATTGTTAATGGCTTGTATGTATTAGCTGACTAGTGTACCAGATGGTACATTTGCACAAAACCAACAAAAGTAAAGAACAGGTATAAAAAAAAATCATTAGCAATTTGGTGACTCTAAACAATAAATGGAATACTAGAATAAACATACCATATGGCCTCTCAAAAAAATTTTTATTTTCCAAGAAACTTTCCTTATCATATATCATAGTTTCTTGATTCAGCCAATCAGTATTTAGCCCGTAGCAAGTATGACAACCATCTTGTAGGCATGAGCCAACAAAGAGACATTTCCATTAACATATGACTCCTTAAAACAGCATCAAAAAAATTACTAAAAGCATTTTTAACAGCTTTTGAAATACATGTATAATCATTCAAACAAAAGACAAACCTGTACACTGCACATCATCTGTAGAGACAGAAATTTACAGGTAGTTGTGCAAGCCGGTGACCATAATTTCTAACCCATCATGCTCAGATGGAGCATAAAATTAAACCTTCATATTCTCATCTTAATGACACTGATGGTTTAAAAGATTCAGAAAAAATAGGGAATATAAATCTAGAATACTCTAGTATTAATTAGCTACTTTATACAGCATCACACATTATTATTTAAATGAAATTGTGAAAAAAAAGCCTTGAAAATTCTTAACAATATAAAAAAGTCTACTCTTGTTTGCTTACTAAAGTGCATTTTTTTTCCAAATCATATAATAAAAATCTACTGAAATTACATTGCTCTGCCATAATAATTTAGTAATCTGTTAATATATGAATTTATATCAGATAATGATAAATTACAACAAGTAATTCTTGAACCACCTTTTGAAACACAAAAAGTTATTATCCTGTTTGACAATGAATCAATGAGATTTTTTAATCATGGTCTGGTCCAGATTCAGTTGGACAAGAGCTTCTTCTAATTCTTCCATATAGATAAAATATAGACAGATTAAGCATGTGGGGGCATCTGGATTGTCAATTGGGAAGAATCGGATTCATATAAGGGTTTTTAGATTGCCATGGAACAAGTTAAATGCATTAATTTCTTTTCCAGACTCTGGCAAGCCTCCATACTCTGACATTTGATATGCAAAATATACTATCTGCTGGAATATTATCCCACACCCAAGTTGCTGGAGATTCAAGGTCTTAAGTCTTCTTCAAACCTAGTGAAATCTCCAAAAGCAAACTGCTAAAACCTAGACTCAATAGAGAAGAGTATATGCCACTAATACTTAACATTCTTGCTACCATATTCTTTGACCACTTTGAAAAATTTAATTACTATTGGACAAAATGGGTTTCTTATATACTGCATACCATTTGGAGAAAATAGAAATATAAATTTAGTAAGCACTTTCAATAATAAATTACTTGATAATGCCCATCAAATACTTCCTTTATAGCTTTTCTCTTGAAATATTTTATTTTTTTGAGTTTACTCACTTCTAATGTTCTTACTAATTAAGATAACTGACATCCTAGAAGAAATTAAAATGAAGAAATGCTGGTAAAGATGCAGAATGTGGTTAGAAAGAGGCTGAGCTATTACAATTCCTCTATCAATAACCTTTAGAATGGAAAGTAGCAGTGGCATTCCAAAATAGCCCAAGCATTGGAAACCACTAGCCAGTGAATTCACATAACAGCCGTTTACAGAAAGACAAGGGCTATAGAGAACAGAACACTTACAGCCATCTGAATGGCTGAAATTTTAAGCAAAAACTTGACACGCCAAATCGTTGGCATCAAGAAAAAATTTAACCAGATTTTCCAGTCACATTTTTTCCCCAATCAAAAGATGCAACAATTGCATTTAATTTTTAAAAATTTGTTACTACTTAACTGTTGTTGTTAAATTTCTTAAAATTAACTTGTTTCTATAGTTATTCAACATGTTTTTTTTAAAAAGCCAAAATATACAACAAAAAGTCAATCTTCACAATGTATTTCTTTTTACACAGCTGTCTGAATAAAATCTTTAATCACTGCTACAGCTCTTACATATTTCAAACATGTATTTTAATGGCAGCTGCTTTTTGTTTTCCAAAACAATTTGCTGAAATGGCAATCTACTTTTGAAAGATTTCCCAAAGATCTAGGTAGCCAGTGCTATGTTTACTTAATAATTCTGTTCACCCTTTACCAACTCAATAAAAGATAATTATTATCCACTTTTAGCAACTTTTTAATTAGCATTTCCTGTTTTAACACAGTTTCCTCTATTCCATGCACTGCATGTTTTGCGTTGATTCATTGAGTAAGAGCACTGTAAACGATCTATCGGTTTTATGCACTAGAAGAATCTGAAACAAAATCAGATCATAAATTTCTTCAATGCTTAAGCTTTTATTTTTTTCATTTTCAAGATACTATATTGTACACGTTTCATAAATATGTTGCAAGATATGTAAGCAATATTTGAATAAGGATTATTGTGCAGCAGCCTTGAATGTTTGTCATTTCTCACTTTAAAGAAAGTTCCATTGTATCACAATCTATGAGGAACTCCTGAGTGGTTCCAATTAAGTGGGGTAATCTGTACATGTAAAGACTGTGAAAGCTACATGCTTTAGGTATCAACAACTTAGATACACATGATACCAGCATACAAGTCTGATTATACGAGTCTGCATTCTGACAGCCTTCTTTCTTTTACTCTGTACTTTGTTTAAGTCACCAGTACCAACTGCTAAACACAGCACCAGGCATTTACACTACCACCAACATATTTTACAGTTAATACATCTTCCTACAATCTCTGTATATCCTTGGCAGACAAGTACATCTGCAGTCAACTATCTCAAGTTTACATTCACCTTGCCAATAGAAAGATCCCCGACCACTCGCACACAACTTTTCAATCTTTCCAACACTACCAAACCATGCCTAAAATAAACGGTTTATTGTTTGAGAATTTAACAAAAGTTTCCTTGTCAGCTGCACAGCTATTTAGAGCCATATCTTTTGATCTGTCATTTATGGTAAATCAAGAAGCTCATTCCATTTGCTATAGTAACCTGATGGGTAATTTATGATATCATACTTTGCCAGACTTGAAAAACCACTTCACTATCTTAAAAATATATTAAACAAACTATGTTTAGGCATCAATAATTTACACTAGATTTGAAATTTCTATTTTTCCAAAAAATAATAATATTATACCATACAGCTTTTATTTTATTGGTTGGTTGTTTTTAAATATTCAATTGAAATATACAAACCTTTTTCACCTAAATTTGTTCCTTGTACTTGTCTGTGTAAATAATGTTTCAATGTGAATTCCATACTTCAAATATAATGTATTTATGTAATTTAGAAAACTACAGTAAATAGTTTACTAGTCTATGTTGATAATCAGATGGAAATCCTGTTAGTGATGGTACAAACCATTCTTATATTCTTAGTTTAGTCATTTTAAAAGACAGACACTTTACTTGCTAATAAGTATTATCCTAAATAAGTAATATAAAAAAAGAAATTAGTTAGGAGACAATAAAGTAAATCCATAAACCATGATGTCATGATGTTTGTCATTACAGATAATTAATAAAGCTAATATTTCTTTGTCCGTCTTTTATTAGGGCTCAGAAACAACAAAAAATATAACAGAAATTAGTTTATTCTTATTTTATTTTTAATCTATACTCCAGCTCAACCCAAATATTAATGAACTTACACTTCTCCATAATTGGAAATCAAACTATAACCAAAAAATGCATTAATTGCTAAACCTGATCCAAATATTTTACCTATCTCAAAAACATAATCTTGAAATAGTGATTAACATTTATAATACATTGTACATTATTACAAAGTTTGGTACCTATAATCCTCGTGATGCCATCTCTCTCTGTGTGTACGCGCGTGCGTGTCTCTTTCTGTCTCTTGTGTACGCGCGTGCGTGTCTCTTTCTCTCTCTGTGTGTGTACGCGCGTGCGTGTCTCTTTCTCTCTCTGTGTGTGTACGCGCGTGCGTGTCTCTTTCTCTCTCTGTGTGTGTACGCGCGTGCGTGTCTCTTTCTCTCTCTGTGTGTGTACGCGCGTGCGTGTCTCTTTCTCTCTCTGTGGTGTACGCGCTGCGTGTCTCTTTCTCTCTCTGTGTGTGTACGCGCGTGCGTGTCTCTTTCTCTGTGTGTGTGTGTACGCGCGTGCGTGTCTCTTTCTCTGTGTGTGTGTGTACGCGCGTGCGTGTCTCTTTCTCTGTGTGTGTGTGTACGCGCGTCGTGTCTCTTTCTCTCTGTGTGTGTGTACGCGCGTGCGTGTCTCTTTCTCTGTGTGTGTGTGTGTGTGTGTGCGCACGTGCGTACGTGTCTCTGTGTGTGTGTGTGTGTGTGTGTGTGTGTGTGTGTGTACGCGCGTGCGTGTCTCTCTGTGTGTGCGCGTGCGTGCGTGTCTCTTTCTCTGTGCGTGCGTGCGCACATGCCAGCCATAAAAAAGTGTTTTTTTGTAGGCTGTTTAACTTTTTAAAAAAAGAATTAGTCTATACTAAATTATATTCAAAATGCTTCTCTTTTTGTTGTTTTTTCTCTATGCATCAGCTGAGTAAACTTTTCTTCTTATTGCTAGTTTTATTTTGGTTTCTATTTCTCCAATAAGTGAGAAGAGATTGATAATCTCTACTGCTCAATAATCAACTACACTTGTTAACCTGAAATCATAATTTTTAGATCTCTATAAATATACTGACTTGCATGTTATAGCTATTGATTTGTAATCTCTAAATCATATATATATATATAGTTTTAGTTTCTACACTATTTTCCTATCTACTGAATTGAATTTTAAAAATCAGAATCTTTATTTTCATCCAAATTGAAGTCAAGCATTGCATCTAAAAAGTACAGAATCTTTCAGGTTATTGCACATATGCACAAGAACCAGTAAAATGGTGTATGAATTACAAAAATCTGCAATCTGAACCAGCTAAAATATTAGACTTTTTTTTTAAAAAAAGAAAATAAATAATAGTCATTAGAATGTTTGCTTTGTTCTTCTTACATGATTTTAAAAATTTCTTTTAATTTCTTTATGTACAAATTTCACCCCATTTATATTTAAAACTAATAAATGTTTAAAAATGTATATATTTTTCAAACAAATTTCATGATCATCTGAGATTTTTTTGAAAATAGTGCTAATTTGGCATAACCATTTCAAAATTGCTCAAATATATACCCCTTTCTTTTTAGAATTAACTGAATACATACCATAAACATTTATTACCACTTTCTATTATGCTATAAGCATCTCAAAAACCATGCTATCATCATTTTACCTCATTACCTCACCTTGATACCTACAAAGCATTTAAAAAAAAAACCTTTCCTCGATTTCCTTCTCAGTGATTCACAACAAGCAGTAATATTAAAGATCGGAATCAAATGTTAGAACTGGTAGCAGTAATAACACTGACATAGAAAATGCAACATTAAATTTTCAACAAAGCCAGATCAATCAGAATTCCTTCCATTATAATATTGAGATGTGATTCCTCATAATTATTTCCTCAGTAATACAAACTTTCACAAATGACTAACATGAACTCGCTCCAAAAAAAATATCCAAGAAATCTTGGTAATAATTTTTCATGATGATCTAAAGTTTGTTCCATTCTCCTTCACTTTATGGATTAATCTACCTCCAGAGGCTTATGAAACCACTCATTCAAGACCACCAGAATTGACAGTATGTTATATAATTAAGTCTATCAGAGCAGCAGATAATAATAGCAATAAACAGCAAATGAAAGAAATATTAAAATCACTTACCATTTTTATTATCCTTTCTGTTTAATGAACCAATAGTCAATATGTTTACTAGTCTATTTATTGAAGCAACAAAACTAGTTTCAAAATGAGCTGAGATAACATGTTTAACCATATAAGCCACACAGCTAAAGACGTCAATTTTTTAAAACTGCCAACTTTCCGAATTCACTCAGGTCAATGGTCTGTATCACACAAATAATGGACAGTGTATCTTCAACCTGCTTCCTGTTTTTTTACCAATTTTCTGTGTAGTTCAACGCTCTAGGTCCTAGGTAGTCGCTGCTCACACATTTAATCAATATTAATCAAATATTGGTAAATTTATCTAAGACTAACAAATAAAATCAATCAACTTCCATTTATCTTCATTATTTTGCATGTAAGCAAAAGTACGTAAAACTTTTGTTTGTTTTTTTAAAGGAAACCACATATCTTAAAAAATAAATACATTTTCAAAGTTTAAAGAACAGTGGAAACAAAATAACTCCTATAGATTTACAGTAAGTAGTAAAGTAAAAAAAAAATGTTTAATTACCAGAGGTTGTCTGTCTTTAACCAATTAAGAATACTAAAATGCTCTTTACATCTTCAATTCTTGAAGCCTACAATCCATTTTAAATAGAGTGAAAAGAAAACAATTTGGCATATCTATTTTCAAGCTTTTATCACCACTACTGTTGTTACAAAATTGGCATTCTGGCAAATATTTTCTGCTGCCATCCTAAGAATTTTTGTGATATTCAAGTTTTTCATTTTCAGATTAAGGGTAATTATACTGATCTCTGCACTGTGTATTAAGCACACGAGTGGACTTTAGGGCCATGTGTAAAGATTCCACATCTTTATATGCCCTTAATTCTGATATAAAAAAAACTTAAATATCACAACAACATATCAAATGTTTAGTCAGTAGGCTGAAAGCCTTATTGGTCAAACGAGGTTCAAATCCAGCTTCATGAAAGTTATTCTCACAACTCAACAGCCTTTATCAGGACTATCCTGATGACAATTAGAAAAGACTTCTGAAATGTCAATAATTTTGTAATAGAGAAGGTGAGGAAAGCTCAAAAGATACATGTGGACTACATTGATTATGCCTCAAACATTCTGGAAATATCCTGAAAATAATCTACTACCAAAGTTGATTTTTTACAGTAGCCTTAGGCTAGATTTACTTTCATATTTACTGACATTGAGTTTTTAAGTATGCATAAGAAACTTATTTCTCAAATAAAAATGTACATTGGTTATTGCTAGATATAGACAGACAGACCCATCAGTTGTCTTCACACCACCACTCTGGCAATTTAACGATACCTCATCTGTACCATCAAAACTCGAGATACAGCAGAATTTTATTTTCACATATCCTTCAATACAAAAATCAAACTGATTTAAAATAAAAACACCAGTCCAGCTCATTTGTTTTATGGAGAAAAATATACCAGTCATCTGTGTAATTCTCAATGTAGTGGTTTGTTGCAGTGTACAGTTCCTTCTGCACCACCATTCCTAGATAAATTATTTATTCCTTTTTAACACTGCCTTTCAAACAAAAGTACAAAAGTCCCAAAACCATAAGGTTTTTAATCCTCTTTATTAACAAGTGCTAGTAAAATCTCTCTGAAAAAAAAAACAACAACTAATGTTTGATGATTTTAAATTAATTTTTAAAAGGTAACAGAAACCTGGTGGTATCAACTGATTAGTGATTGGTGCTTTATGTGCCAATGTCAGCATCCAATTCAAAGAAAATAACAAACAAACGAGCCAATATTAAAACCACCAAAGCAGATAGAAAGAGTTCCAGGACAATGGTTGTCTTTCCCCTTTACTCGAATTAGCAACTGATCAGAATTGGTGCTTTCAGGCTTTTCCCTTCATGAAAACAATCAGATCTCTAATCCATACATCACAAATAACCAAAAAAAAAAGGAAAAAGCAAATTGAAAATGTTTTCTGACAATCAATCAATACTGCCGATCAAGCTATATTCCTTGTTTTTTTTAATCTTTTTCATCTGCAATTTTTCTGCAGAACCTGTTTTTGTCTAGTTTTCAACTGGAAAATGTATATAAAACAGTTGGTTTTATTGAAAATAAACCAATGTGGTTACAGCCGAGGGGTACTCAGATCATCTGTAGGCTCAGGCAGGGTTATCAGTAAAAATTTTAACCCAAGGTCTCACAAAATGTTTTTTTTTATTATTTTTATACGAATTTTACCTAACATTCATTAAATAGCTTTTTACTTCTTTTAATTTTTTTGCATAGTTTTTTTTGTCCAATAACACTTACAAATATCACCCAGATCTTCTTTAAATCTGATAATCCACCCAGATAAATCTAGTAGCATTGCAAAAGTTTCCACTTTTCATGTTGTTACCTAAATATTTTCAAATTTAGACAAGATTTTCTTGTTTCAATTAAATAATTTTCGCCATTTACTTTTTTATTATTAGCTTTTCAAAACAACGGTAACACTAAAAGGGAAGTTTTATTATATATATCACTACTGTCTACACTACAAATATTTTGCTAGTTATAAATGTCGAGATGGTGTATAATGCAAAAAAAAACATTTTTGTTTAATAAACAAGTTTTAGGTTATTACATTTTTTTCTTTTCAGATTTTTATTAGTGATAAAATTTAGTTATTTTTCTAGCATGATTATGTTAGTATGTCAGAAATTTTGTAAGCAAATTAAAAATAGATCATTCTTACCAGTTCCTGGTCACTTGATAAAATGTTGCACCATTATATTGGATTTAGTTACTCATATTCATAATTTATTCTGCTGGCAGGAGTAAAGGGTTCACTTATTTTGCTTAAGACCAAATGGAGCAGTAGCAACAAAATAAAAACATTTTAAAAACCAGTGTTTACATCACATACTGCCACTGAAAATAGGTTATTATGTTCCCCATTATGAGGTCTTATCAAGTATTAATTTTGCAAAAAAAATGGTAAATATAGTGAGCAATTTTTCATCCTGCTGAATCATTTACCTTTCAGTAAATTGACAAAATAAGCCTGATAAGCATTTTCATTTTGTTATAATAAAAGTCAATTTTCAATCCTCTAACTTTGTGTCACTAATTCATAAATAGTCATGCTGTTTGTCCAGTTGCCTACTCAAAGTCAGCATCCAGAAAAGTTTCTTCATATCTAGCAGTGTATCAGGTCATAGCATCAACATGGTGTAATTACTATCATTCAATTTTACAAGATCTAATTCCAAGTGATAAAGTGTGAAATCTTCCAGTACAGAAAAAGAATTGGAAGGATCAATATTATCCCAAAAATCACTAATAATTAGTAAAGTATTCAAGTACAGATGGTTGTCAGAAGTTTCCCTAGTTTTTCAGAGATGCATCTAGTAGCATAATGAAGTGCAAAACTTGCTGCAGATGCTGCCATACAAATTGTGACAGGTCATGGTTGTTCACCTTTCATGGACCAGACGACCATATCAAGTGCTCAAAACAATGGCAATCCAGAAAAATATTGTAGTCATCTTAGACTAGAAAAAGGAAAGGCCAATGTCCAAAATTCTTTAGATAACAGCTCAATTCTCCATTCAAGAGTTGGCTTGATACAAAATTCCCAAAAATTGAGCAACATATGGTAAGGTTTAATTACCAATTTCCTACAGAAATATTTTTAAAATGTTAGAAGCACTGAAAAGTTTATGTATAGTGAACTTCCTGTTACATCTTAACACTGCATTATGAGTTGTCGGACTACTACAAATTCCTAACACTATCCATCATTTACACCAAAGTATGTAAATCCAAATGTTTAAAAAAAAACATCAATTAAAACTTTCAAAACAAAATATAAATATAATTTAAGGTATTCTTTGAGAAAAGTTTCCAGTAAGCATCTGTTTTTATCACCACATTATATAAATGCAACTTTCCACAAAATGTCATGAGATCTGAAATGAGTAAGAATCTGTCTTTAAAAACTGTTGGGCCAAACATTTCGATGATAAGATAAAAATAGAATTTTGAAACCCTTATCATTTGTTAAGTTTAATACACTATTATATTATATTTTAAATACTACTTCATTCTCTAATTTTAGATTTTGTTTTTTCTTCCAAATCAAGGATTTAAAAAATCACCTCCAAAGTTAAAGGTGTTGATGCCTTATCATTGTCACAGACTTCTTGAAGCTAACCTTGTAGTTTTCTCAATTTCCTTGCAAAATATTGTTCATTTTGTTTTAAATGTAGGTGCATGATATTATAACTTTCAATGCTTGATATAAATAATGCCAAAAAATGCAGTGCCACCTTATATCCTTTGCTTTAATTCAAAAGGTATGAAAACCCTTGGATAAACAACAGAACTATTTACTCTTTGACTACAACAAACTTCGATGTAAAATGTTTTATTTGCTTTCTCTAACTCAGTTAACTTATGCATGATTATAAACAAATATGACTCACATATGTTATACATGGCAGCAAAGAGAATATAATGCATGGTGTTTAAAAAATGGAAAAAACTGAAATAATAGGCATTAAAATATACCTATATATTGAAAATTATTCATATGTATGTCATTTTGTTTGAAGATATAAAACTATTACAACTTCTAGTCGTGATTACCTGTAAATTAAAATTTATACATACACACACAAATTACATAAATTAACTAATACAATTTTACCAGAATATGCAAAAATTTATTTTTAATATCTTTATGCTTGAAAGTATTTATAATCTCTGCAGATTTTAAAATTGCTAACTATTATGCATATCCTTTCAAATATGTGCTTTGATATAAAAGACTATAATCAACTTTTTCAAAACTCTAAGATTTCAAAAAAAGCCTTAAGTGTAATCATAATTTTTATAAAAATAAATCAGCACTCACACAAACCTCAATTAAAACTTATAGTAAATGAAGGTAAATGCCATACTTCAAGGTTTCCATAACTATGATCACTACATCTCAATAATTAAAGCAGAATGTGCATGTGGTGGTGCTTAGCAATGTTAAAATGTTCATACAACATTGATAAGTAGAATGTACCAGAAATACCTAACATAACTGTTATGTACTATTTGTTCACTTGGTCATTTATGGCTATATTGATACACTAAAAATTAGAAGATAAATAGCAACAACAAAAATGTGTACAATATGATACATTTTATGAATAATACTTTACTTTCCAGTATCAATATGATTTTGCATATCATAGGCCATTTGACCAAAACAGTGCTTTCAGTTTTTTTTTTTTTTATTCCAAATAACTAGAATTTTAGTGATTTATTTGAAAGAGTAAGCCAAATACTAATTTTTATTTATGCCACAAAACATCCCCTGCATACTCTGTGTACTCTCTCACTCTCTTTTTTATTTTACAATACTTCTGCCTTTTATATTCCAAGAAATGAGAGATCTCAGACCTATGTCAGTCTAGATATTTGACAATAACTTATTGGTTTCAATATTTTCTGTGTTTCTGCAGACGTTCTCTATATACCAGATAATATGCTCGTCAATAATAGTTATACAATGTATTTTTAATGTTGATTCCAATGAAAAGTAATAATATTAGTCAAATGTTGTGTCTGTATGTTTGTAGCCACTAAATGAATGCTCACATCACCATCTGCAAAATAGTGTGGGATTACTTGTTCTGAGGTCAGTTCCAAGCTGTGTCCGTCAGGTTGGTCAAAGCAGAATATGGAATAGATTTTAACTTTAAAAAAAAACAAAAAACCACCACCAGAGACCAAGCAACTACAAGTCGATCACTTATGATATTACAGGTCAACTTATGGCTGCAAAAGTTGCTGAATTAGTTTACCACTGCCATCTCAATTGCACAGATGCATGCCCCCTCCTAGACTACATTGGATATCCAATAAGAACCATAGGATGAACACCTAGATGAAGTTGGTATCTTGCCCTGTTGACCTATATGTAACAAAGTTTCAGCTTTTTTTTAAATATCTTTTTGTGGTACGTGCATGAGGGTGCATGTGAAAGTTATTGTATGCGTATGTATCTCCGAGGAGAAGGGAGTGGAGGTTGGTGGCCGAAGCCGTGTAGGGTCCGAAACCCGGTGTGGAGCAAGCTCCCATTATGGCCTAAAAGGCCGGGTTGAGGTGCCAAAGCACCTTTTGTATCTGGCCGCCAAGGCAGCCAGAGTTAGGGGCGCGAACGCCCCACGTTAGAGTACCACTTCCCCAGCCAAAAACCAATCTTGGGAAAAAAGACCTCAGCACGTCAAGTCTGAAAACTGGTCTCGACACACCTAACCTTCCCAGCCAGATAGGCAGGCCAAAGGCAAAAAGCGCCCCTCGCCTCCACTCTACCGGCAGAGGACTTTCCATCTACAAAAGCCACTAAGCAGAGTACTCGCCTCCCCACCCCCATAAGGTGGACCTTAGGCACATTAAGGCTCAGCTCAGCTCCAATGTTGTCAACAGCACAATATTTGACTTCAGAGGCAATAAAAGATGTTATTGTTCAGTCATAAATCCTGTTTCCTGCTGAACGGAGTCAACAGAGAATTTATCAGCACAGAAATTAAACCTATTATGCTCTTTAAGCTGCATCAACTAATTTGATGGAAAAATTGTTATGGCATAGGGAGAAATACCCTATATAATAAACTCTCCACTAACCAGTATAAGTAAACACGGTGGTGATCAATTACAGTAGGGACCGCAAACTCAAAAGTGACCAGAGGCCACTATGGCATGCCATCAAAGCTGCCACCTAACAATTTTTAATTTTTAATTACAGGAAATATTTCAAAAGCTTTCAACAAAATACCTAATGCAGAAACAAAAGACAGCATATCAGAAAAGTATTTTTCATAGCTTATAAGCATAGCTAATGCACAAATAAGCCTAATCCAGCATAGCAATATTTCCTACAATTTTTAAACCAGTAACTATAACTACAAACATAACACAACATGGAAGCAGTTATTTTTTTTCCTACAGTTTCTTAATTTAAAAAGATATCTGAGAATTTTTATGCTGCAGAAGTTGTTGAAAATCAGGACTCAGTAAGTTGCTTACTGCACAATATAACTGAGCTTCCAAATTCACCTCAAATATGCTTTGAAAAATTTATATCAGAAATTTCACTAGTAAAAATGGAGATTTGCAGAGATAAGTTGACCCAAAAATAAACAGCCTGCACCAAGAGATTTGATTTCACCAGAGAAATATATCAGGAAGGTACTCAGAATATCTGATTTTAGCACAATCTCGCAGAAAAAGCAGTTCATTTCCAAAATGCTATCAATTCAGAAGAAACAGTTCCTCCATTTCTGGCAGCAAAGAAAGGATCATTCAAAATGAGAATCTTGTCAAAATCCATGAATCACTTGTAAAATTTTAATTTCATTTCCTTTAAAAAATCAATAGAATTTGTTGTCAAAATTGCCATCATAGCTCATTAAGATCAGGTAATAGGTGAAATCAGACTCTACCAATTGGACAATAAACAAATCCAGTTTCTGTCAAAACCAATGAACATTTTTGGCCAAATCAGCAATCATTTTCTTATATCCCAGCACAAATCCATTTCATTCAAGCATCCAGAGATTTAAAAAGAAAAAACTTAACCAATCATCCTTTTCTAGCACAGAAAATTATGAGCATTTCCACTTTTGTAACAAAGAAAAATTATTTACTTAAGCAGACAAATCTTTTCCAGACATTGCCTTAAGCTTATCCAATGGACTTCAGCATGGAACATGATATCCTTGTATTTCTGCTTCTACCTCCACCGGAAATTTTCAAAACTGACAACGATTAAGTGGTTGCAGAGATGAAATTTACCATTTTCACCAAGTATCCATGTAGTCTTTTATTACACACACAAACTTTTCTGATGGATAATATAATATAGTGGAAAACAACCATTTCTTTCCTACATCTTACAGGCATTGCTGTATCAAAGCTATGAATCTGACAGTGAAGCCAGTCATTTCTGCAGTACCATCAGTTGTGCAAGATGCAATTCTTCAAAAATTCAAGCCAAAATCTCAATGCAACAGCAAAAAAAGAAATTCATAATGTGCTCGCCACTTATGCAATCTTTTTATCAGATAAAAGGCAAGAAATTTTTCTTTTATTTCCTCATCTTTTTGTTGCATATGTTACCCAAGTGCAAGCCTACAAGACAGACAAAGTTCTACTTTTAGTTGGTTTTCCAAATATTCCACCATTTCTTAAAATGAGACATGATCGTTACTTGCCAAACTGTAGCCCTTTCCTTTTTTTAGGAAGACCTTCTGAAACAGCTTCAACAAGTGCAAGCATTCGTTCTTTCATATTATCAGTGCTTCTTCTTGCAAGAATTCAACTCACCTTGTAACTAGCAACAATCACCAATTCCATCATAAAACATTTCAAAGGTTACTTTTGATGCTCCTAATTTTGCTTCAGGTGCTGAATCAACTGGGAATTTTCTTGAAAACTCAACATGAGCAGTTTCATAATACAATTTGGCATTGTAAGTCTTGTTGATGAAAGTTTCCTATCAAGCAGGTATACTGACTGGCTTCTTGCTGCTCTCCAAAAACAATATTCTTGAAATTGTTTCTTTCTCTTGTTCCAGACTTTTGACTACTTGAAACTTTTTCATCGGTAGCTGGCTTCCCCCTATGCTTTCAAGTCTTGATTACACTGGTCAACGCAATTTTTGTTGACTTATATCTGAGACTTGTTTCTGACTAATTTGAGGGAGCTGAACTCAAATATCACATTGGTTTTTGCTCTACAGCATACCTCCATTTTCAATCAATTGCCATAAAAAGTACCCGATTACAATGATTTCCGCAATCACAATCCTATTCTTATCATTTTATTTAAAATACCAGTTCCAACAATACCATGAATCAGTTTTGAGATTAACAAATATATTGGTTAACTATGACATATCAGGTCAAAATATTGAAATAGAAAAATATAAATCGATGCCAGAATTGAATGAATTTTAGTCAAAAATGGGCACAAACTAATCCAGAATATTCTTATCATTTCATTTAGAATACCATACAAACAAAACAATGACAGACATGGATTTATTTACATTAACTGATATCAGTAAATGACACATTATTCCTTGGATTAAATTTTCGTTTGTAGGCTTTTCTGGAGTGCTTCATTTCCAGACACAGTCTCTTTTAATACACCAAAAGTAGTCGGGCATCATGTGAGTATCCCACCTTCCTTGGTATCGCTCCTCCATAGCTTGTATATCTTGATAGAACCTTTCACCTTGCTCATCACTTACATCACCTAGATTTTCAGGAAATTTATTAAGATGACTGTTGAGGAAATAAACCTTTATGCTCATGTTGCAACCCAGATGATGAAAATTCTTATGCAATGTTTGAATAAGATCTTTGTAATTTTCAGCTTTTTTGTTTCCCAGGAAATTTTTCACAACAGTCACAAAGGAATTCCATGTTCTTTTCTCCATATCATTCATGGAGCTTGTGAAATGTTGATGTCTCATCAGTTTTCTGATTTGTGGCCCATCAAACACACCAGCTTTTATTTTTTCATAACTGAGGTCAGGAAATGTTGTGCATATGTACTTAAAACAGTCACCTTCTATGCTTAGAGCTTTAACATACTGCTTCATTAGATCCAGTTTGATGTGGAGAGGGGGAGACGATTTTTACTCGATCTACGAGTGGTTGGTTTGTGTTATTTGGTTCTCTGACATTTAAGCACGTTCTCACTGGTCAGTTCTTCTGAGTCCAATGCTTGTCCTTAGCTCTGCTATCCTACAAGCACAAGAAACATGGATATTTCGCATATCCTCCTTGTTGACCAAGTAAAAAGTTAACCATTTTAAAATCCCATAGAACAAAAACTTGATATGATAGGCAAAAACCGATTTTATTTCTGAAATCAGCGCCCCAAAATTAGTTAAAAACAAGTGTCAGATATTAGTCAGCAGAAGAAAAGTGAAACAATGTTGGTCAGTGTTATGAGTGCTGCTAATAGCTATTGAAGCTTTGTATGGCAAATTAACTCCTGTATCGTACACTGTGAGCATGGATGCTATTGATGATAATGGTGTCCATATAATAAATAGTGGTCATAATGTTCAAGAACCAAACAGCCAAAATTCTTTTTACTTATAACTCTTTAATAAGTTCAAGTGATTGACATCACTACTGCTAGCGTCCACTTATCCATCTTCCCTAGCTGTCTTTGTTACTAGAAGTCAATTTTTTACTATTTTGCTGTGCTTACTCTTTATGTCTATTGTAGCTATAGTTCTGACTGACTACCTCAAAACAATATATGGGCAACATGCAAGCCCATAGTGGAATATTCAAAAAGGCTCAATCTCATCTTTCCAGGTCTGTACTGGTATTTTTTATGCACACTGCCAACATCGATATGCTATCTTATTCCCCGAAGCTTATTTGAGATCTTTTGGATAAACTTGGTTACCCTATGCAGTCATCAGCCATATCTCAGAAATATGCAAATTCTGAAATGGTTGATTGTGTTTACTTGCTTGGATCTGTCTGTGATCAACACAAGTTACTAGACCCCAAGCCATACTCCATCTTCAAACTACTATGAGGAGGAGTTCAAATGCATTTTGTGATTATCAACTCATAACATTTATTATAACATCTGCACAAATTTATTATGGCAGGTGCCACTGAATAGATTTGACTATTTTTTTTTTTAAGTATATCCTTCCTGACTACCACAGGCTTTAGTTATTGAGCTTCGTCCCAGACTTTCAAGGCAAAAACATTAAACAAAAATAATCTTATTTAAAAAGTAAATGTTGTGAACATATGGTAGATTTATTTAACTGAAGTTAACAAATGGCATGATTTGAAAATTAAACAAAATTGAGATTTTTTTTATACTTAAACATTTTCAAAGTTTTATTATTAAACTAGAAAATATATATACAGTATAACCACTGGAATTTTGCAGGTTGGTTCTCATTATAAAAGGGCTTAGAAATAATATATATAGAAACAGAGATAATATCCTTTAATCACGTGTTCAATTTTGAGCTTTTTGTTTGTTTTACAATTAGCATTGCTGTTCTCATTTCTTTATCTTTCAGATTTATTAAATCAAAAAAAAATAACTTTCTTGTAAGTAATAATTTAATCTTTTTTAAAATTACAAACATACATATGTATAAAAAGAAAGAGTACATCCATAAAGTTGCATTACCTTTTTTGTCATTTAACTAACAAATTTTCAAAACAGATTTTTAAACTATTTCAGTTTACACATTAGTTAATGATACTAGAGTTGATTATTATAAATTAGTTAGGATCTCAACATGATCAGATAAAAGAAAATATTTTTTTTTGCAACAGAATTGTTAATGAGTGGAATAAATTACCAGTGAGGGTAGCTAATAGTGATGGTATCAATCTCTATACGAATTTCTATCAATGGCCTGGGCTCTTATATAAGCTATGAAGGCTTCCCGACAACTAAACTAAATTAATAATTTTAAGAAAACTGTAACATCAAGGAAGTAAAGTCTAAGAAAATTTTTATAGATAAATCCTTTAAAGAAATTGTAAACAGAAAAGTTATAATCCAGTCTAACTTAGATATGTTTGTAAAATTACTCTGATTTCTTTAACAGGTCTTTATTACTGTACCATGCATAGAGGAGTGAGCCAAGGACTACATTATCCTGCTCATGTGCAACAACATGTCTGGTGCTGATCAACCAAAGAGTGGTGATTGGCAAAAGCAAGCACCCTTGCTGCCTGTGGGACATAGGTACACTATTTCTGCTGGATGCATATCAAACAAAACTGTATGGATAACAAACAAAATGTTTTAGAATTGAACAAGAAAGACAGCGAGCTAAGCAAAGATGACCAAAGGATTCTTCTATTGATAGACATTATCCCATCACCTCATGACTACCATCACACAAAAACATCCACAGAATTATTTCCACCCAACAAAACTTCCCCAGTCAGCCTATGAATTAAGAAACATGCACAACACCACTACAGAGAAAAGGAGTGACAGAGTCAGTGATGTGGCATATAGAATAACGTGACGTCAACAACTATAACCAAATGCTTTAGGAAGAGCAAATTTGTTTCACCAGAGGACACTGACAATGAGCAGCCCAATCAACAGAGGCTCTACTGCAATGCAAACGATGTTGGCATGGCTGTTAAAACAGTCACAGCTAGGGAAGCCTTCAGCCACATGTAAAGTTGAATGCTACCTCTTAAAAATTGTAAAGTACAAAGTATGGAGTTAATATCTGTTAAGGTCATTAGAGAGACTATTTCAGCTGGACAGGATCTTTCAAGGTTTAATTTGTGAATGCTATTGAGTTGCCTAGTCACATTTTATACATGAAGAGCAGTGAGGTGAGAAAAATGAAATCACTAACCTCAGTAGCCAAACTTTTCTGGTCAATATAGATTGACAGACAATAAAAATGCAATCACTATTTTAAGCATCAGAAGAAAATTAATTGATTTTACAGGAAAAGAATACACAAGAATTTTGTTTTATTTTTTAATCATGTAGAAATTTTTCAAAATGTGTGTGCTTCTGCCAAATTAAGTGAGAGAAATGTTCCTTTGTTTTTTTTTATTTATATATTGAATGAAAGGAACTTTTGTGCAACAGTTAGATACTGTGTGGATGAGAAAAAATTTAATTTGGGTTTCTTTTCAACTTTTCAAAGCATCATGAATAATCCTAACAAGCTGACGATATCAAACAAACCTAAAAGTAAAAGGACAAATGAAAACTATTATGACCTACCTTTATACTTTCCATGTCATGATTCCAAGTATTCAACAGTAGAAAGTTAATTTATTGAAATTTTTCACCACTTTACCATAAATACTATCTCCTATATTTATGGCTTGACAATTAACCATATTCTATCCAAGGAAAAAAAAAGGAATAGTAATTTTTTTAAAAAAATTTAAAAGCATACTACTGAGAAAGTAAAATGCATTGCCATAACTCCATTAACACATACTTGGTTTATTAATTCATATTAGCCTGTTTTGCCATTCATATAAATGCAGCACACAAGAGATAATATCTGAGCAAAGCATTTGCTAAATGGATTCCATTTTAAAAAATGCACTAAGTTTCCATAGAGTTCACTAGACAAAAGCTAAAACATGTCCAAGTAGCAAATCAGAGAAAATACAAAAAATATATATATTTAGCTATCTCAGGAGACTAAGGGTAAGCATACTAGTGGATTGCAGTCAAGGCAAGACTGACATTCCACTTTGGGCTTTTCATAGTACTGTCCTCTGTATAACTGGTTGGTTTCTGGAAGTTTTCCTTGCTTCATTTGCCATCATAATATGAGACAGAGAGCCCTGTTTGTCACTGCTTGTCTCCAAACTGGGTGACTTGATGCAACTTCTTTCCAATTATACTCTAATGGCTTATAGCTATTCCAATATTACTAGTGATGTACAGAGAAGTGCAGTAAAGTTTTTAATGGTTATCACCTGTCAAATCTTGCTAAATACATCCTATAATATAATGTAATTAGACTTTAAATTATGGCATAGCTAGACCCCCTGCACCAGTGGCGAGGCTACAGGGGGGGCAGGGGGGGCGACCCCCCCTGGTCGGATTTTGGTACCGTCGGTCGGAAATTTACATGTTGGAAAAAAAATGTTCTTCACTAGCGCTATTATTTCACAACTATCACATCATTGAATTAATTCACCTGCATCAAAATTTGTCCCCATTATAATGGTCCCCTATAATGCTATTATGTACAGTACATTTTTTTTCCAACATGTAAATTTCCAACCGACGGTACCAAAATCCGACCAGGGGGGGGCGGTCGCCCCCCTGCCCCCCCTGTAGCCTCGCCACTGCCCTGCACTATAATAAACAAACATCCATATAAATATTCCTCAGGATGTAAGATATTAAAAGCTTTTGTAAGCAAGCCTGATTGTGCATATGCTGGTATATACTAATTTTGTTTTCAATATTTTTATTCAAGCTACAAAACCTGTAACAAACCATTTGCATAAAGAAGTTTCAATCTAATTTTCTCTAATTCAGTTTATGTTATTTGCATATTGAAGATTCAAACAGTTGTTGAATTACCTAAGTGGCTAAAACTACACTAATGCTAAACTGTACATGTAAAATCCTTTTCTTTTCTTTAAATTTCAAATTTTTCCATCTACATTAATGGAATCTGTTAAACTAAAATAAAAAAAAAAAAACAGAGGGCATAATTTCTGCAAATGTTTTAAAGGGCTACAGATTTTTTAATGCACGCATAAATGACCAGCATAAATAGCAACAAATCTGAAAGTCATCCTTTTCTTTTTAAATTGTTGTAAAAAAATTTTAAAACCTGTTAAATCAAATGGTTTCAGAAAATACCAGCATCTTCAAGAAATTTTAAAAATGAACAAATTTCTTAAGCAAAATTAATTATATACTTCAAGAAATGCAACTTAATTTTTCCTATCACACATCTGAAGCCATTATTAGTAAAATGTCAACATACATCTTTTCTCAAGTTTGTACTATTTTGCTATATCTGTAATGCTGAAAATTTAATTGGATACTTAGATACTTGGCCTCTACAAAAAAATCTATTAACGATCTGTCTGTCCATTCTTTAGTAGTTTCATTAGATTGTACGCCATTAAAAGTAGTAAAGGAATTTCTGCTTGATGTTAAATAATATTGACTTTTAAAAATAGTTTGTGAATCCTCGTTACAAAATACACTTTTTAACAGTTATGAATTTTAAAACTGGTTATTTTAGTGGCTTGACAAAGTTGTTAGGCATTATTAGAAATGAGAGAGATCTTCAACAAGCAGACAAAAATAAAATCACACATCTTAATTCAGCAGGGAGAAAAGTCATTTTAAGGAAAAAACTTTTTAAAGTGTTGTTGTTGTTTTTTTCTTAATTAAGAGGATTTTCTTTTCTATTAATTTAGAACACTTCCATTTGGAAAGTAAAGATCAATCAAGATGATACAAAAGTACAGGAACAGTACACCAGTAAGGAGGGAGTTCTTATTCCTTCAGTCTGCATTTAAATGATAACACATGCTACAAAATACTTTTAAAAAGCGAGTAGAAGAATTGTAAGGCAAAGGTGGTTTGTTTCTCTTTTTTTTTGTGAATGGGGTTGGCTGGGGGTGGAGAAATATTATGAATAATTGGCAAAACGATACGATGAAGTCTACAGATAATTTTCGAAGAAAAAAACACAAACCGTCTTTTCTGTTTATTTTCAATGCAGGGAAAAGGAAGAGCGTCCATTATTTGTTCGTCTTTACGGGGTTAGCTTCGCAGTCTACTGTCAGTACAACAACAAAACACAAGTCAGTCCCTTTCTCGAAGTTTCTCCAAAAACAAAAAGCACCCCCGGGCTGGTTATCATCAAGTATCATCTGAAACTAACTGCTTAGCTTCAACTTCAACACGAAGTGTACACACTTTCCTCAGTCTTAAGCGCTGTTTACACTACGATGACTGATAACAGAGACTCGGGCTTAGTGGAATTACAGATTTATTTAGAAAGAAAGGGATACGTTTTGTTTGTTTTGGTAGGGGTGTTAAGGCCCACATCACATGATTAAAATTTTAATTGTAAAGTCATATTAACTGTGTACGACCGTTGTGGGGAAGTTGAAGTTTCAGGCCCAATCACTGGTGGGCGGGATACACACATACCTGCCCCGTGAAAGGACATCAGCAGCAACTTTATTCTGAAAAACTCCTGATGATGCGACAGGTGAAGAAATTAAAAAATATATATCCGCATGAATAACCGTTTCGTTCTCCGATAAGCAATCACACTCCGTCACAGTTGAAAAGCTCTGAATAGAGAATTAAGTCAAGGATACCAACGTCGGAATCCCATGGGAATCTGTTGGCTCTCACACCCCTCCCTCCCCTTCCAAGTTACAGGTGTAAAACCGAAAAAAAAAAAAAAAAAAGTTTAAAATAATTTTAAAAAAAAGCACAGGCAGCTGGAGCAGTCGTGACACTAGTCAACTCAAAGTCAGGTAGATAGTGCCGAGGTCCAGCTGACTTGCTGACCGGCAGGTGGAAATATTTGAAATCCCAGCTTAAACTGGAGGGGCATTAAGAAAAACCGCACTGACCTCTCCAGCCCACCCACTCCTCCAGCAGGAGATGTTGCGGGATAAAAACCGCGCTGCTGGTCTGTGAACAGGCTGGGTGATCAAAACAAGGTCAATAACAGCTTACCTTGCTTACGAACGGGCATGGCTGGTAAGGAGAACCCACGCTGTGTCCGTCTGTCCTGGTGGAAGGCGATCTACCTCGATCAACGCTCACACCCACCTCGCTCGCGTCCGTCCACACAGATTCTCCTCAGCTGCCGAGCAAATCACCCCAACTCCAGCGGGTCAACGCGAGACCCCCCCCAAAAGCACAACTGCGTTCGTGTTCCGGTAAAGGGCCAACTGGCTCGAAGCTGCGTCACCGATCCGATATCCACAGGTAATAATCCCACCACAAACCTTCGTTAACGTGTAAAATGGCGACCCCAGCCTTAGCTACCCTGTCACGTGACCCTGGGGAGACATCACGCCTTGACAAAGGTGGGTTTCGCTCGTTGTGGAGCGTTCCGTTCAGAGACCGCAGTTGGGTCGCTGTTCTTCGGCACTCGGATTTAACAAAAAAAAAAAAAGCGAAAAGGAAAAGAACAGAAATCTTGTGCGTCAACAGCGCGACGGGGATGAATGTTGTTTCTGGCACCGGTCGCTACACGGATTTCTCCCTTCAAGAGACCCCAAAAATGTGACCGGCACTTGTCTGTCAAAGCTGTCAATGAAATGTGAAAGAATGCGATCTGCCGTTTCTGGTTCACAAAAAAAACGTCTAATATATTTCAGCTAGTTTGTAAATGCAACAAACAAAGTACATTTTTAAAACGAAATTACACTTACTACCTTCGTTTTATTCTCTTTTTTTTTTTTAATGTTCTAAGTCGCTTAATAGGTCACGGTGACCCATTTATACAAAAACAAAATTCCTGCACTTGCGCACAGCCAACTTCCGGTTTGTATGTCCAAGGACATGTGGTGAAGCAGTGATCGGAATCCTTTTGTTGGTAGGTCAAATTTGTCGTTATGAACCTAAGAAAAGACAATAAGTTCTCAAGCAGGAATTCTTTTGTTTGGAATTATGTGAGATTTGCTGGAGGAGTATTACTAGCTTACCGCAGCCAGCCTGCTGCTGACCGGCCCCCCTTTGAGAGCACTGAGAAAATAGTAAGTCATATCAATTTGGACACACACACCACACACACACATACACACCACACACATACACACATACATACACACATACACACATACATACACACACACACACACACACATACACACATACATACACACACCATACATACATACACACACACACACACACACACACACATACATACACACACACATACATATACACACACATACATACATACACATACATACACACATATACACCACACATACACACACATACACCGTGCATTCGAAATGAAATATAGCTCTTAGATTGGAAACTGCTCCGTTTATGAAGAAAGAAACGAACTTTGTGACTTTGTCGCTCTCATTTTAAAATCCACAAAAATCACCCTCCCGCTCGCTATGTCCAAAACGCAGGGACAGAAATTCATCTGGATGCACACCTTTTGTGTCATCAGCAGGTGTTTAATGCCCATTTTTAGACTCTACGCGCACACCAGAGGTGATACGTTTTATTTGGCATAAATGGCAGGTAAAATGTACACTTTTAGACGTGCTAAGTAAGTAGCATGCTCCAAAAGACTATAAATCTCAAGATTCTATATTTGTTCCAAAGTGATATTTAGTGACCATATTTGAATTTTGCTCTCCTCGGGAACTTGTATGGAATAATGTAGAGTTAGAATGCTTAAATATCATTTAACACAAAATAAGGTGGCTCAGGTCATTGAGATGATTCAAAGAGGAATGGCACAGTTTGCCATTGCTTCCTAGTACAGTGTTTATCACAGGGGCATTTCTGGGGCACTAACAAGGTACTAACTGTCAGACTAGAGAATTTATGGAGAGGCCTTATTTAAATTGCCCAAGGGCCGAACTTGTGGGGAATTTTATTTGTCACCTTAACCAGAAGAAAGCATTTTTCAACAATACGATTTTTTTTAAAGCAACTACCAAAGAGCAACCAATCGGAGAAATAAACAGGCTTCATGTTAGTAGTATGCTACCCAGAATACCACTGCTTGTCTCTGCATGAAATGGTGGTGTTTTGTTTGTTTGTTTTTTTTTTACTGACAAGTCTAGATTATGTGGTGGGCAGGATGGACAGGCTAGGGAATGATTTGCTAACTTTATTCTTACCCAGCATGATTGATTTTGTGGTGGCAACCTGTTGATATGGCCTGGCATTCAAGTTGGCCAAAGAACTAATTTCATCATCATTAGGAGTGGTGCCATGACTGGTATCAGATACAGGGATTAGCTCATTGCACCTGTAGTCGTCTGGTTGGCCACATAGCAAGATCCAAACTTCATTTTTATGGATGACAGTACCCATCTGCAATGTGCGGATGTTGTTACTTCTGCACTTCAAAATTGCTCATATGATGTGGCTTGAATAATTTCCAGGTTATCTTTCACTGACATCTAGTTTTTTTAATGGAAAGTTTAAATCAGTATGTATGTGGTCTTCGACCAGAATATGAATATGTACAAATGTACCATATAAATACTACAGGCTTGGAGATGCTTGGGGTTCTTTTTATTTTTATGAGTATATAAATGTAAAATCTAACATGCATTGAAGTTCAGGGTATATTTTATCAAAATTGTGAGTGACAAAATGTATACAGGTTTGAAATCTAACAGATGAATTTTATGCAAATGCTCACACTGCACATGATCTTCCTGTCTCCAAAATTACATGGTATGTATTAAAACAAATTTTGTAATGCATACTTGTTTATTGTATAAAACTTTGGGTTCATTGAAGCTGACAAAATATGTGCAGTAAAATCCACAATACTAGACAAACACACATCACATGACCAGAAACTCCTTGCAGTAGGTTAGCTGCAAAATAGTTTTAGGTAGGTGGAAAATTATTGCATAATCAAGCTGACTGGCTGCAGGTGACCATTGAGGGATTTTCCCATTGTACAGATGTTCATGATAAATGAATAAATAAAAAAGTGGTGCTTGGATGGAGGTAGTTATAGTGTCAGTTGTGATTGAGAATGAAAACATCCAAAATATTCTCAACTATCTTTACAAAAATTTTAATTTCAAAGATTAAAGGCTGCCTTTAGCATTTTTTAAATCACCCATATGTTTCTCCAAGGTTGGCAGCTATGTCAGCATTTTTTTTTTTTTTACAATTTAATGTTCTTTACTTATAATTTTTACATTGAACCACTAACTTCAAGTCTCTGTACTAGAATTTTTTGTGGCCTAGTAAGAAGTGCTGGATCATTTGATGCCTATCTTTTTTTTTTATCTTCTGTGTCAAATCTCTGCAGCCTCTGCCATCAGAATGAAATATGACACATTGCCAATTTATTAACTTAGAAAATTTGCTGAGGTAACCCATTGGGGCAAAATTAGATGCAAAGGAAAGAGTAGCTTATCTCTTCATCAGCATACATAGTCACAAAGTATTCTTTTATACTTTGTACCAAAAATGTTTAAGGCATCACTTGGCTACAATAGGACCAGTGTATGGTACTGCTTTTATGTTTTACGATAACTATTGTCTTTGTAGCAAGTCTGTTAAAAATAGGATTTACATAGAGGAGAAACAGTAACTGGACAATTTTTTTCTGGTGCATCTCTTGAAACATGTTGACTTCATCGTTTTGTACATTGTTAGAATTTTGGCCTTTTTTACAAAAACAAACCTAAAAATCTAGAAGGAAGCATAAATTGTTTATATTAAATTAACACAGCCTAGATTCTGTACTCTGGCATAATAATATACTGGTTTGGGCAATGGATGGCTATGTGTAGTGTACTAGCCTAATATGGCTGAGGACTATACTTCTGTCCCTGTTAGAAACCAACTTGATTTGCAAACAACTCATAACATTTTTTTCTTCTTCTTGTTTCTTTGTACCAGTCCATCAGCATTGGTTTCCTTTGCTTTTTTCCTCGTACAGGAATTCTGGTAAAGACTCCAGTCTCCTTGAAGCATGACTATCAATATTTGTTAGTGTTATTTATGGCACTAAGCAATTCACCAAATTTATCTACATTTAAATACACCAATATTCATGGAAGAAGTTTTTTTTTAATGTTGTTTGTTAATATATTTTTAGATGACATTTAATGCAGTATAAAAATTTGCATAGGAATACAAGAGAAAGACATTGCAGTTAAAGCATTTGACATGATTAGCATTTAGTAAAAAAAACTACCATAGACAAATATGTTTTTATGTTTTTTTTTATGATTTCTTTTGATGTTATGTAGAACATTGATAGGATATCAACTTTTAATTTGGAAAATACTTTTTTATCCTGCTTTAATGCATTTGTTGGGTTATTAATAATTGTTTTACCTTGTTGCTCATAAGAGAACTGAAATCTGTAATGGAGTCTCTGTGTGTGTGTGTGTTCATATTTTTTTTCTTTATCACAATATACTTCATGGTACATACAAGCATTTTTGTTCATTATCTACTATGTGGTGTGTTTGTATGCACTACTACATTATCTACTATATATTAGGTTGTTACAAAAATTTTGAGACTTTCATATCATTGCTGAACATGAAGTTTATTAATCAAAGTTAGTTCCATTACAATCCGTACACTTCTGCCTATGAGGTACAAGTGCATTTACACCATTTTGAAAAAAATCTGGATTTCTGGAGTTGATAAACTGTTGGAAGGTAGTTTCAATTGCTGCTTGGTTGGAGAAGGATTTCATACAGAGGAAGCTGTTGAGGGGTTAACAGTACCTTTCGGCTGTGATAGTTTCATCAGGTTGCAAGAAGTTATAGTGGATGACACCAGTTGCAGTCCACCAGACAGTGACCATGACCTTCTCTTGGTGGAGGCTGGATTTTGGAATGTGGTTCGGTGCCTTGTCTCTCTTGAGCCACTGTGCTGATTGTTGTAAAGGATTCATTTTTCATTACACAATGATTCAGTCAAGAAATGGGTCATTTTTGTTTCTTATGCCAAGCGAAGAGCAGATCTCCAACCGACAATTTTGTTGTTCATTCAACATGTAAGGCACCCACTTGTCAAGCTTCTTCACCTTGCTAATTGTATCCAGATGCCAGGAAACAGTTGCAGTGCTTTCGTCAAACTCTCTAGCAATTTCTTGCACAGTTTTTCTTGGAACGGCTTCAACTGAGGCTTTCAGATGGTCACCATCACAGCTGGAAGGACATTCGCTACTTTCCTTATCTTTGAGGCTCACATCTGATTGAAACTTTGCAAACCATTGTTATACTGTGCACTCATTTGCTTTGTGGCCTGGTTTGAACTCGTGAAACAAAATGGCATGAGAGACTTTTCTATCCATGCTTCCATTCAGAACCCTGAAACAAATATCCATTTTATGATTTTTTCAAAAGATAGGTTTTGCATAATGTATGCCAAAGCACATGCTACAAAATGATATACAACTTATCTACATACACCTTCACAAGCTTGCAAAAAATGAACCCCAAATTAACATAATATAAAAACCCACAAAACTTCTGTAACGACTTAATAGTAATAGAATACAAACTACATTTTATCTGCAATAGCACTGCCACTCTTTCCTTACCATTTAGGTTTTTAAGGGGAGGGATAATTGATATATGAAGCTTAAACAATCTAAAAATAATTAATTTTTTGATGAATCACTCCTTTTCTGTGGATTTTTATAAAAGTTCTAAGATCCCAGAATATTAATGTTCATCAGTGACTATTTTCAGGTCAGTAAAAAATATATAGCTTTATTTTTGCCTAAAAAATGTTGCTGTAGCTGGGGTATTCCACGTCAAATTTACATACTTTTCAGCAAATTTTTGACACACCAAGTCAGATTTCACTAATTTTTTGTGCAAGTGTTTGTCTCTATAGTGAAATATTATGTACCAATTCTCAGACCTTGGGGCCCACTTGGGCCGATTTTAGGGCCCACCCCCCAAATTTGGACTTCCCCAGCTGACCCAGAATCTTTCAGAGTCTATATTTCAGGCTGTACTGGTCCAATTTGGATGACCTTGGTATCAAAATGCTCATAAAAGCAAGATCTTTCCAATCACGTAAGTAAAATCACTTCAAAATAGAAATTCCAAAAGTGGTGATTGATGGTGCCCTTTGACCTTTAGCCCCCTGCCACCAAGCAAAATCATTGGTCCCGATTTTTTGCGTGGAAAATACCCCTTCATATACTCCAACACCTCAGCAAAAACAAAAAAATGGAATCTCCAAGGGTTCGGGTGTGGCAAAACTTTATGTTTGGGGGGGGCTCAACCTGCATCTGCTTCTGAGAGTGACATTTAATGTTATTGTTCCAATGATGTTGTTTCGATGTTTAGCTTTAGTTTAGACAGTTCATGTTATTGTTATCATAGAGTTTGCTGAGTGGACATTGAGCGATGTAGGGCCACTGTGCGGGCATTGTGCGCTATTGCTGTTGTAGGGTTCACCAAGGGGACATTAAGTGATATAGGGCCCACTGTGTGGGAATTCTAGGCTTGCTATCTAAACACTTCGATTTGCTTTGTTCACCTATCTGCTTTTGTTTGGCAGGTAGACATTTACACTGTCCAGCTGTATCTATTGTTCGACAAATTTCTGCTATAAATTCATGGAGACCTTGCTACTCCAGGCTTCAGCTCCAGCCTTTCCAAGGTAGGGACGCTGACCGTCTACTCACGCGCACTGACCAGGAAGGACGCTGACCGACTGTCCACATTCACTAACCAGAAAATTTAAAATAAACTCTAGGAAAAGACCACCACCATACAAGTAAGTTTAGTCACAGTTATAGTCACAATTGGGACTTTGTTGTGTCAGTCTGTAAGTGTATGAATGTATCTTGGATTTGTTGTAATTGGCCCCGCAATTTGTAAACTATAATTTATTTCACTTTATATTTCATTTTAGATCAAATGAACTCTGCTTAAAGTTTATATGGTTTTGTGTCTGTTTCCTAAAGTTGGCCTGTCGGTCCAGACATCAGATGCTGGCAGGTGACCATATATCTGAAACTAACAATTATCTTCTCTGGACTATATATTGCATCATTTATGAAACATTCATTCCAATGTGTGAATTGATTTTTAAGTGGATAATCATCATCAAAATCAAATGAGCTAATTTCATTCCTTTATTTGCATATTTTTCAGCATAAGCATGGCAAGCAAGTTCCGCAAATACTGTTGTGATCCATTCAGCTGTCAAAAAACAAAACAAAAAACAAAAAACTCTTTGCAATGTGTCTAATGATATATTGATGAAATATCCTTCAACGGTGAAAAAAGATGATAGACTTTGTACTTTGTGCAAAAAAAAACTTGCTAAGTTGTCACCAGAGCATATTGAAGGATCATCATCATCATCAGGTCCTATCAAAGGAATTGCAGAATTTGTTTCGACAGATGAAGACAAGAAGGTTTTTTAGCAAGACGCAGAAGTTGACCTTTTGAACCAGTCTTTATCCATGATAGGGGAAAGCCCATTTGATAAAAGAAAAGCAGAAAAGAACCCAGGGTATTTCCTGCAAAACAAAGTAAAGTGAAAGCTTCTGTGTGAAAGAAATAAGATCTAGTTGTTGGACCAAGCACTATGGAGAAAGCACAAAGTGTGCCATCAAAATGTGCTGAAAACTGCACGCCAGAGATGATCAAAAGTCTGAAAGAAAAATACATTGTTTCAAGCCATTCAGAGCAAATACGTATACTGACAATATTTGCTCAAAATATGGGCGTTAGAGGGATGATGAGTGAATTTGGCTGCTCCCAAAGAATGGTTATACAGGCCAAAAATTTTGAGAAAGAAAAGGGTATGTTATTGTTTCCAAATCCCAAACAGGGTAAAATGTTGCCAGAGCATGTTAAATCCACCATAACTGAATTCTGTCGAAGTGATGAAGTCAGCCGAATAATGCTGGGAAAAAAAGACTGGTAGTCAGGAATGAACATGGAAAAGAAAAAAATCAAAAGCACCTGGTACTAAACAATCTCAAGGAACTGTTCCAGAAATTCAGAGGGAAGCACCCTAATTTGAAAGTTGGATTTCCAAAGTTTGCCGTGCTCATTCCTCAAAGTGTGTCCTGGCCTGTTCAAGCGGTACTCACAGTGTGTGCACAATCCATCAAAATGTGAAACTCATGATGATTGGATCAAAAATGCCACAGATTGCTGAACTTTCCAGATATCATCATGTGATAGCACACAGTTTGCAACCAAGCACGACCGGCATGTTATTTTAGAACTTGTGAAAGTTTCCCGTCAATTGAAGAATTCAAAAACGAGCTACTAAATGCTTATGAACTAGAAGGGATTAATTAATGAAATTCAGTTTAAACAATGGACATCCACCAACAGGTCTGAACTTAGCTCCATGGTGCTGCCTTTGGAATAATTTATTGATAAATTCTGCAAACATGCAGTGAATTTAGTGAGACACGAGTTCATTGCCAAGGCTCAATCATAGTTTTTGAAAAATAAAAAAGATGAAATTGGTGAAGGAGAATTTGTCATCATTGGAGACTTTTCACAGAACTATTCCTTTGTTGTGCAGGAAGTGGCCCAAGGATTCCATTGGAAGTGCTTTCAAGCCACAATCCACCCTTGGGTTTACTATTTCAAATCAGACGATGGCAAACTGAACCATGATTCGTTCACAGTGATATCAGAGTGCAATATTCACAACATTGTCTCAGTCCACCTTTTTCAAAGAATGCTCATTGAGCACTTGAAATCTAGGTTTGGAAATGTCAAAAAACTTTACTATTTCTCAGACAGTTGCGCAGGTCAATATAAGAATTGCAAAGCCTTCCTAAACCTATGTCATCACAAATCAGAGTATGGTATAGATGCAGAACGGTATTTTTTTTCTCACCAGTCATGGAAAGGGCCCTTCGGATGGGGTGGGAGGCACAGTCAAGCGAGAAGAAACACGCGAGAGCTTGTGTAGACCATACAAAATGCAAATTATTTCTCTAAAAGATCTTTTCGCCTTTGCCTAAAATGGGCTGAAGGAAATGAAGTTTGGTTACGGGACCCAAGAGATGTACGAGGAGGAAGAACGAAACCTAGAAGACAGGTTAAAAACAGCCAGAACCATAGCTGGGACTCAAAAACTCCATGCTTTCATCCCTATTTCAGAAACTACTATTCAAATACGTGAATTCAGACTTAGCAAGAAAAAGCACATTCAGTCAGTAATTTCAAAATCTATGCCAACTTTTAATGGGAAACTCTCAGGTTACGTCACTGCACTATGACAGACAATGGTGGCTGGCTTGTAACATGGAAACCTTTCAGGACATTCATGAAGTTAAAGTGAATTTTCTTCATCCAAACAGGCCCTCAAATAGTTTCTTTTTTCCTGAAATTGAAGATCAGTGTATATTAGACATTTCCGATATTATTCTTTCTGTAGAACCAAAAACTGCTACAGGCAAAACCAAGAAATCCAGTTGTCAAATAAAACTTTGGTTGGCAAAAAATCTGACTGACTCTGCTAGGCAAGACTTGTACTAATATCACTTTTGTGTGGAAACTTGATTTCTTTCTATGTTGATATCTAGTACTAGAATAAAATGATATAGTGTATCGAAAATCTTGCCTTGTGTCGTGTATGGTGATGACATACGTGTCTAACACCCAAGCCCCCCCCCCCAACATAAAACTTTGCCACACCTGAACCCTTGGAGATCCAATTTTTGTTTTTGCTGAGGTGTTGGAGTATATGAAGGGGTATTCTCCACACAAAAAATCGGGACCAACAGTTTTGCTGGGTGGCAGGGGGCTAAAGGTCAAAGGGTGCCATCAATCACCACTTTTGGAATTTCTATTTTGAAGTGATTTTACTTATGTGATTGGAAAGATCTTGCTTTTACGAGCATTTTGATACCAAGGTCATCCAAATCGGACTAGTACAGCCTAAGATATAGCCGCTGAAAGATTGTGGGTCAGCCAGGGAAATCCGAATTTGGGGGGGGACCCCTAAAATTGGCCCCAGCGGGCCCCAAGGTCTGAAAGTTGGCATGGTGAGTGACTTCATCCAAATGAATAAATGGCTAACATATGGGGAGAAAATATGGTATTAGTGTCAGGAGGGTGTGTACACTTGACATGGAATGCCCCAGCTGTGTTATTTATAGAAATTTTTTTTAAAATAGTAATGATGAACTTTGCATTTGTACACTACTAGATGGATGACAAACTGAGCACCAGTAGGATCACAGAGTAAGTTTGAAACTGGCCAAACAAAACAAAGAAATAAAAAAAAAATTGCAACTGATATGTGATATAACCCTTTTTGTACCGAACCCAGCCTTTTCCTGGATATTTTAAACTTTTGATGCCACCAGAGATTTCATGAGATTTTTATTAGCATTAACATATGCCTACTTTAATAAGAACACATGCAGTGTCAAGAACAGCTCTAAATAGAAAAACAAAAGGGATGAACAAATTCTCATAGTGCTAGTGTTATAGACAGATTTGCATGTTTTATCATTCAATGTCAGAAGGTGCCTTTCTGTTTTTACTGATTAAAATGCAGCAGGTAGATTGAATCTATAGTGTATTGTAAGTGTTCTGAACACATTTTGTTTATGTCATTACATATATGCTTCTATAACATTAGTGCATGAATTTTACATTTTAGATTTAAATGATATAGGTTGGAACTGGAAGGTGACAAAAATAGTTAGACCTACATGACTAAGGAAGCCATGGCATCATGAAATGGGAGAGTAACGGCATAAAATTGCAGCATATGTGCTGTGTTTTATTGTACACACTCATTTCAACTTGTGCCATTAGAAGAATAAATAGTTGAGGGAACTGGTTTATATTTCAGTCATCAATCATACTTTTCTCATTGCATGTTCCCAGAAAAATGGTTCAGGTATTTCTCATGATAGGCACTTTCTGTCTTGAGGTATAATCTTACAGAGGAAGGTGTTAACACTGTTAATAGAAAAACAAAAAAGCATAAAAAGAGTTTACACTGGACATAAGATAGATGTACATCTTTTTACTAAAATAAGAAAAGATCAGTTTTCAACCGTGATGGCGTCTAGTGTGTAAAAAGTAAATGTCTACAAGACACAATTAACATGGTTTCATAGTCTGCATATCTCATAATGGCTAGCAACAAGGTTTAATTGTTGACTTCACAGCCATTTATGGCATTGCTTTTTCACTCATTTCATTTGTTATTCAGCATAATCTTGTAACATATATAATACATTTTCTTTCATCATGTCTAATTATTTTAAGCTATAACAAATACCTTCAACTAAATAATACATTTCTGCTGTTTTTTTATTTGATAATACAAGATGCATGCTTACTGTATTTCTTCTGTGTCCATATGCATGTCTAGCTACATTTTAGAGTACGACATTCTAAGTTAACTAATAAGCTTATTGCAATTTTATTTCATACCATGTGGAACTAGTTTTTCACTGTTGTAACACAGTTTTTCAGCTAAGATTATGTTTATGCTAATGTCAACATTAAAAGCATGCGAATAAACATTTGACTAACTCAGCATCTTGTCTTGTCTTGTGTTCTTTTCCTATTAGTGACTAAAATGTTGTAACACAATTTGGTTTAATTTATCAATGGCATGCTAGGCATTCAGAGATAAGATATGGGTTTTAATTTTGCTTACGTTAGCAAGGGATCTTTTGTAATAAACTTTTAAAATTTGCATGGTAACTAAAATTTGTGGGAGACAAGTAGCACCATGGAGGGTCTCAGCATAGGGACTTTGTTCTCAAACTTTATACAACTGTCACAGTAGAACTCAACTAGAGGTAGGTGATACAAGTTTTAATGCAGTTACCGTTAAACAGATTCAGGAGGAAAACATTAAATTAGTCCAGAATGAGAAATATGCACAACTTTTCAGCTCTCATGTAAGAATAATCTATGATAATTGATAAAGTTAGCAGGCAGTATGTGTAGCAAGGTTGGCAAGTACCTGTCAGAAATTATGATTTTATACATTCTGTCAACCATTCAGCTGAAGGAGTTTGTTCTGCAAGGGTGATTGTTTTTGATTTATTGGCAATTATCAGGCCACCTTGGAAAAGAGTTAAATAAATGGTAGCCTTTTTTCTTTTTACTGATATGCTGAATGTGGTGTACTCGTAGATAAACTAGGAGTTAAGGGACATGACTGTTAACCTGGCTTACGGAATCTTTAGCAGTTAGTTGAGAGTGTACTTCTAAAATTAAGGTCGGTGGTATTGTTAACTTAGGGACATACTAAATTGAGTGATGTAGATCATGTTGTTTACTTAAGAAAGCAAACCTATTATGTTATTGCATGAATTTAAATTTTAATGCTGCTGATAAATCACAATGTAGTTTTTCCAAAGAAAATTATGCTAATACATGAAGTATTGTTTTAAAAAACAAACCGATAAGCCATAGATTTAAGCATATAAAGAGAAAGTTGATATTATTGGTATTACTGATAGGAAGGGGCAGGATGTCAGTGTTGTAGGGATTTACATAAATAGTTACATTTTAGACAGGACCAAAAGATTGGTAAATGGATGGAGTTGAATTTTGCTAGATAATAAATTCAGCATACATCAGTATCAACCAATGGATTTTTGTGAAGAAAGTGCATGCGTCAAACTAAATATTCAAAGCAAGCATGTGCTGATAAGTGTGCTGTATAGGAGTCCTGGCTATTCAGTGGAAAGCAGTTTATCAATAAATACCATGATTCATAATTTAGCAGTAAGTAACTCTGTTCTTCTAGGGAACCATAATGATCCTGAGATTGGTTAGGAATTTCAGAGGGGGTGACATGGCTATGCATAGAGTTAGTGTAGTGCAAATTCTTTTCCTAAATTGTAAATAAACCAGATGGCTTCTACATTTCTAGATCTTCCATTATAACTAATATAAATCTTATACAAACTAATAGAAGTAATTTTGGTGTAAATATTGACTCTTTGTGCTACTGTTTAACTTACTACATTTATTATTTAAAGCAGAGTAAAAAAAAAAAATGCTTGGGATCTGTCAAAACTTGCTTTACTAAATGAGTTCATAGAGAGCATGTTTTGGAATGATAAACTATTGAAGAGTCATTCGTTGTATTGGACATAATTCCTCACATAAAGAGATGGATCTGCAAGTAATTTCTTTAGATTTAAATTTGAAAGACTATCTTGCTGATGCTTAAAAGGTTAGCAAAATATTAGTCCTATTCAACATCCCTTTTGAATATAAAAGCAAAGAAATTACAGTTCTTTACAAGGCTTTGATTTGGCCATATTCAGATTATCTGGAACAGGCTTAAAACTGATTTACTCAACTGGCAAAGGAGACATTATTTGACCAATGCTGAGAGAAACTGGTACTGAAAATATTTATGAGGCTGGAAAATGTTGAATATTAAACATTTCTATAGACTTTGGTTGGAAAGGCCATCAGATAAAGCTATTCAAATACAGTAGATATTTGAAGCTTTTATTCAGTAACAGGATATATTGTATATGGAAATGGCTTCCTTCCTGCATAGGTTGTATAAATGTGTTTAAAAATATATATGATAAATATTTTTGATTTATATGGAATGCTTATTAGTCATACTTCCTGACTCTTAGTATATTATGCTATACTTGCTAAAATTACCTTATATATCTAGAATGATTTATCTTGTATTCAATTCATTTCTGTAGATGACTTAGGAAATGAAATTTTACATCTCTGGTATCAGGAAGTTTAGAAATGAACCCTGGTAATCAATTTTTTTGTTTTGTCGGTTCCTAAATGAAAGATGTTGTTTCCTTATGTTCATTAAGTAAATAAAATACTGTCAGAGTACCTCACCTAAAAAAGAAATCCTAACTATGTATCTTCTTGGGGGTAATTTTTCTTTATGTTTTAATATATTAGGTCGTTACAAAGGTTTTGTTGGTTTTTATATTATGTTAATTTTGGATTCGTTTCTTGCAGACTTGTGAAGGTGAATGTAGATAATTTATATACAGTTTTGTAACATGTGCTATGGCATACATTATACAAAACCTACCCTTTTAATAATCATAAAATGGATATTTGTTTCAGGGTTCTGAGTGAAGCGGGGACAGAAAAGTTTTTAGTCATTTTGTTTGTCGAGTTCAAACTAGGCCACAAAGTGAGTGAGGCCATGCATAACATTGAGCAAGCATGGGGTGAGGACACAGCAAATGAGTGCATAGTGCAAGATGGTTTGCAATGTTTCAATCAGGAGATGTGAGCCTCGAAGATAAGGAGCGTAGCAAACGTCCTTCCAGTTGTGATGACGACCATCTGAATGCCTCAGTTGAAGTCGATCCAAGAAAAACAGTGCGAGAAATTGCTAAAGAGTTTGACGTAAGCACTGCAACTGTTTCCGCCCAGTATCTTGATGCAATCGGCCAGGTGAAACAGCTTGAAAAGTGGGTACCTCATGAGTTGAATGAACAACAACAAAAATGACCCATTTCTTCACCAAATCATTGTGTGAGGAAAAATGAATCCTTTACAACAATCGCAAATAATCTGCACTGTGGTTCAAGAGAAACAAGGCACCTAACCACATTCCAAAATCCAGCTTCCACCCATAGAAGGTCATGGTCACTGTTCTGAATTAAATGTTGTTCATGAAAAACCCTCCCAACAACAGCCAGCATTGGTAAATCGAAGAGGCCCAATCCTGCTCCACGTCAATGCTCATCCTCATGTTGCAAAAGTGACTGTTCAGAAACTGGTCATTTTGGAGTACGAAGTTCTCCCTCATCCAGCCTATTCACCAGACCTTTCTCCCACAGACTACACCTTTTCAAACCTTGACTGCTTCCTCTGTATGAAATCGTCCAACAAGCAACAGTTGAAACTACCTTCTAACACTTTATTGACTCCAAGAAATCCAGATTTTTTTCAAAATGGTATAAATGTGCTTGTAACTTGTTGGCAGAAGTGTATTGATTGTAATGGAGCTGACTTTGATCAATAAACTTCATGTTCAGCAATGATATGAAATATCATTGTTGCGGTAAGAAAACCAACCAACCTTTTGTAACAACCTAATACAAAAACTTGACATAAATAGACATGTTCCTGCTGAGAGTAATGACCATTCCAATCATATGAAGGGCACATTATTCCAAGCTATAAAAGCAGATACAACTGCAGAATCCTTGCCATGAACAGGAAATTCACAGGAACTGGTGGATTTTAAAAGGTTACTTACTCATAGTAGACAATGAGATGTTGGTAGAATCTGGCAGGAAATCTTCAAGTCTCTCATTATGCTGGAGTCTGCTATTAACAGGGTGATTCTCTAGTTGAAGAAAGGTTGTGTGTCCTGAATGGTCAAAGCTAACAACAGACACTTTGAGCTATGAAGAAGAGTGTGGAAACCAAATCTGACACTATTTGACTACAAATGTAGGAAAACTGTCCACAAGAACCATCTGACATTGTTACTGTCACAACATAGGGTTCAATGGAAAACCTAGATACAAAATACAACCACTCCTCACCCACCCTATGTAGTGTCAGTTATTGACTGCAGTGGGCAACTATATGACCCATTGCATTTAGAAGCTTTTTTTCTATTAAGTCTAATTTTCAAAGTTCTCAGAATGGTCATACATGGATGGTGCTGTACATTTTCATTGAACTATCTGTAAGCCATAACAAAATATAGCAGTTTATGTGGAGTTCAGTTTGAGTCACTGGATAGTTAGTTACAACTAGTGGACTGCAAAGGAAAAGTGACTTGTCTGTCCATGTCAGTGTTCACCTGTTCTGGTTCATAAAGTATAAAATTTTAAAACTCAGAGCATCACAAAACTATAATGGCCAAGCTAATCACTGGACACAAACCCCATTGAGCATGCATGGGCTATCAACTAATTCTAGCAAAAGTATTTGCGTAAACCCAAATCCTTGAAGTACAATAAAGGTTCTGTATCAGGAACTGGCTTAATTTTGCAGTCCAATATTTCTGATCTTTTCTGTACTATGTGCTAGCAGATTTCTACTTTCCATAAGGCAAAGGGTCCCATCACAAAATAATTAATGCCACTCATTTTTTTCAGTGCTGTGCACAGTTCCAAAATAAACATACAGGTGCATCTCAAAAAATTAGAATATCATGGAAGAGTTCATTTTTTTCCGTAATTTAATTTAATTCAAACAGTGAAACTTTCATATATTCTAGATTCATTACACACAAAGTGAAATATTTCAAGATGTTTTTTATTTAATTTTGATGACTACGCTTATAGCTCATGAAAATCAAAAATCCACTATCTCAAAATATTAGAATATTTCATAAGATCAGTTTAAAAAAAAAAATGATTTATAATATAGAAATGTCGAACTTCTGAAAAGTATGTTCATTTATGCACTCAATACTTGGTCGGGGCTCCTTTTGTACAAATCACTGCATCAATGCGGCGTGGCATGGAGGCGATCAGCCACTGTTGAGGTGTTATGGAAGCCCAAGTTTCTTTGATAGCAGCCTTCAGCTCATCTGTATTGTTTGGTCTGGTGTCTCATTTTCCTCTTGACAATACCCCATAGATTCTCTATGGGGTTCAGGTCAGGCGAGTTGGCTGGCCAATCAAGCACAGTAATACCATGGTCAGCAAACCAGTTACTAGTAGTTTTGGCACTGTGGGCAGGTGCAAAGTCTTGCTGGAAAAGGAAATCAGCATCTCCATAAAGCTTGTCAGCAGACGGAAGCATGAAGTGCTCTAAAATCTCCTGGTAGATGGCTGCTTTGACTTTGGACTTGATAAAACACAGTGGACCAACACCAGCAGATGATATGGAACCCCAAATCATCACCGACTGTGGAAACTTCACATTGGACTTCAAGCAACTTGGATTCTGTGCCTCTCCACTCTTACTCAAGACTGTGAGACCTTGATTTCCAAAGGAAATGCAAAATTTACCTTCATCTGAAAAGAGGACTTTGTACCACTGAGCAATGGTCCAGTTCTTTTTCTCCTTTGTCCAGATAAGACACTTCTGAAGTTGTTTCTGGTTCAGGAGTGGCTTGACACTAGGAATGCGACACTTTTACCCATTTCCTGGACACATCTGTGCGTGGTGGCTCTTGATGCACTGACTCCAGCCTCAGTCCACTTCTTGTTCAGCTCCCCCAAGTTCTTGAATTGGCTTTGTTGACAATCCTCTCAAGGCTGCGGTCATCCCTCTTGCTTATGCACCTTTTCCTACTACACTTTTCCCTTCCAGTCAACTTTCCATGAATATGCTTTGATATAGCACTCTGTGAACAGCCAACCCTTTCAGCAATGACCTTCTGTGGCTTATCCTACTTATGGAGGGTGTCAATGAGTGTCTTCTGGACAACTGTCAAGTCAGCAGTCTTTCCCATGATTGTGGTTGTGTATACTGAACCAGACTGAGAGATTCGTGGTATTTATACTGCATAAATAGTGATTTACTCAAACTCAAAATGGAATATTCTAGTATTTTGAGATACGTTTTTTCTAATTTTTTTAGCTGTATGCCATAATTATCAAAATTAAAATTTAAAAGTTCTTGAAACAGTTTACATGTAATGAGTTTAGAATATATACAATTTTCACTTTCTGAAATAACTGACAAAAAATATTGAACTCTTGCACGCTATTCTAATTTTTTGAGATGCACCTGTATATCGTTGTTTTTTAAGTGTAGGTTTTACTCCTATGTTGCATCTTCAGCAGTTTTATTTTTTTCCAAGTTAACGATGCAACATTTAAGGATGAATCTTTTCTGCCTTCAGATTGTGATGCATTACTTGGGTTTTTTAGATGAGATAAGTATGTTTTTGTTTTTGCTTAAAATTTTGGTTTCTATGAGGGAAATTTGACTAAAACTCTTGAATTTATTGCAAAGTTATTGTTTTTATGAGGTTTGTAATTGTCACTCAGTATAATTTCCATTCTTGTTTGTGATTATGAATCCTTACTGTTAGATTAGATTCACAGCCCAGACCAAAAGTGACATTATCTAAGTTTCTCTGCCGCCTCCGCTTTCCCTTCCACAGTGATGAGCAACCTTTTCTGGATGCGGGCCACATGCATTTTTTCATACAGAGTTGCAGGCTTTAAGCCTGGTGAGTACCAACATACTCCATAACCACCCCTTTTATGACACAAAAGTTATTTTTGTGCCAAAATAAAAGAAAATATATATTGTAGGACGATTTTTATTAATACTACTTTTTAAGCAGCTTAATGTGACACTTGACACACTTTTTCTTTCATAAGTTTTTCTATGTCCAGCTCGATCTGAGACGTTGCAATGCGCAAGGAGCTTTCCATACATTCGCCTCCCAGCCAATTTTGATGCTTGTTCTTTAGCACTTGCATTTTGATAAAAATTGTTCACAGATATAAGTGCTACCGAACAAGCTTACAATCTTCAAAGCATGGTTTGACAATTCGAGAAAACTCTTCCTTGGTAGGTAGAGCTTGTAAAAGTCAAGGAGCGGTACATCGCGGAATTTTTCTCTCAGTTCAGTGCTACACTGAAGATCAAAAAGCCCCATTTGAGGCTCTGAAGGTCCACTTTCAGCACTGACATCGAAAGGAATGGAAAAGATGTTGAAGGTATCCTCGCATCTTCTGAAATCTTGAAAATGGAAATGAAATTTATCTTTGAGTCACCGAATCTCTTCTGCATATTTTGCAGAATCATCTGGATTCTCCTTCCTCAACGTTTCAAAATGAACAAGGTTATTGGAGTGAAGTTGTGATTCTCACAGCAACAACTTGGATTCAAATGCCTTGATCTTGTTAAACATGGCGTGGATGAGCTGATCCTTTCCTTGCAGCCTCAAATTCAGTTCATTGAGATGCTGAGTAAGGTCGATCAAAAAACAAAATCGCACATCCACTCACAATCGTCATATTCCTTCACTGGCTTCCCCTTCATATCTAAGAAGAGTTCAATTTCTTCCTTCAAATCAAACTTGCTTGAGCATCTGACCACAGCTTAGCCATCGCACTTCAGCATAATAAACCACATCTCCATAATCAGATGCCATGCCACTTAGCAACTCTCTGAATTGGCGATGATTCAATCCATTTGATCTGATGAAATTCATGAGCTTCACAATAACTGCAACAACATTTTCTATCCCCAGAGATTTTGCACATAAATGCTCTTGATGCAACAAACAGTGACACAAAAATTAACTCATGACCAGCCAATCAGAGCCTTAGCTTTTTGAGAGATGAGAGTTGTCAAGCTATTGTTCTTTCCAACCATTGATGGGGGCCCCATCAGTTACAATGCCACTCAGCCTCTCTAAAAATAGCCCCAACCGCTTCAGTACTTTCATCAACTCTTCTTTCAAATCCACACTGGTTGTTGTGCCCATCATTCCAACCATACCTACTAACTCCTCGGTTATGTTAAATTCAGAATCAATGCCTTGAATGAAGACACCCATTTGAGCTACATGGGACACATCAGTGCTCTCGTCCAGTGCTATGGAAAACCACTTGAAATTTGATGCTCTGCATTTCAGGATGTCTTCAGTGTTCTTTGACATGTCATAAAGCTGCCGCCTCAAGAAATGCTACATCAGCCACAGCTTCAAGACATTCCTTCACTATCTTGCCATCACCAAAGGGGTTCATACGTTTTGCCAGGATTTTGGAGACCAAATAACCAGCACGCACCAAAATGTCTGCCTCAGCAGTGGCTTTCTTGAAGAGATTTTGTTGGCCTGCAAGACATTTTTCAAATCCCCGCACCTTATCTTTCCACTTGTATCCTGTCTTCTGACATTATATTCTATAAGGACGGCCACAGATTCATTGCAAATTAAGCAAACTGCAATCTCTTTAACACCAGTGAAGAAATACTCCAAGGTCCACCCATCCTTGAATTTGCGTGATTCATCCTCTGCTTTTCACTTTTTCTTCTCTGTAGCCATGTCTGATGGTCTGAAAAATCCCACCGTGTGCACAAATTTGCTACAAGTGATGATAGACCCTATCATCATTCTCCTAGCTGTGGAAATGTAATGCAATGTTGCTGGTTGTTGGTGCCCAAGTTGGCCTAGAGCTGAGCTGGCTAGTGTGCGTCCGGCCTGAGTCCCTGTCTAGTCCTTGCCGGTGTAGCAATTTCAGATTACCCCCGCATCACCTTACCCGTGGGTAACTTGGAATGGGGGTAGCTTGAAGTCTTTACACCGGTCCCAATGGCATTAGCCAATGGAAGCGTGGCTCGATTGCGTCAGTCCTAATGTGCAACAGAGTTCCAGCTCCTGTCACCAGCGTGTATTGTCCACCCTTCCATCAGGGCGGTGGGGCAGCAGGTGGCTATACGGTCACCTGGTGAAAAAACAGGAAAATAAAATTACGTTGCCAAAGCCCCACGGGCTGCAGGTTGCTCATGATTGCCCTAATACATGGACTGTTTATAGGCAGAGATCACTCATTTAATTTTCATATTTTCTCTTTTTTCTCCAGAATTATTTAATAATTAACTGTGTTGGATACTTGTTAGGACAATGGAACAAATTTTTTGGTCAGATGAATCAGAGTTTGAAATTTGTTAGTCTATAAAAAGAAGTGAAGAAGAGCATAAAAAAATGTCTACAGCCTATAGTAAAGTATGATGGATGATCTATTCAGGTTTGGGTTGTGTCTCGGCCATGGGTGCTGGGAGATTTTATTAAGAATCAAAGAAAATATGACAAGCAGATTCTTATTCACCATGCTATTCCTTCAGTATTTAGTTGTATTCATACTTCAACATGACATTGATCTAAAACATACATACATACAACACAAAAAAGGTGTTGAGTGCTAGATTTATTAGAGTGGCCTGCAATATTTTTGAGCATGTTTGGGACTCATTGGACAGAAAAAAAGGGGGGGATTAACTTCGAACAGTACTTCTGGATGCATGGAATAACATTCCGGCTGTTGATATTTCAAGATTGCAAGTGTCCCAAAATGTATTCAAGCAGTGATGAAAGAAAAGGGTGGATATGCAAAGTATTAGTGTACATAATTTTTATTTTGTTATTTTCATCTTATCTAATGTAAATATTTATTAAATTGCATGTCTCATTGTTTGTTTGTTTGTTTGTTTTTTACATTTGAATTTTATGAATATAAAATGTAGAATCCTTAAGACTTTTGCACATACTGTACATAAATATGTATATATATATATATATATATATATATATATATATATATATATATCTTTTAATGAATGCATGCATTATTATCAGAACTAGAACAGAAACAAGGTGTTTCTTTCCATGAATATGAAGAAAGAAATAATGACAGGTTGGTTGAGGGGCCTAAGTTAGGGAGATTGAGGGCTGCTGCACATTGTTCAGTGGCATGTATGAACTCCATCTTTACAAAAGATAGTATGAAGTATGCAAAGTGTTAAAGCAATTATAATACATAATATGAAAATTACTAAAAACTGCACAATTTGAATTCAGCTAATTTTAATAATAAATATGTATGCTTTTTTTTTTTGAAGAAAAAAAAACATTGTTAAATGTAAAAATTACCTTTTGAAAATCAAATTTTCATCTCTCATTAGAGTTATCGTGCTTCATGGTCAAATTATCAAACAAAAATATCTGTCTACCTCTATATAGTAAAATTTGACAATGTCTAGTCAGCTGTGATCACTGACTATTTAAACATTCAAGAAATAAATAACAACAACTGTGGGCAAGTTTTGATTTGGCTCTCCCATCCTTGTGTATAATAAAGTGATTTGTTTTGCTTGGGGGATATTTAATAATGGGACTTGTCAGTCATTGTGCAGGGACTGTTGGTAATAATGACATTAAACAGGTGCATTCTAGTTTGAATGGTATAATTATATAATTTGTTAATATTGTTTGGATGCATATACTTAAAAAAGAAATACTTATTAACCACAGACCATTCAAGTGTAGCCATTCTCACTGAAAAGTTAAAATAATGTAGTATTGGTAGTTTAAGATATAAGATGAAGATATATCAGTCTTTGTTTAAGACTTATGTATGAAATGATTAGATGAGACTCATTGTTTCCTTTAGCTGTTATTAAATTGACCAGTATGTTTTTTAATTTTATTTCCCTACATGCACGCACTCCATGTCTTATTAATAGCATACATGTGATATAGACTTATTTACATTTGCACATTAGATAATATACTGTGATGTTTGTTACATAACTTGAAAGAAATGTCAAGCAAGAGGGATGTTGGACAAGATGTACCATAAACATTTACCTGACTGTAAAAGTCTCCATGTTCATTAGATACATGAAGCCTTCCTCTTAATGTTTGGTGCACAGTACTGGCCGATCACTTTGAATTTGAGATAATAATTTAAAGGTTATACTGACTTTTCTTACCTTTAACATTCAGATCTTTTCAATACATGATTTAGTTTATTTATCTTTACAAGACACTAATATTACTTTATAAGTAATCTGCTAAACTAGATATGTTTATAGTTATCAAGGAAATACACTTGAAAATGAAATAAAGGTGAGTGTTAATATCTCTTCTGTCTGTGGTTTTCCCAAACCCCATGAATTAAAGGATTAATAATCTTCATTAACTCCAGGTAAGTTACTCTTAAATATCAGAAGCGATGTACAATGTTCCTAATGATGTTGATGTATCTTGACAATGGCCTTATTTCCACATTAAATAAGTTCTCTTCTGACTGTTAATGAAACCTCGGAACAGGCATATCCACAGATCCTTCTAAAAGTAGAATTCAAGGATAATCTGTTGATGGATTTCTTGATTATTATTCATTTCCTTGTTTGAGAAACAATGTTACCTTTATAAGAAAGAAAATTATAGATGCTCGGAATCTTATCTAGGACTCTGTGGATACCACCCTTTCTGCATTTAATTTCCTCCTCTGATATGTTAATTGAAATTGATTTATCTCTGAATAATTTTATCATACTTTAGCCACATTGTGAATTGCTTTTTTTTCTTTTTCTGGATAACCAAGGACTTTCAAGGTTGTAAATATGACGATTCAGTATGCCGGAATGTTTAAATATTGTTGGCTTTTGTCAACCTTTATGTTCAGCTAAGAATGGTTGAAAGAACTATATTGTGATATAGTATCAATTTTGTGATTAAAAACTAATATATTTTTTAATTTTACCGACTGGTTTTCAACCAGTATGCTGCCAAATTGCATAAACATTGCCTGCTCCCTTTTTTTTTTTAAATGTTAATTTTAAGCTTTTCAAAATCAACAGAATTATTTTAGTATTGTTGCTAATTAAAAAAACTTTATTTAAACAACTTTGATGTTCCTTTATGAACAAAACTTCTGTTTTGGTCATAATCCTAAACCTCTATGGAATAACATATGCTCCCCCTGCACTGGTGTTGATTAGAAGTCTGTGTTCAACAAACTTGACTGAATTATGGTCTGCGGCAGTTTCAGCTGTTAATTTATCAGTGTTTTATGTGTTTATCTAGAAGCAATGTATTTCTGCTGCCTCTTTAGGTTATTCTCATTGCTTTGAAGCCCAACAGAAATCATGCGACAGTAGTCCTCCAATTTTGGCAGTTTGCCTATCTGCTAATCACCTTAGTTTGCAGTGGCTATTCAAAATATTATCCACCATTCCCTCCTTTTCTGGATGAACGGAATGCTCACAATTTTAAAATTATGCACTAGCTGCCTCGTGAAATTGTGCACTCAAACTGAATATTAAATGCTAGATTAGAAGATAATTTTTTTTCCAGAATTTTATTGCTATTTCTAATTCTGATTGTAATATTGTGTACAGAAGATAATTTGAAAAACATTTTAATAACATTACATCCTTTAGTAATGGACAGAAAATATAATCATGCACCAAGAATCTAAAATGATGTATCAAATATTCTCTGTTTGTATAGTGATATTACTGATGCTTACTATTAAAATATTTTTATCTCTTTATGTGATTAATAAAAATAATGAATTTTACATGGCATGTTAAAATTTAGTTATAGCTTGTTTTTTTTTTTCAAAGCAAGACTAATTTGAATTTATTTTAATTGAATTCTACTGTGGATCAATTGTTGCTACTAATTTACATTTACAAATCCAAGCAGCACATTTTCATTTGTTGATTTTTCTTTAAATTATAAATGTCAGCAAGAAAAATAGCAACAAATAGAGCTGCTTTAGATGGCTACCACAAATGTTTTTATGTCATAGTATGTGTATTTTCATAGCAAAATTAATATTTTGAGGCTTGGTGCTTCATAAAATTATTTTAGATATCTTTTTCATTTTAGAAGAGCATGCAAGGTTACAAGGGTGGCATAGATAACTTACAAAAGCAGGCACGTGACCAAAGAGTTTGTGTTTGAATAACCTGTTATTGGTGGTGAACAGCAACTTCTAGACACTTTATGATGTGAACACTGCACAGGTGTGAATTGCTTAATATGGTGAGAAATAATTTTAAAATTAAACCATAAAGTAGTTATGTATCTACAGAAACCACTCATTTATCAAAATTTTTTTTGAGTATGGGAATTTAAAACTTACTTATTATTATTTTAACTCTTTGAGGAGTCTTTGTAAGTACAAAGAAAACTGCATAAAGCAAAATCCTGTCTTATACAAAAAAATTTTCAGTCCTGGCAAATAAAGTATGGGTTTAGGCATATTATTACCCGTGTATGCTGATATCATTTCATCTAACGCAAAAAACGGAAGAATATTTTTTGTCTGTCTGTTTTGGCAGTATTGTTAGGGCTGAAAATTTTTCATACAAACTACATTCACTAATGGATTTGTAATTTAACAAATATGGAATTTTTTCCATGGTGTATTCTTTTCCTTGTACAATTAGCTTATTTCTGAAACTATTCAAGAAGGGCATTGAACAGGCATTACTTTATTTTCTTTGGGGATGCTAGAGGCTTTCACTCTTTTTCTCCCCCTTTACCTCATCTTTGTGTTCTAAAGATAACCTCTCAGGCATACCACAATTTACAGTGTGTAACCATGGCAAACAAGAGTCTATCAGATGTGTTAGCTTTCTAATATTGTAGGCCTATTGAGAATTACAGTGATTTTTAATAAATCTTTTCAAATTGAAGACCATTCTGTATGAATTCTGTGGATCTACATTTTGTATAACCCAACGCAGATATGTGCATTTCTTTTCAGAATAATTAAAATATTGAGTAGATGTTTAAAAAATATGTTCAATGATAAAAGTAGGATCTAAAATAGGTTAAACTTTCATAAGACTGAAACTCATTCAACACAAGTTTCCTCCCATTAGGTTCCATCTTATGCAGTTTTCATTGTATTATGTATTATGGTTTTAGTCATCCGTAAATATTTTTTAGATTATCATAATTTTTATTGAGCTTGTTGGTTAGAGGGGGAATAGGACATGTTTTTACTTTTAAAATCTGCATTCTTAATGAGATGTGCACAATATAAATTGTTTTGTTTAAAGCAACTTCTTGATTATATGTTACATTCACACTGATAGATCATATCAAACATGCTTGTTACTGTTTTCAATGACAAAATAATAGATATTTTTAAAAACCAATGATGCACAATTTTTAAAATTTTTAATGTTAAATAGCATACATACATTGCTTCTTTGTATTTGTTTGAAAATCATATGATTTTGTGTGTGTGTGTGTGGAGAGAGAGTGAGAGTGATTCTTTATGTCCTGTGAGTGTTTCATGTTTGATTTGTAACACTAGTACTAGCATGAATATCTAAAGATAAAAATGAAACACAATGGCATATTCAAAATATGCCAGAAAATTCCAAGTTATTCACACGGTACCCCATCTGAATACTTAAAAGATCTTGTACTCGAAAAAACATTTTGCTTTGATGTATACTACAATATCAGTAAGCATGAAATAAGACATTGGACTTTTGATGGTGATTTACCCTACTGTTCTGCAGTTTGTAAGCTGTGAACCCTGTCTGCAATGAACCTGGCAAAAATGGTTCCTATGGTAACTGATTTGTTATTTTCTCTCTCTTTATATTAGGGGTTTAGTATACAGCAAGCACCTGCATCTACCTGCTAATTGTAGCAATTAATTATACAGAAAAAACTTGCAATTATGTGAGCTTTCATTTCGCCATTTTCTTGACTTTTTGCTTGCTTTCTTTTTGAAACCATTCCTTGAGAAACGTTTTCACACTGTACAAATTTAAATTTACATGTAACTAACATTTTTTTTTTTCATCTTTGTTTTGGATTTGTAAATGTGGCTATTAATAAACTTAGTCTACCCTTCTGTCACCAAAAAAGAGATGATCCCATTGTTCCCTATTTAAAAAGTTAATTATGTTCTTTGTAAGACTGGAGGTGTCATGAGGTACTGATTGTGTCACAATGCCAAAAACTAACACATTGAACCTGCCTCATCCATACTGTTATAAACCCTAAAGGAATTTATAAGGGTTTTTATCCATCATAGCTTATTGATTGCATGGAAAAAGACAACACACAAGTGTGATAAATCTCTCATTTGACAGTAATCTAAAAGTGAGCCATTTGAAGTGTGGAACCAAAATATTTCATGTACACTTGAATACAATACATTAGATAGCTTTATTAGTTAATTTAAAGAGTTGTGTTTAATTTTATCAGTTCTTGACTCTTCAAGTATCTTAGCAAAACATTTATTTTGTGGTCAAAAGGTTAGACTATGTAGACTTACAGTACTGCTCATAAGTTTGAGCCACCAAATAAATTGACTATCACCTAATTTCTCATCCAAATGTGAATGGACATTCCTATCGGGACACTTATTCACTTTCAACATGCTTCATATGGTTTTTGGTCTAATAGTGACCTTGAATGACTAGACTATCTATTATCAGTTTAATGAACTTGTGTGATGTAGAATTACATAATTTTGCTTTTTTTGTATAACCACTAACATCTGAAATCTGCAGATATCTAAGGGAAAATGTATGTATGTCAGCACTATTACCAAGGTTAGTTATAGTTAATGGAATTCCATTTATCTATTGGCTGGCATTACAAATTGTTTTCAGAACTTCAGTTTGTGAAAGAATAGGCTGTGGGGCTGGAAGGCTAAAAAATGTTAGTAATAGTAAAGATCAGTTATCTAGAGGTATTCTCTCAGAGTAATTCCCAATGATTTTGCCAATACCAGGCCTTGAACACAGCTCTTCACTGGTTTATCATTAACATTGGATTGAATGGACTTGTGGTTTCTAAGAACTTTCCTGGTGGCTGCAAAGAATTTCAAAAGTGTCGAAGTTTATTTGTGTATTTAAAAAAAAAAAAACAAATGTTAGTATTCAGCAGGTGACGGAATGGCCTCCATAAAGCTATTAGAGCAATATATTATTACCTTGTTGAAAGCTCAAGCTTATTCATAAAACTGATTGAGGCATCAGAGACCATGAAAGAACATATCTGGTAATCCCTTTAAGAAACACCACTGTAATGTTGATAACTGTATGAAGGCTTTAAAAATAAAATCTAAATCTGCAGCAATTATGGAATAATTTCTACAATTTTGTTTGATGAACTCAGGTTTGCTCACCACTGTAACTTGTTGTCAGACTAAATAATGCAACACCAGTTTATTGTTATTGAAAGATAGTTGAGGTTTTTTTTTTTTGAAAACAAAAATGTTCTTCTTAGGCTCCTTGATTACTCCATCAACATTGGACAGCTGGAAGAATGTCAGTTGGCTCTGGACCTATGCCCTAAAGAGCATGCTAAAGAAAAATATTGTGATTACAGTTTTGCAGTTTAACCTGTTTAATACCATCTGCTAAGCATTTTTTAATTGTGTGGTGGGGGCAAGGGGATCAATCAGTTTCTACAGACTGCCATAGACCAAGTGTAGAACTTCAATGAAGTTTAGAAAAAATAAGAGTATTAGAAATTCCAAGACAAGCTTTCTATGAGCATATGGTAATGGAAGGGTTGATTATATATTATAAGAGTAATTAAACAAAATTTCCTAGAATATTTTTTTTTCAATTCTTTTTGAAGAAAAATGTTAGATAGTTCTTAGTCAGCAATGATTCTAAAGTTACTGTAAAGTTTGGAGATATATGAGAGTTGATCTCGAAGTATAACGAATTGTACAGTTTGAACAGCAGTTAATCTTGATCTTGACATTTCAGAATCTGCAATTCTTTTAAAATGGTTTTTGAAAACTTGCTGTTTAAAAAGAAATAGTAGTGAACTTGTGTATCTGCTACTGACTGACTGCAAGTTCATTTACATACACTCATTTAAACCTCAGATCAGCATTGGCTACAAGCAAGTGTAAAACTATTTGGCATTACCCAGGAAGAAAGGCTTGGGTACTGCTGATTAATCTTACTCATCCTTTGATGCAATAGCTTTATTGGCCTAATCAAAAGTAGAATTTCATAGTCAAACTGTTTTGATGTCTTTTATACATCTTGTCAATCATTGTGATTGTGATATACATCGGTTAAGTCTGTTTTCTGGTGTACATGATGAGTTTTTGTAATTTCATAATTTTCTCTTGAGTTGCAGGCTTTAATTTCCAGAAGTCTAAGGGTTGTGTGCTTTGTACTTTTTTTTAAAAAAGTGTCTGCTACTGCAGTATATTCAGAATTAACAGTCCACTACAAGTACTCTGGAAACATTTGGTTGAGTTCTCAAACTAAATATAACACTGATTCATGTCATTAATTTTCAGGTAATTCTTAAAATTGTTTTTGGGGAGTTTGCATGAGATCTGGATAGGAAAACAAAATTTTAAAAGTTGGTAGTTAGTGCTTAGTCATACAGAAAAAAATGTTAGTCTATTTAGTTTTATAATAAGCTGAAGGAAGAAAAGTTAGAAATGTGTGCTATACACATCAGTTATTAGTAATATTTTACTTAGAGAACATTCCTCTGTACACCAGTTCCCTATCTAAGGTGGCTGCTGTGTGGCATTTCTCCAACAAATATTTCATTGAAATCGAAAGGCAAAAATTAGCCTGGCAAAAGGTCAAAATGTTATTGTCATTGAGTCTTTGGTAATATCAATGATTATTGAATTATGCTTTGCCTTCTTCCTTTTTTTTTAACCAAACCTTTTCTGCTGATTTAGTTCATCTAGCAACCATATTCAACTTATATGATCACCAATGCAAGCCTTTTCAGATGTATAATACCGATTGATTGAAAGATACATGAGAAGAGTCTGATTAACTAAAACCAGCAAGCCGTTGTACATTGGGTTATAAATCATTGTAATGAAATGGTAATCAGTCTGTTGAGGAGTTGCTGTAACACACACTTTCACCCAGAGGTTCTGTTGTGGATCAAAAGGCATTTTGGGACCCTTTTTTTTTTTTCTGATGATGTCTTTTGTGACGTATACCCCAGGAACTTTAAGAGACTGTCAGAAGTTCAAATCAGTTAGACACTTGGTAAATCAAATGTTAACTTCTGATGCTAAGGAATTCCACTTTAATCTGTGGGGGGGGGGTATCAATTTTTTTTTTTTTTTTTGATAGGCAAAATTTGATTGGTCAGCCTAGAAAAAGTGTTGGTAACTAGCCATAGTTGTGGAATGTGAATCTTATGTTATATCTATTGCAAAAATCCTCCAATTTTTTTGTTTTTATTATAGCTTTTAATTTCCAGTGTCATTTTAATTACTGTTCTTCAATACACTCAAGTGTTTGTTTATGTGACCATAAATAGATAAAGCATTAACCATCATAATGGGTAGCTAATGTTTAACTGTGTAATACTTTAATTTTTTTTACTTAAAAATTTGCTAAGGATTAAATAATTATTAATAAATCATGAATATTAATCTACAATTTACTTTCAGTGCCTAACCCACATTTGGGACCTACTCCAACAACGTGATGAAATGTCCTCCAGTACATCAAAATTTGAGATACGTGTGATTGCATTCCCCCCCCCCTGGTTTTCACATAAATGTCAATATACTCATTGGCAAATTGGTCGTTTTCAATGTTTTCGATACAGAATGATGCAATAGCAACAGAGATAACATTTCACAGCCACTGATCTTTCCAGGGGGATTGATATGTTGGAAACTGGAATAACTCAATGTCATGTGACAGATGAGTTTAGCATAAGCCATAGCTTCATTTCTAGAGCCTGATGTTTTTGATTTGGATCAGCCTCCACCATCAGTTTTACTTTTTGGTCTTGCAAACAAGAACCCATTTTTGGATAACAAGTCAATTGAAATTCGATTCTCAAAATGCAACAGATGTCATTGTCTCTGCATAATCTATATATGATTGGCTTCAGGTTCATGATGTGCAGTCAAAAAAACCTGTATCTTCATACTGCTATGGGCCATGGTGGTGCTGGTCTGTAGATCATGTCTGGACTTTACAGATTGATACACTAAAGTGTAGCGAAGGCCAGGAGCTCAGTTTTAAGTTACCACCAACATTGCTGAACATGACCATTAAGGAGTTTTGGCTTATTCTTGGTGTGGGGAGGGATTAGCAGAGATAGCAAGACCAACCATGTTTTTCAGATGCACTCACTATGGCAAATTTGAGGTACAGGATGAAATTGTTGATGTTTATATGAGGTTATGTACACTGGTTTTATTGGAGATAACTTTATTCTCATCGATAATAATGCCCATTTACATTGTGCCTAGATAGTTTACCATTACATGGAGCAGAAGCTAGGTGCTTACATGGAGTGGCCAAGTCATTGTTTGATCTTAATTTAAATGAACATGTTTTAAGCTTCCATTGCAAGACTTCTTGCACTACCATGAACCTTGTAGCAACTTGCTGACACTTCAAAGAATAATGGGAATATCTGGCTCAGGTCTAAAATACTCATTAGGAGCATGAGACTTCACCAGTGCCAATTTGTTGTTCAAACTAAGGCTCTCACACAAAATACTTAATGACTTTCTAAGGAATTTGTCTCTGAAGAAAAATGTCAGAATTTATACTCTTTATGTCCATAACTGAAAATCTTGGTTTTTGAGGGATGTTTCTAATGACTCATTGTGATCTCATTAATAATATCTTTGAAGTTTTCCAATATTAATGTCTCCTTAAATTACAGTTTATGCACATTCCAATTTTGCTTTTCATATTAGGACATCAACATTATATTTCTTGATTCCTTGCAGTTTTCTTGTATCATTTTCTTTATTATTAATAAAAGTCAATTTGGAGTGAAAGAGTTGTTATCCAAACTTTCAACCAGTCAGAAAAATATGCCAAATCCTTCACAACACTGTCACATGGAATTGCTATCTATGGTACTTTCAGGCTTGTGAATATTAATGAACTGTTTTTGCGTATCAATGAAATACTTTCTGAGATGATTTTCTGGATAAATGGGGTTTTTTAATAACTTTTTAACATGTTTGTAATCATGGGGAGATTTGAAACAAACTACAAACATCATTATTGGTTTTGTTTTCAAAAATCTTTTGTCTATATTTAGTCACTGCACAACATCAGTGGTCATCAAGTGATCTTGTGTCAATATCTATTTTCAACACTTATTTGGTTTTGAGATATTACAGCACACGCAAATTCAGGATATTCAGCTTGTTTGCAAGTTGTCCAAAATTTGGTGTTCACAACTGAGTCAATGTGGAAGTCAACATGTTCAGCTTTTCTCTAATTTGATACTATGGCACGTCTCCAGGAAGCCTCTATGATGAATACTGTACACCAGCAAAAAAAAAAACCAAGGAAGACATGTAAAGAGTAATCGTCAGTTGAGTTTTTTTTTTTTTGACTTTAGTCTCAGCTGTACAGTACTAAGTCTCTAACATGAGGTGCATTTGGTTAGCACGTATTTCTCCAATTCATCCTGATGTTAGTCTACCTAGCTTTGCATCCACAATTTGCCTTCGTTTTTTTAGTCTATAGTGTATCCTTCACTTTACACCAGTCCCTAACACATTTCTGATACTATTTCCTTTGCACAGCCATATTATCATCATTTTCTTCAGCAAACTTAACTTCCAGCTTAAAAGCTGCCATGTATGACTTGCATGTCTTTATGGGAGGCATTTTTAAATAAGGTAGAGGATTTGTTGAAGGTATTTATACATATAATTAGGATTGAGGGGTAGATGGAACATAATTGGTGAGCGCATGCTTTTTATTGATTGGATAATTTTGCATACTTCAGTGAGTGCATTAACAGTTAATTGCTCACCCAATTGGCAAACATTCTGGGCAGATATAAATCACAACTTGGACTTTTTTGGGGGGGTATCAATTTATATGCTAAAAAATATAGTATAATAAAGTAATGTTCTTTAAAAGCTATGCACGATACCAAATTGACATCTTACATTATAATTGAAAATGCCATAAGTAAAACCATAATTAATACTTGTTTAAATTAGCTTGAGATGGTTTGAAAATGAATATTAAAATTTTCTTTTCTTTTTCCTATTTTATTTCTTTTTTTGCCTTTCTGTTCATAGTTTTGCGAGATGAATTTTGTTATAAGCAGACTAGTTGTTTTGCTAATACTAACTGAAAATCTATTACCTAACTTGCCATTAGCCCTAGTTGTTGGCAAGAGGATTATCATATTGACTGAAGTATGAAGAAGCTTTCTTTCAGGTTGTATGCACATAGCTGGAAGAGCCTCTTGCCACAGTACATTGCTGCTTTGGCACACACTTTAATTATAGCAAAACTGATTGCATAGCAAAAGGTTATAGCAACTTCCTCCACTGGTGAGATGAACTTAGATATAGTTAATGGTCCATTTAGAGACAGAACATAATATAAGAGTATCATTGCCTAGCAAATATAATATTTATTGTTAGAAAAAACTTTATTTTCAAGCTTTTGTCATGACAGACATTGTTCAGCAGAATAACCTCTCTGCCTGAAGAATTGTTTTTTTGGTAGCTTCATAATTATGGCCACTATTGCATATGCAGTAGATTTAACAAAGAATAATGTATAATCAGTGTCTTCATATTCTTAACCCTGTATCTGCTGAAGCATACAAGGAGAGAGAATGTTTTGAAAATCAAGATCTATAGTTTTATTTTTGTGTTGTGTTTTTAAATTTATCTCTGGCTTTTGAAGAAATATTTTAACAGGATCAATTCCGCAGGTGGGCACCCAAAACAAACAAAAAGGGAAGAGGGAGGGGGGGTGGGGGGGGACGGGAGGAAAGGAAAAGCGAGAGAGCGAGAAGAGAGAGAGAGAGCGATCGAGAGAGAGAGCGAGTAGCGAGTAGAGCGAGACAGAGAGAGAAAGGGAGAGCGAGAGCGAGAGAGACAGGGAGAGAAGAGGAGAAGAGAGGAGCGAGAGAGAGGAGCGAGAGAGAGAAAAGGGCGAGCGAGAAAGAGAGAAAGGGAGAGAGAGAGAGCGAGAACAGAAGAGAAAGGGAGAGAGAGACAGAGAGCGAAAGGGAGGAGAGAGGAGAGAGAGAGAAAGCGAAAGAGAAAGAGAGAGAAAGAGAATAGATGAAAGTCGAGAGATGAGAGAAAGAGAGAGAGAAATGAGAGAGCAAAGAGAGAGAGAGAGCGAGCGATGCGAGCGCGCGAGAGAGAGAGAGCACGAGAGAGAGAGAGCGAGATAAAGAGAGAGACGAAGAGAACAGAGTAGAGAGAAAAGCAGAAAAATAAAATCAGAGAGAGATGAAGAAGAGAGAAAGGAGCGGAGAGACAGCGAGCGAGCAAGGCGAGCTATGAGAGGGGCGATATAAGAAGAGAGCAGAGAAGCGAGAGAGTGATAGAGCGAGAGATCGGCGAGAGAGATCGAGAGAGAGATAGTAGCTAAAGATCGAGAGCGCTACAGAGCTATCTATAGAGCTTTCTATCCAATCTCTATCTAGAGAGTAGAGATAGAGCTCTATCGATTATAAATATCTCTCTCTCTATCGCCATCTCTCTCTTCTCTAGATCCTCTCTCTATCTCTCTCTCTAGCTCTCTCTCTATCTCTCTCTCTCTCTCTCATCTCTCTCTAGATTCCTCTCTCTCTCTCTCTCTTCTCTCCTCTCTCTCTCTCTCTCTCTCTGTGCGTGCCTTATGATGGCTATGCATTTCTACCCTATAAAAGCTTTAATACATCATTAATTGTAACTGAACCGTAAGGAGTTCTGTGATCTGAGATTTACATCTGTAACAACAAGTTATTTTACAAGTGATTTTCAATGTTTTACATTTTGAATTGTAATTTCAATTATAATTTATCTATAAAATAAAGAGATTTAAAATTAAAATGACACTTTTTGTGGTGTTTTATACAAGTAAACCCACAGTAATCTGACTTTTGACCCCAGTGTCTATGTCGTCCCAGGTTTAAGGTTTCCATGGTCCTCCTCTGAACAAGTGTAGGTTTTCAAATTTTTTAAAAAAGGGCAATTAATTTTTAATAAGTGCTGTTTCCTTACCTAGTAAAAACAAGAGTCACCACTGGGACCAACAGAAGAAGGAAAAAACCTGCATTTTATTTAGTGTAATTTAGGCAAGATTCAGAGTCTGTGTGGTTATAGGTAATAATGTATAGATTGTACATTGTTGTTTTGACAATAGGTCAGGAATGCTGCTCTTATAAAATGTGTTTTCGCAGAGCGCTTCATTATCAATCAGAACTAAAATGATAGTTTCTCTGTAGTGATGCATCATGCAGTAATAATACAAACAGCCAGTAATGTGGCATTATTATTGTAGTAAGTGTAGGAAAATCACCAGAGGTTTGACCAAAGGAAAGAGTCAGGGGTGTTAAAAGTTATCATAGAAGGGAAATGCAGAAGTACAAAGACAGTAGCTACAAGGAAAAATGAATCTAGCAGTTAGTGTGTTTTGAGGAAACTGGGAACGTTCCAACTAACCTTATTTGGGTAGGAAAAAAGCCATTTGTACTAAGGAAACTCTGAAGTACTTTTTACAGGGGGTGGACAAAAAAAAAAGTGGTACCATTGAAAATAATGGTTTTCAGTTACAGCTTCTACCAGAAAACACTAAAATATGTAAAACTGTGTGTCTGAAACACACTCAATGAGATCTACACAGATATTGTGCCAGATTTTTATGTGAAGCAAATATATTTACATTTTTCGTGATTTTCTATTATTAATTTGTAAGGATGATTATTCAGACTGCGATTTGATCATGTTTTATGCACACGTGATGCCTTTTGTAAAATTGTCATGACTATGAAGCAACTGCGTTCAGACAAGGCTGAAGAGAAATATGGATGTAATCGTGAAAATCAGTTTTTTTTGTTTTGTTTTTTTATTTTCAAGGGGACCACTTTTTTTTGTCCACCCCCTGTATATAGTGTCAAGATCATCAGAACTAGCATTGATTGTCATCTGTCTTCTTGCATTTTTGTGTGACCATCTTATCTGAACTGGTGCATAGCCTCCACCAAGACGATTACAGTTATCAAGCTGGATTCTGCTAGATTTGGCCTGTTAAACTTGCTACAAAGCCCACCCATACTGCAAGACAATACTTTGTGGAATGATGGAAGTTTGAATGACATGCCGTTGTTAAACCGTGCTGCTCTGTAAGTAGTGAGTGACCTGCAGGGATCCTGGGACAAAAATTGTGGACAAATCTTTTTCGATGCCTTATTTCTCTTGTTGTGATTAGTCTGCATTTCATGTTATGATGCAGTAAATGCAGATTTGAATAATGTAAAACTAATTTTCTGTGTTATCTTATTACTGAAATTTCAGTATTTTAATTTTTCTGATTAATTATGGAATACTGTTATGTATGTGTATATATATATATATATTTATTTTATTTTTTTTTGTAGGTAACTAAATAAAGATTCTTTCAATGAGCTCTGGTACTTTTAAGGGACAGCGGGGAGAAATCCGGCAGCTGTTGAGATTGGAGAAAATTCCAAAAAATGCCATATTTATGAATTCCAAAGAGATTTTTGATTATCAGTGGAAAAGAGTGGTTAATTGGAAACCTAGGAAGGATGTGTAAGTAATAGTATTCTTGTTTTTTCTCTTTCTCCCTCCAGTGTGCAATGGTATAGCATGACCAGAATTTTGGGTTTGTCCTATAACATGTTTATTGGAGTTCTGATTTATGATGATTGGTTGGAAAATTGGAAGGAGTTTTCTAACCAAGCATGTTGGATTTTTCATAATCAATCACATCATTTGTATTATATCAGTACTCTGGCAAACCATATACACTGATGACCATAATTATGGACTCATCAATAAAATAGTTTATCAAGCATATAAAGGAAGGTATTTAGGTGATGAATTTTTTAAAAGTAACTGTATATATATAAATTTGTTCGTGTATGGAATATTTCATTGGTGATTCCATAATTAGCATTGCCTGTGTACATTTCAATAATATATATGCATTGTTAATAACTTTAGAAACAAACCTATTTATATTAACCTGCTATAAATATCTTTCTTTGTAGTGACGGTGTGTGTTTGTTGTTTGATACATAAACAACTAATCTAAAGACCTCATCTAGTTTGATTTTCCTTCAGAAAACAAGATATAAACTGATTCTAAATGATCACTGCGCTCTAACATGTAGTCCCTTCTACTAAATAGTGCTGAAGTATTTGTAAAATCTTTCGAGAGAAATGTTACAAATCAAACAAACAAACAGAAAAAGAGCTTTACTACTATGTAAACATGATAGAATACAACAGATGTCACTGAGGTCCTCAGAATCTAGTGGCATAAACTAGCCACAGGATGCCACCAGACAAGTGAAGCTCTTCTGATTGATTGAAACTGGGTAGGCCAGAGACCTGATCTAACTGCAGCTATCACAATGACAAGTGAAAATGCCACCTATTATTATTATCATTATATAAATCACACAAAAACAACTTTATGGTTAACCTAGGCAAACAAATACACAAAAACTAGAATTTAGAAATACTTGAATATTTATATTTAGGTAGGACTATTTGAATAAAAAATTATCCCACTTGAAATTTTAGTTTTTGAAAATAAAAGGATAACATTAGTAGTATCTTGGTCATTTGACACTGGTTTCTGTTACATAAATAAAGAACTCACTACTCTTAATCCAAAGACCCAGCTTATGTTTTCAGAGAGGGGATATATATTCTGTGTAAGCTCCCTGTGGTGTTTGTCTATCCTTGATAAATGTTTTCAATCTTTTGACTGCTAAGCAACCTTACTGACTGACATCTCTGAACCCAGCAGCAGCAGCAGGATTTACCAGGGTGACATGAATGAGTCTCTTCTGGCAAATCAAGATGTTAAAATATCCCCCATCTTTGGTGTTTAGGAAATTAATTTTCTTTATTATTTTTTTTGTTTTTGTTTCTAATAGATTTTTCACTATGGGTTTTATGTTATTTGCTCATTTAATTGAAATTAATAGTCTTTTTTTGTTGTTTTCCACTTATTTTAGATTACATCTGTGGTTAATACATAATGTACAGATAAATTGAATATATGTTGCAGTAAAAATTGTGAAACCAGCGATGTATAATTTAATTCTAACCATAGAATTGTGATGAATATGGTATTGATGAAAATGGTGCTGTTTTACGCATCTGCTGTATGTTATATGTAAATACTCTGAAGTCTGAATAAAGTGCAATCAGGAATTATGCAAATTTTCCTAATGGATCAGGAATAGAATGCCAATATATTGGTTTTACATTCTTACTGTGCACGTGTCAATTTGTATACGACTGAAATAAAAAGAAACATTAATGTCACTTTTTTTTTAAATCCCGATTCCCACAAAAATATGGATCATTTGCTGTAAAATGCTAGAGAAATTTTCATAGAATCTTTTTTAATGCAGTAAGAATTATGCCAAATACTTGTATGCTTGTGGAATATTTTCCTTTTTTTAAAAAAAAAATCAATATCTACACCACTATGAACCCCCTAAATTAGTGCTTTTATAATGAAGGTGCTTAAAACTCTTTTCAACATGTTTGTGTAATCTGAATAAAATGAACAGTGTAGGTCATATGCTTTCATTAGTTGTAGTTTTAGAAATCCCTCAATAATAAAAGCAAATGTCTGTCTTGTTTTATAACTAATGAGATTTGTCTGTATATTGTTTTTGTTTTTTTGGTAATTCTTTCATTTTAGTGCCTTACAGAAAAAGCATCCTGTGAGTCAGATTGTTTGTGAATAGATTTTCTTTAGCAACAATTCCAACAAGACTGCCATTTTAGTATTTTGTATCATTCTCATTGCCTTGTCCAAGTGTTGGAGTGCTATAGCTGTCATATCACTAACACACATGACAAGTACATAAAACATTATACAAATGCACAGAGTACTAAATAATAACTGAGGTAGTGACTACAGTACTACCTAATTATCCTCTTGCTTTAACATTTTTAAAAGTACAGTTGTCCCCCGGTATTCGCAGGGGTTACGTTCCTAGAGCACCCACAAATATTGGACGTGGTCCATAAAAATGCCTATTAACATCAAAATAAACGTAACATATAATAAAAAAATAAGTAAATATATAATAATAATTTAATAAAAAATAAGTAAAATGTACGGGTACTCACCAATAATGAATGATATTGATTGAAGATGATGATGATGAATAAGCTGTGCAGTACGATGAAGATAATGACTGCACAGCAAAGCAGAGGATTAAAAGCTCCTTAGGTGGCACCTCTTCTTCAGGCGCTTCAAGAGGAGACGTATCTTCGTGCAAGGCTTTCTTGATGAGCTTGAGGAACATTGTGATGGGAAGTTGCTGTCGCTGTTTCTTCATGGTGGTGAGGAGGGTTTTATATGTCTGCATGGCAGCATTGATGGCATTTTTAAATTGGAGAAACCGAACCATATAGGGATCCCATGCTTTAGCCTTCCCTTGCAACTCCTTTGCTGTCCTCATAAGGTCAGACAGACATTCCAGTGTCAGGCCCCCCTCCTCCTCCTCCTTGCTCTGGATCTGTCGCTTCCTCCTCCTCCTCTTGCTCTGGATCTATCGCCTCCTCCTCTTCGCTGGCAAACTTCGTTAACTCCAACAAATCCTCGTCCGTCAGGGGTTCAGAGTGGACATCGATGAGGTTGTTGACCTCATCTTGCGTGATGTCGGCAAAACTTTCACCACCAATTACTTTTGCCAATCTCACCGCCTTGTCGACAGTCTCGTGCTGAATTTCTTCAGGTGAGAAGCCTTTGTAGTCATGGACACACTATGGCCACACCTTCCAGCATGCGTTGAAGGTTTCTTTTATCATGTCCTTAAGAGCAACTTGGATGACTGACAGGCTTGTTGCGATCGTGAAGTTACGCCAGTACCCCTTTAACATGAAATTCTCATCCGAGTCCTTGCATCCACAAGGTGTTGGAGAGAGTTCCGAGTGTAAAATGCCTTGAAGGCACGGATCACGCCTTGATCCATAGGCTGGATGAGGGAGGTGGTGTTGGCAGGGAGGAACTCGACCTGGACTCCCTCGTAATACAAATCCAAAGGGTGGCCGCCAGCATTATCCATAACGAGCAACACCTTGAATTCCATGCATAAGTTGTGGAGGTATTCCATGGCTTGAGGGATGAAGCATTGGTAGAACCAGTCCGAAATTAGGATTTTTGTAATCCAGGCCTTGGGGTTGTGCATCCAGTAGACAGGCAGCAGGTTCTTATTCTTATTCTTGAGGGCCCTAGGGTTTGCGGACTTGTAGATGAGGCCTGGTTTCATCATGAAGCCAGCAGCATTGCCACCCATAATGAGCATCACTCTGTCCTTCTGTGCCTTAAATCCTGGGACTCTGGTTTTGTCCTTCATGATGTACATTCTGGAAGGCATCTTCCAGAACAAGCCAGTCTCGTCCATATTGAAAACCTGTTGTGGCTTGTATCCCTCCTCCTCGATGATCTGCCTGAAGGTTTCGGGATACATCTCGGCGGCGGCTTTGTCGGCAGCTGCTGCCTCTCCATGTAGGGAAACACACTTTATTTTAAACCGTTTCTAGAAACGGTCAAACCATCCCTTGCTGGCTTGAAAATCTTCAGGCTCTGGTGCTGTCGATGGTTGTGGTTGCAGTTCTTCAGTGCCTTCTGCTTCATCTCCTGTAGCGAACTGCTGGTATAGTTTCCGTGTTTTCTCACGGATGATGTTACCGTCCAAGAGGATGTTTTTCTTGCAGTTGCTGATCCACAATGCCAAGGCAGATTCCATCCTGATGATGTGCTTATTTTTCACTGTTGTTACCCTTTTGGCACTTTCACAGAAACTTACTGCCACAGTACTCCTGATCGCTGCCTCATTCTTCTTTATGTAGTGTATGGTGCTTTCATCGAAGCCATAATGGCGACCTACTGCGACATAACTTTTGCCTTCTCAGAGCATATCCAGCAGTTGTACATTCTCCTGGAGCGTCATAACCTTTTGCTGGCGCTTAGGTTCATTGCCAGAAACCTTAGAAGGTGCAGGGCGTTTTGGCAGCATCTTAGGACTTTAAGAAACACTCAGAAACACTCGAGATAGCTACACGCGGTAAACTGGGATGATGCGGGGCTGCTGGGCTGCATCTGTCTGAGACAGCGCCTCGTGGGAAGCAGCCAATCAGCAGACTTTCAAACCTCCAGCCAATAGCGTTTATTTTATATTGATATTTTGCTGAATTTACGTTAGTATTTATATTACAAAATTAGTAAATTATATTATTAATAATTTAGCGTTAAAAAGTGTGAAAAAATATATATTCCCACGAAAAAAGCCATTAAAAAATCACGGAAGATATTTGCAATTCCTCGAATATGCGGGGGGTTCCACGAACAATTATTAGTCAGGTTCTAAGGGAAATTCTGCGAATAACCGGGGCCACGATTACGCGGGGGTCGACTGTATTGTATTTTTCAGTGAACATAGAATCATTGAAGTTGCTTTAATGAAAGAATATAAAGTGACAAAGGGTGTTAACTGTAAATTTATTCATTTGAAATAGATGACAGAAATTACTGTTAGAACGTTTCCCGATTGGGTGAACAATTAATTGTTATTACTTGCACTCACTAATTGTTTTGTCTATCCTTTCAATTTAAATTATATGCATAAATACATCCCATAAAGTCATGCAACTTTATAGACAACTTTTAAGCTAGAAGTTGTTATGCTTGCTAAAAAAAATTGGTGCTACAGAAAGTCCTCTTTATGTGGGGGGTTGCATTTCTGAAAAAGTGCACATCAACCAATCTACTCTAAGTTTGGTGCCCATAATTCCATGTCTACTCAAACAATAACAGAATAATGATATACATATGTGGTAATAATAACAGAAACTCGGCTCATGGGGATAATGTGGTGTTGCAATGATTATTGTTTACATTGTTGCGAAGAGAATGTGGCACAGCTATCTATGTCATCATCGCTGACCATCAGTAGTGTGACATCAAGAGGTGATGGCAGAGGGTTGATCGATGAGTGACCAGGTTGTAGAGTGGTACAGGTGTTTGGGTAGATTTTGATGGGCATAAAGATACAGGAGGCTTTAAGAACTGCCAGATGCTAGTAAATTGCTTGGCCAAATGCCACTTTTGATTGCAGACTCCTCTCTAGACTAGGGTCCATATCAACTGCAGTTTTTGATAGTTGCTTGGAGGGAGAAAAAACTGGACCAATTTATTCAATTACTTCCATAACTACCTCTTTGTAGTTGTCTTGTTGATCGTCATCTTCATTACAAATCAAGTAGTTCCAACACACCTGCTTCTTCAAAGTTTGCAAAGCCATCCGCTCCATCCTTACATCCTAGTCACATAACATCTCCCACATTTGAAAGTCTTAGAAAGCCCTTAAAGTCATTAATACATTCTTTCCATAGAGCCGTAATGTTCTTGATAGCATCCTTAATATTGTAGGCCTACCAATCACAAATGTCTGACATGTTGTAGGTTTTTTTGGGGGGGGGCATTCGTTTCCAAAACAACCCAGTCTCATCTGTGTTAAACATTTGTCTTGGGTTGTATCTTTCTTAAATCACAGTTCATAATTCATCTGGAAACATGGCGTTAGCCAACTTTACACAGATCTTCATGTTATGGAGATTTTGGCAGCATAGAAATTTATTGAAACTTGTACTAAATGGCTCTTGTATTTCTCCTATATGCTGGTTGTAAATCTGATGAGCTGTACTTCAGACCAGTGAGTTGCTAAGATTTATCTTTTGCTGATTCTGGTCTTCTATCCAGAATCTAGGCATCTTCTCCCATGCTGGGTTTCTCACTCTGGTAGTTATTTTTGCGAAAAGAGATGTTGAAGTACTCACAGAATTTCTCATTTACTCAGCTTTCTTTTTTATTGTCCATGTGATTGACTTGTTAAAGTTAAAGGCTCAACCATTTGCTGAAGGCCCTTCACTACTATCCAAACATTTTTAAAATGTCCAGTTTTACCTCTTAAGTTAGTGCAGTCTTTCTTTTTATGTTAGGAGGGAAATTCTCAGAAAAACATTTCCATGTGCTATGAAAACAATGCAAGACTGCAAAACCTAATTATTATCAGCAATAAAATACCCGTGGACATTAAGTCTGGTTTCCATTACATGTAGCTCACCATCCATTGCTTGTGTGTTGAGGGGCTTTCTCTGATTGGCTTCTCTAGTTTTTTTGAGAAATTTTATCACCTGAGTGTTTCTGTTAATTGCCTGAATAATGCCTTGCATATGATGAAGTTGCATAAAAAAGAGGACTCACTTTAATATGCAGAAGCTGCACACAGAAAACATGGTGTCAGTGAGAAATGTGTTAGGGACTGTCGTAAAGAGAAGGATACATTATGGACTATAACAAAAACACAGGAAGGCAAACTGTGGCTACAAAGCTAGGTGGACTGACATTAATAATTTGGAGGAATATGTGCTAGCCTAACACTGCATGTAATGGACTTAGTACTGTACAGCTAAGACTAAAAGCCAAACATCACAACTGATAACTACTGTCTTTACATTTCTTGTCTTTCATTTGCTGGTGTACAGTATTCACCATTGTGGTTTCTCAGGGATGTGTACCATGTTATCCAATCAAAGAACAAATGAACATGTCGACCTAGTTGTGAACTGCAAATGTTGGACAACTTGAAACAGAGTTAATAACGACTGATGTTTTAAAAATTAAATTGTGAATTGAATTTCTGAATTTGAGTGTGCTGTAATATTTCAAAACTAAATAAAACTCAAAGACACATTTGGCTTTTTAAAGTAGGCAGTTCAATAGAATGCAAATGTCACAGGATTACCTGATGATCTTTAATATCATGCAGTTACTAAAAATAGACACTGGGCTTTCAAAAACAGAATCAATAATAACATTTGCAGTTTGTTTCAAAATATATTAAGATTACAAACATGTTGAAAAATTATTTCAACATGCCCACTTATCTGGAAGACCATTCCACAAAGTAGTTCATAGATATGCACAAACAGCTCATTAATATTCATGACCCTGGAAATACCATAAACTGTGATGTGATGCAACAATGCTGTGAAGGATTTGACATAATGTTCTGACTGGTTGAAAGTTTGGCTAACTACCATAGTTGACCTATTCTCGACTTATACTCCAAATTGACTTATAAAAGAAAGAAAGAAAAAATAGGAAAATTGGCCAATTCAATTTATGTCCACATCGTCTTTATTTTTCTTTCTTAAATACAGTAGATTGCTTTATTGCTGGTGCCAAATACATAGCCTGCTTTAGCAGAGGTTGAGTTTTCATTGAATACAGAGTTGGTTTGGCGAACAACTCATAATATGCTTTTTTCTTTTAGACCACTCCAGTTTCTTCCCACAACTAAACAAATGAATTCTAGTAAGAACTTTCTGTTTCAGCTGGGTTCCACAAAATGCAGGATTGTTAATGTGTGCTACTTGTAACAAATGCATTGCACAAACTCCTTGGTTCTTTACATGTATAGATAATGATGTTTGTGAAAGAGTTAGATTGCTGCTCTGCCTGACTCTGAGATTAACAACATTTTTTTGCATGTGTGTGTGCATCTCTTTAGCTTATTGGTCAGATGAAAGATACTTTTCTTAATCTTCAATTTTAATGGTCAAAGATAGGTATTCCGTTTAAAATCTTTCATTAATAATTTGAAATATAAAGTTAAAGAAACACTGATGAATGTAAATTGTTTCATGTCTGGAAACATCAACAAAAAATGGCGTAAGATACTCTAAACAATGACTAGTTTTCACTCCATGAACATAAATATACAAGTCCCACATTTTTAAACCTCAATGGTTTGCCCCCGTGCAAAGCGATGTACTGGGGTCCCTAACACCCCATCAACACATTAAAATTAAGTTTTTCAACTGGGAAATTTGCAGCATTTCATTGCAGAAATCTGCTTTATAATTGGTTGAAAGTCTATGTTTTTGAGGATGCCACTTTCAGTGCACATGAGGGAAAGCAAATTCAACCGCTGCTCTTCCATTGTGCTGTGAAGATGATTCTTTGTTAGTTTCAACCTGGAAAATGAACACTCCCCGGTACAGTTGGTCACCATCATGCACATAAATATTCTGAGTGCGATTTCAACATTGGAAAACACAGATTTCAACTTATCTGAAATGAATTTGCTGTACATGTCTGGAAAGTCTTGCATTCAATGAGTAATTCATTGTAATCAAGATCTTCATGATAAGCATTAGCCAATTTCTCATGCCTTTGACTAAGCTCATTACAGTCAATTGTTTTTAATTTACTGAAGAAGGGAAACAGATTTCCAATATTTTGTAGGCTTCTGCAGGTTTAGTCAGGTGAGAGTTCAGAGAGTCCAGAATAGGAAGGTATGTTTCCACCTTGAATTTTTCAGTTTTATGGAGAAGTATCTGTTCCGCTGACCCATCATATCTGGTAAGATGCACACCTTTGCTTTCTTGCACATTTGTCTCCATTGCTATATTTCGAATCTGGACACCTGCTTTTAGCCTTCGCTTCATACTCACTGAATTTGTTTCTCATTTTCTGAAGATAGGCTTTCAGAGACTTAAGCAGATCAATGGCAACAAATATGTCCACATTTTTTGACTGCAAAATTTTACTTGTTTACTCTTTCCCAAATGTCATTCCAAAGAATTGTCAAAAAGATAGTCTCTAGCTTCTCCATTTTCTTGCTCAATCCTTCTGCCACACACCTTGTGTTCCACTCTTGATCAGCATCAACTGCAAGGGCATCCAGTGCATCTTGAATTTTCTCGAAACCTCCATGAAGAGCAGTGACAGCATCTAAATGTGCTGACCATTTCGTGTCAGAGAGACACTTGACCGCAATATGATTCTTTCCCAAGGATGACGTCAGAACATTCCAGTAATGTGAAGCCAAGGAAAAGGAATACAAACGCTGGACAAAGTCAAAGGAGATGATTTGTGGACCACACTCTGCCGCTTTTATTCCCACCAAGTTCAGACTGTGTCCAGCACAAGGAATATATATAGCAAATTCATTTAGTTCACAGATCCGTGTTTGCAGTTGAGTGTAGCATCCTGCCATATTTGAGACATTGTCATAAGACTGACCACAGCAGTTTGATAATGGAATGTTGTTCTCTTGCAGAAACTCTACAACTGTGTCTGCTAAATTCTTCACCCCATGAGAAAAGATGGGGATGAATTTGAGGAAACGTTCCACCGGTTCACTTCCACAAATATACCGGACAGTAAATGTCAGTTGATCAATATGTGAGATGTCCGTAGTGGAATCAACACTTATTGAATAATACTTTGACTCTTTGATTTCTTCCAGAATTGCACAAAATACCTGTTGCTGTTGTCCCATTATTTTAATAAATCCTTCACAAATGTTTGCCGATAGATATGATGGGTACCCCTTTCCTGCATTTCCATACACTTTAAAATGTTCTTCCAAAAAAGGGTCAAACTCACTCAATAGTTGTAGAATGCCAAGAAAGTTTCCATTTTTTTGAGGAGCCAAATCGGAGATACACTGCGTGGACAATATCCCAACGGTTAACAAGAGACTAGCATGAGAACAAAAACTAGTCAAGTAATTTTTATTTTTGACTCATATTCAATGCATAACTATTACAATATGTCAGTAATTTTTTAAAGTCTCTGAATTGGGGTTTTGTCCCGTTTTTCATATGAGGGTTTGGGGTTTTGTCCATTGGGGTATTGTCCAGCAATCGGTGATACAGGCATATTGGATGCAGGGTAATTTTTGTATACTTTTTTTCTGGTAAAAAGTGCATCTTATACGCCGGCAAATACAGTAAACCGTAAACCTTAATTTTTATTTTTCAAATTGAATTTCGAGGCCCTTAAAGTCACGGGGCCCCAGACAACTGCCCAGTGTGCCCATGCGATAAGATGGCCCTGGTCACGACTGTATTTTAGCAGTACAGATTGTCAAATGTTCATACTTTTGAAACCAGTTAGCTCTTTTGGAAACCAAATGCAAGTAGGGTTTTGTTTTCGTACTCAAACAAATGAAAATTATTGAAGTTCTTCAGGATCTTCCATGGTTTGGGTATTCACTTTGTCACCACTAGTACCAGCTGTACATATTCCATTATAGGAAATTACTAAATTGTTCTGTAGGTCTGCAATTATTTTCTCTCTCACTGGAGCACTTGCACCATCAGCACCATTAGAGCCATTGCTGCTTGTTAGTCATCCAACAAAAATTTGGTGCCATCTTTATGCTAACTTGGAAGATAATACGCTGCACACACCCACAGCTATTATAACAAGAGCATCTTATACATGGCATCCATATGGGTTCTGGCACTACTAATGTTTCTACTCACATGAAAAGATCAAAGACAAAGTGGTGTTTATTTAAATATTGATATTTTTACACATTGAAGTTAAATATAGACATCCATTAAAACATGCACTTAAATATGCTTTGTAAACTTTTTTTTGATAAACTATACATTTTAGAGGCATTTAAAGTGCATTAACTGTATTTCTGATTGATTTTTATTTTGTTAATGAGTCTAAAAACTGTTATTGCAGTGAAATTTGGTTTCAAATCCACTACAATCCCAGTATGTGAATCCTGTTCTATCTGCCCTTTTTACCCCATTACATTTCTGCTCTTGCTTGTTCTACAAATACAATTACTTTATCGACCAAGATAAGTTATACCCAGGAGTGATGCAGTTTTTTGGCAAGTCAATTTTGAGATTTGCTTGGTTTCCCTTTGGATAATTTGAAACTTTTTTTTTTTTTTTTTTAAAAGAGAGTTGATATTGACGGTAAGATTAGTTAGTTGTTAATATTGGTGCAGGGTTTGCATTAACATAGAGATTTGTTTTTATGCGACTTTTAAATAAAGATTTCCGTGTAACTTTGTTTCAGTACATTTGTGATATTAGTTATGTCAATTTTTATATTATGTTAATTTGGGGTCCATTTTATTTTTCATGCTTGTGAAGGTGTATGTAGCTGGGTTATATATCATTCGTAGCATGTGGTTTGGCATACATTAAGCAAAACCTACCTTTTTAAAAATCATAAAATGGATATCTGTTTTAGGGTTCTGAGTGAGACTTTGATAGAAAAGTTTTTTATGCCACTTTGCTTCACGAGATCAAACCAGGCCACAAAGTGATTGAGGCCACTCGGAACATTGAGCAAGCATGAGGCAAGGACAAAGCAAATGAGTGCACATTATAATGATGGTTTGCAAGGTTTCTATCAGGTAAAGATAAGGAATGTAGCGAACGTCCTTCTAGCTATGATGACAACCATCTGAATGCCTCAGTTGAAGCCGATCCAAGAAAAAAGTGCGAGAAATTGCTAGAGAGCTTGACGTAAGCACTGCAACTGTTTCCTCCTAGCATCTTGATGCAATCAGCAAGGTGAAAAGGCTTGACAAGTGGGTGCCTTACGAGTTGAATGAACAACAACAGAATCATCAGTTGGAGATCTGCTCTTCATTTGTCATAAGAAACAAAAACGACTCATTTCTTGACCAAATCATTATGTGTGATGAAAAATGGATTCTTTATGACATTCGCAAGCAATCAGCACAATGGCTCAAGAGGACAAGACACCTAACCACATTCCAAAATCCAGCCTCCATCCAGAGAAAGTCATGGTCACTGTCTGGTGGACTGCAACTGGTGTCATCCACTATAACTTCTTCCAACCTGGCAAAACCATCACAGCTGAAAGGTACTGTCAGGAATTAAGCATTGTTCATCAGAAACTTTTCCAAAGACGGCCAGCATTGATGAGCCAATGAGGCCCAATCTTGTTCCACGTCAATGCTGCTGCTCATGTTTCAAAAGTGACTCTTCAGAAACTGAACATGTTGGGGTACGAAGTTCTCCCTCACCCAACCTATTCACCAGACCTTTCATCCACAGACCACACCCTTTTCAAACACATCAACAGCTTTCTCTGTATGAAATCCTCCAACCAAACAGCAATTGAAACTACCTTCCAACAGTTTATCGACTCCATAAATCCATATTTTTTTTAAAATGGAATAAATGCACTTGTAACTCATTGGCAGAAGTATATTGATTGTAATAGAACTAACTTTGATTAATAAACTTCATGTTCAGCAATGATATAAAGTCTCATGTTGCAGTAAAAAACACCATCAAAAACATTTGTATCAACCTAATATATCACTCAACAATGTAGCAGACCTCCACTTGGTACAGTTTGCTTGTTGCATAATTACCCATCTCCTGCTTTACTTGAAGTTAAAAGGGAAGAAAAATAATAGATCTACAAGTAAATATATTTGATTGTTTTCACTAGATCTGATGACAAAGTTACACCACAAATTGCTTGGGAAATATGCTTCATTCTATTACTCTTGTGGAACATTTATATTCAGGCTTCTTCCCATTGATTTCATGATTGTTGTTACTGTTCCAGAAAAATCTAACTTACTAATATTAACAAATCACACTCTACTTTCCTTGAACACTTCTAAAAGTAGAATTTATCAACAGAACAATATAGTTTGTTAACAAGGACTTAATGTACCTTTGGGAATATAAACCCATACAAGAGTATAGGTGCATTACTTTTCTGTTAGTTGAAAAGGGATTACTAAAGTATAAGGCGGCTACTTCCTTTTTTTACAACTTTAAGCAATTTTAAAAATTAAAATATGACAAATTAAAAGAAAATAAAATTGAAGTCATCTTATTTAGTTACAATATATTATTTATGGCTATACATTAAATATATTTTACTTGTAGAAGTCATCAAGTAATTATTATTGATGGTTTTACTGTTGATGTGATCAGTTGTAGGTAAAAGAAACACTGATGTGAACAGCCAAAGTCTGTCAGAAAAACTGAGGTAGGATTACGTATCCACCTTACAGGGTCTGAAAGAAAGAAATGTCACAAAACTAAACCCAATTAATAATAAATGTGTGCATTTATAGACATCAGTAGGATTCTGGTAAGAAAAAATTCATGGTAAATGTTTCTGAACTACAAATATTTAAAAGAGAGGTGGCAACATGGCAAATATTTTCTTCTGTTTCAACAGAGTTATATGGAAAACCTTTCCTAAGTTCTGTTTACTTTATGCCATTTATTGTGCTTATCTCTTGCTCTCGAATTCAGCATTTGTAATTAATTCTAGTTTTCATTTTGCTGTGCTTTATTAATGCCTGGCATAAAACAGTTCACCAGCCATTTTCATGTTTGAATTAGCTTTCTGGGGCTTGTATTCCAGGGACAGTAATTTACTCTTCGTAAAAAATATTTTTATTAATAGCTTAACTATTTCATTAATCTTTAGGAAATATCAGTCACTTTTTATATTTGATACTTTTTAAACTTTTTGCATATTAGTTTATGGTGGTGTTTGGCTGTAGGCATTTCATAATCACTAATTTTAACATCAAGCCATGGGTAGTTTCAAAATATATTTTTAAAATGTAGTGCATTCTTTTAAAGTACCTGCTTACCTTTTAGTGATGTGCAGACTTCTCTTTCTTTTAAATGTTTTGTTCGTGTTTTTTTGTTTTTTTCTTAACCAAAGAATTTCTCCCTGTGAGAGGCTGTTTTTATCTCTCTGATCTTTTAGAGTTGTATCTTTAAATTAGGAAATGGGGGGAATGTATGGATTTTTTCGTATATTTTTATTAGATGGATTTGGTTTATTTGTGCTATGTTTTGAAACTTTGGCACAATTTTAGGGTATAAACTGTTTTTAAAAAAGGGAGAAAAACTTACAGTTAAAAAATTTTCTCTGAAAACAAATCATTTCAAAATCTGGTGGTTCATTTTGCAGTGTCTCTGTCAGTAGTAGCGTGTCACAATCCTTTATAGCTCTCCTTTCAACTTGGAGTAGTTTGGCATCATCTCCATGCAAACTCAGGAAATAATCAATACGTGGCTATGAATATAGTTTACAATTTATCTTTAGAAATAATTTTAGCACTGTATATAAGCTACATAATTCATGGCTCTCTCCCTGATAAATTCACATCAGTTTCACTTGTAGTACAGTTCGTGAACGAGAACTCCAAATTTATCTATTGATCAGTATTTTGTAATTACAAGTGAAAACCTCATTATATCTTTAAAAATTAGACTGTCATTATTGTGGGGCTTGTTTCCATATTTAAGCTATCCAGTGTTTTACCCCTAATTGATTATAGGACTAGAATGGTCTGACATATTGATGCATGCTAAAGGCTTTGCTTCTCAGGGAATTAAATGATAGCAGAGCTAGTAAATTTTACATAATAATGTTTATCATTAATTTATAATTACTGTTAGCAGGATAAAATAGGCTGTTTGAATTTACTGGTGAACTTCATTTAAGTATATGCGAGTTTTACATAACAAATGTAAATTTTTTTCCTTTTCTAACTTGTATATGTATCATTTGTTTTCAAATAAACCAGTGTTGTTGATGGTGAGGAGGGATTCAAACACACTCTGAAATGCTGATTAATCTCTCTTGACTCTGTCTGAACACTTGTTGTGAATTATAAACACTGACATCCACTGCTTTATATTAATTAATAAAATGAAAGTGTATTCTGTCAAAATAAGCATTTAGAAAATACTGAAACAGAAAGTTAAATGAAAAAGGCTCAATTCAGGACATTTCACTGCTTTTCTAAAAACAAAAAAATTTTTTTTAATTTTATGGATAAGGGCTCCTTTAAGCTTAATTTTTTTTTTTAAATTATGTTCAAGTATATAAATAATGTCTTAATCTTAGAAAGCTGTTTATTTGGGAAATTTCTCTTTTTTTTATCAACCCCTTATTTTTGTTTCATTCTAGGCAGTAATAATATAGCAGCAGCCAACTTATTTACAAAAAAAAAAATTGGGAAAAAAATTTTTACATACCTTTATAAGTACTAACAAAATTAAAAAGTATAGTAACAGTGAACCCAGTCACAAAATAGCCAGGCGATGTTTAACAAACTACCTTAGTGCCCTGCGTTTATAGTACAGTGTTGCTTTAAGAAAACACAAAAATACAGCTAATTTATCACAACTGGTTTTGAAAACTAAAAAAAAAAATATTCTGTTTAACCCAAACTGAACAAAGAAAAATAATCAGATTGATGAAGTAAAATAGTGGTGATTGATATTCTTAACAATTAATGTACTGTTTTTTTTTCTATACTTAACAAATATAGATTAGTTTCCAGAATTAGCTAGTGATAGAAAAATTACAGTGCATTTTTGTAAACAAAATGTCTAATTTTTGTTTCTCTTGGTTTATCATTTGTTGTTGTTGTTTTTCCAATTTTTTCCTGGCTTCTCTCCTGAAATGCTCGGCTCAGAGTCAAGCAGCAGATAATTGAGATGCACTGGCTTTTGTTTTCCATTTTTTAATTTTTGAAAATAAAGATTATTTAATAAATCAAATATGAAAAAGTATGCATATAAATAATGAAGATGCTAATAGAGATTAAATGTTGTCCTGTGCATGTACTGAAATGTTGCACTCTGGGAAATGGAATTAATGTTTGAATGGTGACTGTTTGGCTGATAATTGTGACTACAGGTTAAAGGAGAAGATAAAATGGCATAGACAGACAGTTGACAAATCCTCTCTTGTCAAATGATTAATTTTGCAGGAAATTCTTGAAACATTATTACCCCCACCCACCCCAAAAGGTTGTGTCCAGTCAATTTTTTCCAGTATTTTTGCTTTCTGCTTCAGCTCTCTGCTTTGGTAAAGCTTCATGCAGATAGATAGATTCAAGTCACAAATTTAAATAATTGTATGTGCTTACATCAAAGATACTGATGCTGCTTCTCTCATTTAATTTGACTTTTTGTGGTGGAATCATTGTTTTTTCACTGGCATTGCTAGTACTGTGTTACTTTTCCATCTGATGCTGGCTGCAGATTTTCACAAATGTGTACTTAGTGTGTACCTGAAAACTGTGATCAATTTGCCATTTGGCTTAACAACTTTCCTTTTTCATACAATAAATATTTTCCAAGTGTTTATGCGTTTGCTTGTTACTCTTTCATAGCCAAACCGTAGCACATAAAGGCCCCAGATTTTTGGTGTAGGTATTCCAGAATCTGATCAAGGGTTTAAACTACCGCACGTTGACCTAAAGCCATTTCTTCCCCATGCATCATCGGTTGCCCCAGAAAGTTCATAATAACTATATCAACTGTGAAATTCTGCAATCAAGTCTTCTTAAAACTGTCACAATGTAGCAGTACATCATACAAATTTTATCGTTACTTAATAACCAGTATCTGGACCTCTGCATTTTTATTCTGTGGAAACTTTTAATAATTTCAAATTTAAAATGTTGATAGTGAAAACAGAATTTCAAACAAACAGAGAGAGCAGTCATTTGTTTATAGATGTCAGTGGGAAACCCCAGTGTTTCATGTACCTGCAAGTGCTTGTTTCAAAAATTATCAGTCATCACTACCATACTCATCTCAGAGGAAGCTATACAGGTGAGTCACAAACGATGATAGTATCTGATCTGAAAAATAAGCCTTTTAAACAGATACAAACTGTTCAAACTCAAAGATTAATGTCATCTTACAATGCCAGCCTTGCAATTGCTGCATTAAAAAGTCTTTCAGAAATAAAAAATAATTGAGACTTGTGCGGTTAAAATGGCTAAAGCTTTTGAAACTGCATCACTTTCACAGCAGATAGTAGGAAAGAGTGCTGAGCAAATTAATGCTCACATTCAGAATGAGCTGAAGGAAAGTTATTCAAAATTGTTATTTTCATTAGCTGTAGATGTATGAGTATGTTGATATCACTGATTTAAGTCAGTCGATAATTCTCATAAGAACAGCTGACAACAGTTTTGATGAGATATAAAAAACTATTGGACCTTGTTGGGCTATGCGCGCATAAGTTCTGGGATTTACAAACCTTTTTTCGAATGTACTTGGAAAATTCACTTGTATTGTTACTGAGGGTGCAAAAGCCATGACTGTGGCTAAAACAGATTGAACTGGTTTTCTGAGATATAATAGCAATGGGTGTTTTCTGTTTCAATCATTCACCAGCAGACTCTTTATAGAAATTTCTTTAGACTTAATGATGTAATGACAAATTTGTCAAAACTACACCTACGATATTACAAACCAGTGCTCAAAACCATCAGAACTTCAAGTTACTCCTTCAGGAAGATAAAGCAGTACATGGCTGGGAAAACTCTCATTAAGTTCTTGCTCTTCAAGAAAGAAATAACAAATATTTTTAAGGAATTGGGTCAATGATGACACTGCCAAGTTTGAGGAGGACCTGTAAGACACATCATTTCTCTGCACACTGGCCTTCCTGATTAACATCACTGTCTCATTTTAACAATGAACCTCTGCCTCAAAGGAAAAGGCTAAAACTTTTCAAATATAGTTTGTCAGATTCATGGATTTCAAAGAAAACTTGTGGAAAACATGCTTCAAAGAATTTGAAAAAAACTGAATTTAGCACCAGGTTCAATGACTTTCAAATCTAAGTGACAGCTTACATCTGTTTAATGGCCCTATGGGCTCAAACTAGAGGGAAAGCCAGGTCAGTATCGAATGGAATTGCATGAGATACAGTGTGATCTATTATTCCAAGCAAAAACTCATGTTGTGTGTGAGGAATTTTGGAAGAATGATTACCAGATATTGCTAACCTTAAATGTGTGAATGTTCATTCAGTCTTTTTCTCCACTGAAATGGCAGACAGATTTTGTTAAAGATAAAAATTCACACTTATCTCATTAATTGTGATAATTTTTGTAATTGGTTTGTAATGACTAAATGAAAGTAAATATTTTCATAATATTTTTGTTGCATTTATTTCAAGTTGTGTTATACAGGTCTTTTTTGGTATGCTGTAAGTTCTCATGAGTCACTGAGGAAATGCTTGTAATGAATTATAATGTCAGAATATTTAAGTTGAATGCTGGAAAGTGAAAATACAATAAAAAAGGGGGGTCTTCATTAGTGGTTCACTGTTAGAGAGAGGGAAAATTATTTAAGAATATAATAAATAGTGAAACAGAGAAATAAAAGATAATATTTGATGAGATTTTTGGGAAAATATAGAACTACATTGAGGGTAATATGATGGGACCCCTTAAAAGGATTTCACCAGTGCTATATTGTGGTTTCATGTAATTTAAGGATGCTATGTTAATATGTGAACCAGTTGCAGCAGCTTGTTGCCTCATGTAGTTTATACAATAAACAACATATGTGAATGAATGCTTGGATTTATCCTGCTGATCTTTTATGAAACCAGAGATGGATGTTGCCATGGAGGTAAAAGAAAAATAAAAATAAAGTTGGGAAATCATGCAGAAAACATGGGTTTGGCCAGCAAGCAAATATTTCTTGGATATTTAAGACTTATCTGATTGATGCACTGAAGTGTACTCTGTCACATTATAATTTACTCTGGCTTATTAAAACTTCATCCAGTTAGCTAGTTTCATTTTTTTATTGTGTCAAACTTTTTTCTCATCCATCATGGCATTATAATCAATCATGGACCTGCTGAAGCTTTCTTTTGAAGAGAAAATTTACTTGCTTGATAGTGGCTAACAAAGACAAGAGGTAGTACTGCACCTAGCCCTTCATCAAAGAATAAAGGAACTTAATGCTCTGGTTTCCAAAAGTTAAACAAAAATATTTTCAAAATGGTTAAAGTTTCATTTGCCAAATAATCATTAGGGGTGTAATGGGAAACAAGAAGAAATTCTAAAACAAAGAATATAAACAAAATTAATTTAATTGTAGTACTCCTTGATGGAAATATCACCTAGTGTCTTTGCATGCTGCTTAAAATCACATCAACAATAGCAGTAGGAAATAATGTCTAAAACCTTAGCATAGTAATTTGGAGTGATCTTGGAAGGCGTTAGCTCATTGTCTAAAAGTATCCTAAACATTCTCAGTAGGATTTAACCCAGGAGAAAGTGCTGACCATAACATGTGGAATACAGTTTCATTTTGAAAATACTGGTCAATGTGGATGAGTGTTGTCATCCATTTAAATGAAGTTATATTCAATTTCACCTATGTATGATCTGACAAAGGTCCAGACTCTCATCCCTATACTTCATTGTATTTAGTATACTTCCCTGAAATACATGCAGGCCAGTACATGAGAACATCTTTTGTCCCCAAACAACATGTGCACATCACTAATTCATCTGCTTTTCTTGTGGCAGGCAATTGGTCAATGGGATGCACACCATTAGTTGTCTCTCAGAGTCCTCTATTATACAGGCTTCTGTGTATGGTTGAGATGATGTGTGCTTGCTGAGAAATCAGAAGCAAGTTGAGTTGATGTTAACATTCTGTTTTGCTGAGCAAAAAGTGATTATCTTGAAATATACTTGAAATTGTTTTCATAGTTGAGAAACTACACTTCTGTTCAGCTTTAGTCATCTCACCACCTGTGTCTTTGATTACTGTCCAGCCTCAATCCTACCAGTAGCTTTCCACCTTAGATAATCTGCCAAATGAGTATGAACACACATTTGTAATGTTTCTCTTCAGAACTAATATTCTTTTTTTTTTTTTTCAGTGTTGCAAAATCTGTTTATTGAGTGAAGTACTAAAATAGTTCTAATTGTGGTGTGCAATTTAGAACGTGTAATTGGTGTAGCTATTTTAATTCCACACATGGCCAGCCATTCTCTTCCCTTTGGGGCAGCTGAGATGCAATTTTATGCATCTGTTTGCTTCAGAAACAGTTTTTTTTCTCTTTTCCTTTCAGCTGAAAAAAATAGAAGGTCAGCTTTGGATTGCTAGGGAGTCTCTAGTCTTTGTACTATGTTCTTGTGTCTTCTGTTCTGAAATGATATGAAGAAGAACAAAGTGATTGTCTCGGCCACTAAAAAAACAGGCTTTCTTGGGCTGGCTTGAGATTTGTGAGTCTGTACTTTAATGTGCAGAACTAATTTATTGTTTAAGTTGATGTAATCTGATGCACTGTTGATTAACCAGCAGCCCGAAAAGCTTTCGTCAGTAGCACTAGAGTTTTGAGGCATTAGTAATTTTGCAACTTTGGCAAATATTGCTTACAGATAAATTTAGTTGGAGTGAATTTCTCATCCTCTAAAGCCCCAAGGCTACTCTAACTTACCTGCTGTGCCGAAAAGTCAGAGACCCACATGAACAGAGTTAAATCTGGCTAGATGACTCAATGTGCTGGGCCATGTATTGAACTAGGTCCCAGGCTGCCTGTTTTTGTGGACAGAGAAAACAGTAGGTTCCCACAATGTAGGAATTTCAGTGAATTTATTAGTTTCTAGTTGTGTCTTCTAGTCAGGAGAATCTTTTGCATTACCTTCATTGTACATCTAACATATGGTTATCAGTCTGACAATGTTTACCGTTTTTCTACAAGGTATGCTAAAGTAAAAGGACTGGGTTTAGGTACCCTTCCCATGCAATTTTCCATTACAAATTGTTCCTTTTTTTTTTTCCTATTGAACTAGAAAATGATAAATATCTTGCTGTGAAATTTTCATTAATTCTTTAGTGTGGTCCTTAAATTTAAGCAAGAATTAGTACTCTGTCTCCATGCTTCTATGCTATCCATATGAAATTTATTTAGGTTGCTGTTAAACTTTTGGTGAACATTTTGGGGACTGCATAGAACTGCCATTTTTAACTATCTAATGCATATCTGGACCATATTTTATTTAACAGGTATTTGAGTCTCTACCATGCAAAATTGATCAACTATGTTTTGATGACACAATAAGCTCAAGTATCCAGAGACACTACCTTTCTGACTAATATTTGTTTGGATGTCCATGTAGCATAGCTTCATTTTTCTGGAGTTGAATGCTATCAAATGTATTTGAATCATCTATTGCCAAGAAAGATACAGTGGAACTATCTGTGTCTTTATTTAATAAGATTTTTCTGATTAGTTGAAGTGACAGTACCATATGGGCTGTCCTCAAACTAAGTAGGTCTGGTTCTGATTTACTATCTATCATTTACTTTTGCTAATCTATTCAGTAGGACTCTAGTTATTATTTTATAATTGTAGTTTAGCAATTGGCCTCTAAATATTTATGCATTCCATATCACTCAGGGAAGGATGGTTGTGGTGCTGCCACTGCTGGGTAAGAGAAAGGGAGGGGGCCACTGTTTCACACACACAGTTAGCTTCCCCTGTCAGGTGTTCTGCACATATCCAAATGTCACTTCTTGGGGTTTTATCTTTATTTTATGGTTTGGTGAAACTTCTTTTGATGTTTAGATGACCTTTGTAAATCTCAGCTATCTAGTGTACTTCCTGAGTTCCCTAGTAATTGCTTCATTGATGAATAGTTCCTTATAATTAATACTAACCTCTTTTATCCTAGGTATGTCTCATATCTTTGTGACAGTTTCGCCATCTTTTGGCTTTTGAGCTAGATAGGGGAAAACCTGTTTTTTCTCAATTCAAATCTAAAAGGAATTAAAGTTGGATTTACGTAGGTTTCCCTCACATTTAGGGAAGATGATTAAATTTGATTTATTCATTGGGTGTTGGTGTAACATGCAAGTCTATGTACATTATTTATAATCAAAACTGGGGTAACGAGACAGCTGCTGCTGTTTACTTAGCCTAGGTATCAGTCTCCATCTCACCTGCATATGTTAATGATGAAATTTCAAAAGTTCAGCATTTTTCAGTGGGATGTTACCCAAAGGGATTTTGTTCCTGTGTTTGCCATCAGATTGAGGATAGTTACAGAAGATCATACTTGCATTGCATCCTGGGATTTTGCTCTTTTATTCAGTGTTTCTTTGGAAACCAAAGCTTTTTTTGTTTCACCAGAAGTCTTTACTATTGGGATATGAGTATTTTGTGTCACTACCTTGATTGGTTGCTTGCCACTGCATGATTTCTCTTTCAGATATACCAAAATAGGTCTCCCAATCTGTGGGTAAACATGGTCACTTTACATATTCTGGGCACCAAACTTTGCTCAACATTTACAACATTATTTTTTTAGTCTAAGAACCCAGTTTTTCACAACTTAGTCATTTCAGCAAGTTTTGCAGATATTAGGTGTTTAGCTGCTCTTTTGCCCTCAAAGATGTTCAATGGAAGTGTATCAATCACGAAAGACCACTGTTTCTCTAGTATCTCAAAGCTGGACTAACAACTTCATTCACTACTAGTAGTAAGTACCCTGACATATGAATAGTTTCCAAGCAAAGATGCAAATAGAATACACGGCCTCCCACTTTCTTTCCAAATGCAGGAGAGGTGATTTATCTGGGTTCTTGCATTTAAACAGGTTTATCTTGGTCCCTATGAGCTATAAAAGAAAATTTAAGTTTACATGTGGTTGACCTGTGCTACCAACTTGGGTGATGTTAGCCACTTTTTGGTGCAGTATCAATTTTTTACTCAGATGAATGTCCTGCTGTTTTGCCACATGAAATTAATTTTTTTTGGACTGAGGAGTGCATCCTAAATCAACTGGTTTTGTTTGACATACACCTAAATGTGCAAAAATTTATTTGCCTAGCACTGGGGTTCATGGTCACAAAATTTTTCCATAAGTGAAGTTTATATATTCTTCTAAATTCTGTTGGAGTGAGTTTGCCATTTTCTACAGCTCTGTGGCTACTCCTAGATATCTACTGAGCAGAAAGGGTCAGGGAGTTAGGAGGTGTAAACCCAAAGGTGTTCCAGTACGCATTAACTCTGTACTGACTTATTTCTTTTAATCAAAATTTTGACAAGATTCTACGAGTCTTTTGAATATTTTTCTTGTTTGTTGCTTAACTTATGGTAACCAGTGTATTTACGAAGCCTAAAGTCATGTTAATGCTAACATTCATGATCTGTTGGAGGCTCAGACCAGATCATCTCAGCCAAAGAAAATTTCCCAGATGAATTTGAGGAATGCTTTGAAACCAATAAATCAGGATTGCTAGCCATTGATTAACTGACTTCTGGTATCAAGAAAACAAAACACAAAAATTTCAAAAGATCCTAGTTACAAAGAAATAAAGAAAATTGAAAATAGGGAGCATTTATACCAGCTGGTAGTGCCTTAGGTGACTCGTGGATAATTACAGATGCAAAAACAGAAATGCATGGCACGTATATGCAAAAATGATTTGCCAGCCTCCATTGATTCCTGATGGTTTTGATTTAAATTTACTTGAAGGTTTCTATGCTATAGGTCAGAAACCAAGTGATGATAGACTGAAGTTTGCCGGCCAACACAACAAACATGGAAAATGCAATATTAACTTTGTTGGTAATAAAAATTCACCAGCAGGATATCAGATAGTTTGCTTTACCCATAAATTTTATATAAGAGAATGGATTTAAAAGGTAGCAGACATGCAAGAATTATAGAACCAACATAGAGGTGAGAGCTCCCTCGGGACAGGTCTAGGGAAAAATAAACTACTGAGTAATAAGTGGCTGCTGTTTTTCTCCTACACTTGTTAGAGTGTATGGCTCTGTCAGGTTTGTTTTGTTCTTTCAATGTGGCTGTTGTGACTAAACCTGCTGGTGCTTTTTTTTTGGTGCATGTGTGTTCTTTTAAAATTCAATTAAAACACACATTAGTAGCTTGTAGAAAAAGAAGAGTTAGACTGCACATCAGATCTCCAAAGTAACCTGATAATTTATCCTCTTTTTTTTTCATTAACAAAAAGAATCAAATATTTTTCTAACTCTGGAAAACTGCACGGTAAAGTTGTTTTGTAGAACAAGCATGGAATACTCTGGATACAAGCCAAGCCAGGCCAAATGACGGTGATATACTTTGTCCTTGAAGCAGTACTTAATTTACTGCATTTTGCTTTGGTTTTCAAAAAAAACAAAAACCATGCATATAGAGAGCACTGCAACATCTGAGCATTTCAAAATGAAAATCATCTCTCTTTTTTAAGGTAATTAAAAATTTATGTGAATTCTTTTTGCTGATTTTTCTTATCTCCTTGGTAACATTAATCGGATGTCTGATATTCCAGGGATTCTCTGTAATGAATCATGTATGTATACCATTTTAATTGCTGTTTGCAGTCCAATTTGAGAAAGTTGGCAAATGTTTGTTTTGTTGTTGTTGTTTTTATACTACTAAATGACATGTAATTTGCATTTTGTTCAGGTCTTTTATTGAACAAATATTAGCTTTCAAATACATTTTAAAAAGTAAACGGTACAAAGTTAATCAGAATTAAATGCAGGGAGAAAATTTAGGTACATACTTTGAGATTGCTTCAGAATTTGAGGAATATAGATTTCATCACAAATTGCTGCAATATCACTAGGCAATAGAACCTGCTTTTTAAAATTCTAAAGAAAATCTAGAGTTATACCTCATTAGGATGGAGATGTTTATGCAAATATTAAAAAGTATTCATTAGAAAATGGCAGATGAAATTAAAGAGAAAAACAAAAAAACATCACTGTTTCCTTCTAAAAGAATGTTAAACTTGGTTCACAATGTTAAATGTTAGTTCTTGTGTCATTGATAAAACTACAGTTGAAATTGCATCTAGAGGCGGAGGAGAAAAAAAGATGAAATAATTAGATGCGCTCCAGTCTAAGCAGTCCTTAATGTATGTAAGAGATGTGTGTATATACTATGCATGTGTGTCTTATCTCATGGTAAGAAAAATTCATATTCTGCTTATCTTGGAGTGGGAGAGGGGTAAATTTTATGACATTGAATTTTGTTTTAATGGGAATAAGCTCTGAGTATGAAATATGGGATAGAAGCTTTAAAATAAATTAAGTACATCTTTTGTGATTGTGTACTCTTACATATTCTGTTAGTAATTTTTTACAGGTGGTGTTTTCCTTCACATCACTTCATTTTCAGTTCTTCATCCGTAATTTGGTTTTAAATGAAAAGGAAAAGAGAACTCTGACAACTACTAAGCCAGTTTGTTGAACCTCAACCTTAGGTCATTAACAGCTGCATTTCCATTTTACTTGTTTGTTTTTGGCTTTTAAAATTTATAATTTTTGGCAAGAGGATTGTGAGCATTGCTGTACATAAGCTACTTTTGAGGATGAAGATTAAAAAGCAACTAAACCTTATGGTTGGCTGGTACTGTTAAGTACAGTTGTGTTTAATTCATGCCTAAGTTTATGTACCAATTTTGTAAGCTTTACGTGTACATCAGATGGTTAAAGATTGCTTTTAAACTGAAAAACACCGCATGATTTATGTCTGTGTGGAACAGTGATACAAAGCAGACTGGATTGTCATTTTGCTGTTCATTAATAATCTAAATGGCACAACCCCCTACTTAACAGTTGAGTTTCAAATATTCTTTCTACTTGCAACTCTGTATAGCCAGCAAAGCAAAGCAATCAGCAACATCCAGTTGTTTCAAACCTTTCATCTCCATTTGTTTGTTTTTCCACTTTTAAACCCACAGAGAGATACAGTTTTCTATTTTTTGTCTGCTGCTTTATAACATTGATGAACCAGTTTCAGAGATGCTTTTTCTACAGACTAATGAAAAATAATTCTCTTTGAAACAGTAATAATCATTTCCTGTCAGTGGCAAGTTATTTTTACAATTTTACTGTACATAATGGATACTTTTGACTATATTTATGTTTCCTGCTCATGGAGCAGTGCTCCGTCAGAAGTAGTTAGCATGAGCTATCCAAAATATTTTTTTCTCTCAGTACCAATATTGAAATCCTAGATTAAAATATGTAATTTTTGTTAATGGTTTGTTTTTTTTAAATTGAGTTTCTCCTTTTTCTATTTACATAAAACACCCACTGAAATGCCCATTGTTCAAACTACTAGATGTTGTGTGTAAGACAAAATTTTAAAAGAATTTAAAATACTAAAAATAGTAACTTACAATCTGAATGGTTCACTCTTCCAGTTTAATGCTCATGTTCCTAAATCACACACACTGTGTACTCGTGTGAGCAAAACTATCCATTGCACACATCCAGAAGAGGTTTATGTTGCATCTGACCAAAAGAGAGAATTCGACTCTTGGTCCCAGAATACTGACCATATATTGTTTGCGTTTTACACTTCAAATCCAAGAATTTTTATTTATCATCAAACAGATCAACCCTGTTTAAATTAAAGGAAAATTTTATTCCTTTCTTTTTTTTGCATTTTCATTGTTTCCTCTTCTCCAACTTGCATAGGTACACGAATAACACTATTTTCCATTTTTTGCAATATTTAGCTTCATCTTTTTTTTTGCATTTTCATTGTTTCCTCTTCTCCAACTTGCATAGGTACACGAATAACACTATTTTCCATTTTTTGCAATATTTAGCTTCATCTTTTTTTTCTCATGCCTGAGTTGGGTTTTATTTAGCTAAAGCTGAACTAAGGTAGAAATATTCTGTTTGCTGTTTTTGTATGTTATGTACACCACCGTTCATGCATTCTCTTTCCCAGGTGTGTAAACAGATAGTTGTATTGCACTCTTTTCCTTAAGTAGAATAATAATCAGCATCCACCAGTTGAAAAGTTATGTATATTTAAAGAAAACTATTTGTTGAATGATTAATGGAAAAGAAACAAGGATCTACATTTTAAAATTCTTGTTAAAACCTGTCCTGATTTCTAGGAGTGTATTGGTATACGGACTTACTGTCTTAGACTAGGGATCAAATAAACGTTCCTAAGGTTATAGTGTATTAAAACAGTTAAGAAACAAAAGGCTTTGGAAGATTTTCCAGTTTATCAAGTAGGTATACTTTTTGGAAAAATGCTATTGTCAAGTTTTTAGTCATTGAAGATGCTAAGCAACCACACATGCTTGTCTGTGTTTTTTGCTATCCATTTTCTATCATGACAGCAAAAATATATATGTGCTTTTTTATTTCTTTGTCAATAATTTTCAAATCATAAATAGCATAAGAACGAAGGTGCACAGTTACAATTTTAGCTCAGGCATACATTTATCCTGTTGGTAAACATCCAGTTATTATTTCTGAATGGCAAGCATCTTATTAACTTAAATATTGAGGCATGATTATGGAAAATTGTGATGCTATACAAACAAATTATTTCCTGAAATGGGAGAGTGTTAGTTTAAATACTAAGAAAGAAAGAAGAGACTCCTAAGATTTGGATATTACCTTTTAGGAATTCCAAATGCTCAGGCCAGGTGATTAGAACTAAATTAATAAGGAGAGAATAAACAGGCAGCATGCATGTCAACATTGGCATTGAATGAGCTAAAGCAACAAGGAGAACTAAAATATGTTTATAAATTGGCACTGTTATTGTTGACATAGTGAACAGATAAATGAGGTATCCACATTTTAGTTTGTGTATTAATCACATTGTGTAAAAGAGAACTATAAAGATGTGGCATGGACTCAAATACCTGAGGTTAGGACAAACAAATGAGAGGGGTTATACATGAAATTTGTTGCAATCAATCAAAATTTGTATCAAAACCTTCACCACCACTTTGGAGATGGTTTTTTTATTTTCTAATATTTTTTATTGGTTTTTGCATGTTGTGGTCTGTTGGCCCATATTGATCCCAGCTTTATATAGTTTACCACATTTTTTGTCATCAGCACCTACTTGACTTGATGACCTAGCTCAATGGTTTTGTGGATTTTTATGGTTAGTGTCTGTTACTCAGGCTCAGGGGTTCCACACAACTTTAGAACAGTCTTACATCCTAACCCCCTCTCTCACTCACTCACACCCTGTTAAAACTCGACCATTAATTTCCTGCTCTATCTAATTGTTTGTTCATTGCATGTATACTCAAAAAATAATTGCTTACATTGAAGTGGTAGCATTATTTCCTTTCTACACTTTAAATTGGCCCTTACTTAGTTTAAGAACTTGCCTAGCAGAAAGGAAATTAAAAGGTTGAAACTGTTAAAAGTAATATTGTAGTTACTTAAAAGGGTAAAGAAACAATTGACGTGAATGTAGCCTAGTTTGTCAGGGAGAGATGCTGATGAACCTATACAAGTAGAGTGTGGCTTTATTGTGAAACAAACAAACAAGAAGATAGTTGACAAAGGAAAGGATCCAAGAAAACCCCATGTTAGATCCATCAGAAACAAGCATTTTCTGAGTTATACATAGCTACTTTGCCAATTTTTATTGATTGTTGCATGCTATTTAATGTTGATTTGGTTTTTTTTTTTAGCAGTGTTACAGTTCTCTGATGAAATACAAGATGACTTTGTGAAACTTAGCAAGAAATTTTGTATTATTCTGTAAGATCTGCACAATTGTTAACATTAAATAGCTTGGAAAAAAGAAAAGCTTGAATTTTCAACTTGGCCAACAACAGTAGAATAGAGTACTTGTAGAGAAATTGAACATTAAAACTGTTCTCTGTTGAGCTTCCAGAAATATTATGTTAAACATGGCATAAGTGATGTAGGTATTAAATACTAAATAAAAGAAAACAAGAAATAACATAGCAACAGTATTTCTGTCATAAGAGTATATTCATATAAGTTCATCAGCCTTTGTTTATTTTAATGTAAAATACTTGCTCTTTCTCATGGATAGAATATCTTATCCTTTTCTCTACATGGATGCTTTAAGAATTGCTGGAAACTATGTATGATATTTTCTCTGTATAAGTCGTATTTTAGCACTAAAAGTGAGCTGATTGACAATAAAATTAGAAAGCCTTACTCGTTTCAAATTCTCTTTGTTTTCTCTCAATTGCAATTAACTATAATTGCCAGCCAGTCTTAAATATTTTATTGGAATGCATCAGTTCATTTGGCAGTTTGTTATGATATGGATTTTTGAGGAGCAAATTATGGGAAATATGAAAATTGACAAGTTTGTTTTGTTTTTAATTCAACTATTTTGTTCAAATCTTTCAATTTATTTATAATTCCTGGCTTGTTGCTTGGTCTTTTTTTTTTTTTTTGCTCTATTTTTATATATTTTTTTTAAAATACTAAAGGTAAAGTCTACATAAGATTACTCTTTTCACATCTCCCAGATAATGTCTGATGTGGGTTCTTTCTCCAACTAACACATCAGTGGATAGTCCCAGAGGTTGTTGATCAATATCCTTACTATTGCAGCAGCCGGCAGCTGTGGTAGAGCTACTACAGTTAAATGAGTTTGCCAAATCCATTTAAGCCAGAATGCTACTTAAACTATCCATTTCATCCAAATAACTTTTGTGTTTACCACTTTGCCCAGGTAGAGCTCTCAATTAACACAGACTTTTATCACTGGATGAAATATAGTAAGTGTAAAATACGGCTCAGCAGAACTGGTTTGCTGTGCACATGGTGCAGTCGTCATCTGTTTTTAACACATTTGTTTTGTGAATTAGCCAAAGAAATAAGACTGCGAAATTTTAAATAGTTTGTATCCTTTTCTTTTAATATCATGATTCCTAGGTACTTTTAGTCATGGCTAAGAACCAACATTGCGCACCACACCAAAAAAAAAAAAAAAAGAACCATGGCAAAGCTTTTCTCATCACTTCATTGAACTAATTTCTAAATTTAAAAAGTGCATTTGTGGACTCTGTTTATCACTGGAATTGAGTAGCTGTTTTTGATGCAGACCATTTTGCCAGCTGTTTATGATTTGTTTAATTTCAGACTCTACTGTGTGTGAAAGAGAATTCTACAATTACTGTAATTTTCAAACTTGTTATCCAGTGTACCAGTCCAAATTGTTGAAGACAAAGATATAGTATATAGATTTTGCATCTGGACATTGCATTGAAGCCAGCTACATTTCTTTCATTTTAAATTGCCTTTATTGGGGGTGGTTTTCTGAACTTTATAATAGAAGAGGAGACGTGTGTTTACTAACCATAATGCAGATGTGTATTTATTTCTAAAAATGTCTTGACCAGACACATGTAAGATCCGTGGCCGGACAGATGACCGACGGATATTTGGCTGAACGGACTTTTCACCAACAAACATTTGGCTGAACGGATATCTGACCGAATATTGGATATCTGGCAGAATGGACATACGGTCTTTGAATTTTCTTTGTTATTTTTATTTCTTCTTTGTAACTGCTTTATAAAACAAACTATAAAAATAATAAAAGGATAACATCATTGTATGATTAAAAAAATCTTTATTGCACATGCACTATAGTATAAAAGATATTAATTATAAAGTAATTGGTTTTAAAAAAATGCACTATAAAATTTAATGTCCTTAGGTATTTAAAGATTGTGTATATAACTGAAAGCCTAACGGCACAGAATCAAAAGTTCCATCACAAAGCCAGTGGTCTTTGAAAGCAAGAAGCTGTAAATTTCGAGGTGTCGATAGAATTAACAGGTTGTCACTTTGATGGGTAACAAAGTCTTTTCTAATTGATTTCCGTAAGTCGTCAGTTAAAATGTCCCTGTCTGGTGCCGTGCGTTGTCTACGCACCATTCTTGCCAGAGTTTCTTTTTTAGGAAGAGCACCCGCAGCATCAAGTGGGTACTCACTGGTACAGTTTTGTATAATAGTCAATGTCACTTCCTCTGACTGTTTGGCTCTTTCTTTAATTTTCTGTACTGTTTTCAAGGATAGGTTGCGTGTGGCATCAAATGGATGTGAATGATTACTTGCTTCTCCTTGAATAACTTCGTCTTCTGTTTTTAGTCTCCCTCCACAACTTCCTTTGCGTTCACATCGCCAATATGTTACATTGGCTTTTTGTTTATCAACGATGTAGGCGTAGCCATCAAGTAAAAGTTTTCTTCCTCTTGTCGTTGGTATGAATTCCATGGTCTTAAAAGAAACAATAATTTTATTTACCTTAGGCAACCCCTACTTATAAAAGGTTTAAACATTATTTACAAAAATAACTTTAAATTATCATAGATGATAATATACACATCTCAAAAAAAAAAACTTGAAAGAGAACAACAATAAAGTAAAAAAATGTAAAACACACTGATACAAAACGCTGCAAAACATCGGCTTACCTTTATAACTTCAGACTGGAAACTGTACCAGCGTCTAGGCAGGCTGCCAGTTGTCTGTTCGGTCGTTTACTTTTTGATCAGATATTCTTTCGGTGAAATGTCCGTTCAGCCAAATGTCTGGGAGTTGTAAGATCTAATGGTGATCACTAAAGTAATGCAACCTACAGAGTGGCCAGCAGCTAAAAATTGTGGGAGGAATTTGCTCATTGTCATTAAGGAAGCGGGTTTCGTTTAATATTGCATGTTTGTTAATGTACATGTAGTGTTGGAAACATTAACTGTTTCCACACAATGATTTCTTCTTGCAACTTCTTATCTGCATCAAAATTTGTGTTAGTGTTCACTTTTGGGGGATTTTTAACCCAGCCTTTATAATTGGTAATTTAATGGTAAGTTCTTTTCTTCATAGATAACAAGGTAATTTTGCATATTCTGTCGGATTTTAAGAAGTTGAAACATTTGTACAGATTTTTTTTTTTCACACTGGCAAAAAAAAAGCAAGTCTGATTAATTAAACCAACAATTTAGTAATCAGTTACAGTCAGAATATTTAAGCCAACACATGTGCAGCTCTTATTATTCATTCTTCTTTCATCTGCAATCAAGGGGTCAACAGTCTTGAAGCAAGTTTCCATAATCAAAGATAAAAGTATGGTGGGCTCTAATAATCATCCCCTTTGCAGGAATGAACCAGTCAGAAGCCCTTACTAGAACTCTTCATTTTTAGAGGTGGAGGAAAATCCATGCACCAAATAGTCAACAACTTTGACCTTAGCTGTCCAGGAGTCTAGCTGCCAGAGACCACTGTGCTTCCCAATTACTCATTCCACATCAAATAAAGAAAGTATGAGGTGTGTCCAGATTAACATTAGATAACACCATCAACCCTTGTTATTTCAAACTTTGATTTGACTCCTTTTATAAAGATTACCAGTTGAGAGGTGTTAGAGATATCTGTGCTTTTATCAAGGACAACAGAATAGGCCTCAAGATTTTTTCAACCAGCTGGGAATGGAGATCTCTGGAAATCTCTTCAGTTCTTCTTATCACAGTGTGGTCACTCAAGGTAAGATTCTTAGTAGCAGGCTTCTTTTCTGGACAGAGAAAATTGGCAAAGATCTGTATGCACTCTTTGATGTAGTCTCCATCACTAAAGAGCTTCATTTTCTTTGCAATAACTTCAGTTATCATGTAGCTTGCTGTTAAGCTGTTGAGAAAGATCTCTCCTTTTCTTTGGCTGCCTTCAAAAAAGTCAAATTTGGCAGCATGCTTTGTTTAATAGTGCATCTTAATATTGCACACTTTTGGCACAGTAATGGTCTCATAACAGACAAGGCAAACAATCTTTCTACGCCTCTCCACAAACAAATTCTTCTCAGTCCTTTATTTATTGAAAATTCTGTTTTCTGACTCAATTTTTTCTCTCTTCTTTTGATGACACCATTACAGAAACATACCTTGTTTGGGTGTTTTTTGTTTTTTTCTTTCAAGAATTGTATGAAAAAGATTTTTCACACCTATACGGAAACCTACAATGCTCAATGCAACAATGGAACGGCCAGAGGACAAAGAAACTGTATTTATAGTTTGGAGGAAAATGAAAAAAATAAGACAACTGATCACAGTACTATCCTCATGTTCAACTGAATAATTGTTCCAGAAGAACACAATAACAATTTTATTTAGGAAATCAATAAAAACAGGTGGCAGTTCAAACTGGAACGCATACATATAACACCAGCTCTTATGGAGAACACTGGTTAGAAGTGTTCATAAGTACGACCTCCCAAAATCTGGAATTTTCCCAAATCCAGTATGTGCCGGTTCCCAAGGTTGCCAGATTATATTTCATTGTTCTGATAATAGTTTTTTAACTAAAACATGTTATGCTTTACTTAAAATATGTTTCAGAGGCTGCACAGAAGGCTCTGCTAGTCACCTATTTCCTACCACTGTTTTATGTCTTTAAGACATTTATATTTTTGACTTGAGATCTTGACAATAGTAATTTCATGTTCACAATAGTTGATTGTGAAACAGAACTTAAGTAAATGTCTTGGCAAAACTGCACATAAATATGTTGATAGATTATGGTAGTGGTTAAAATTACTGCCAGGTGCATGATGCTACAACACTTGGAGCTCATAATGAAATGTTGAAATATCAAGTCAGTAGCTAAAACAAGGGGTTATGAAATATAAAAAAGTTTCCATTTGCAATTGTTTGTTTGGTTTTAAGTGTTCTCATAGTACAAACCTAAGACAGCTGACAAACAGCTCAACTCTATAACATGGGTAAAAGATACCACACTAGACTATGACAAAAATCCTGGACCTTTCACCTGCAATAATAGCTACATATGAAAGGGAAAGATATTGTGTGGATGTTCTGTATGGTACAGTGTTTTTGTTAGCAAATAGAAACTTTTTAAATTCCATTTAAATGTACTTAAATTTGTCTCATGTTTAATATTGGTATTTTTCTTGTATACAGGTGGCCATTTACATTTGGCATTGGTATCCTTGGAGTTGGTGCAGTTTCAAGTGGCTGTCTAATCAACAATTTTTTTCGCAACAAATTTAAGCTTCACAGGTATGGACAAATTGGAAGCATTGCATTCTCGATGGGCATCCCTTGCATTATCACCATGTTAACTCACAGTGAATTAATTACCAAGAGAATTCTCCTCAATGACTTCAACTGCCCACTTTGCTTGGATGTGCGAAGTGGGGTACTTCAGGCCATCACTGGGACACTGTATCCTGCGCTGATCTCCCCAGCATTCAACATTGTGCAGGCCAGGAAGTACTACACAGTCCCACTGCCATCTCTGAAGCAGCCGAGTGAGATACTACGAATGCTGGGCAGAACAACCATTTCTCTACAAGGGCTTCTCCTCTTCCTCTCAGTAAGCAACTTTGTGCTAGGTATGTGGATCTCAAACTCTGAGATAAAGGCTTTCATTAATTTTTTGAATACAACTACAAAAGATTCCAAAGAAATAATATTTGAATAAATACAAAGATTATAGTCATAAGTAACATTGTGTATAGATATTTCTGTGAATCATACTGTAAAGAAATAATTTACTTGGTTTCTAGCACTGTGGTGGAATTCCAATAGTTTTTATATGTATAAACAAGACTTTTTTTGTTTTTGGAGGGGTTTCCATGGAATGCAGTATTTTGTTGCATGATAGCTCTATTTAGATTACAAAGAAGGGTCACAGAAAACCCTATACAAATAGTAGGAAAAGTTGATATAACAAGTGAAAATTGTTCATGATATTCATTGTAGCAAGCTATCTTATGATGATAATCTGATACTTTAGATTAAAACAAGCCACTGTAATTAGAAGATAATCGTATCACCAGTCTCAGTTGTCTCTTTTGAGTCAGCAGAACCTTGTTAACGGAATACATGCATTGAATTTTTCAAAAATGAAATTATAGTAAAGAAGTACATACATCACTATATCCAAAAATTATGTATTTTCACACTGACAGATAATAACTGAGCTAAGAAAAAAAAAGGTCAAGCCAAATTATAGCCAATCGAAAACTACACGAGAATTTTGATTTTCTAATTTGATAAAAAAATTTGTTGTCCATCCCTGATTTCTCTTGCTGACAAGGTGATACAGATATGTAAAATTCTTGCTGTGGCTTTTCGTTGTTTTTAAAACTTATTTCAGTTTACAGCAGTTTGGTTTTCTCTATCCTTGTAATAAACATTGTTATCAACCAAAGGTCCCAGGATGATTCATCAGTGTTGTTTTTAAGCATGTTCACAGTATTAACATAGATCACAAGACCTGGGAGTTTTGCCTGTTTTTTTTTGGTTTTGTTTTTCTGTTACCTTTTGGATTCAGCTAATTTGGCTTGAGGGTGAATTGAAAACAGCCATACCAGACAAGACCTAATTATTCATCTGTACTCACAGATGTCAGATACAACTTTTCAAGGGGCCACAGCTCACTTTTATCATTTTCAGTTTGTTTGAAAATCAATGTAGCTTTCTATTTTTTACCTATTTTTTACTTGATTTCAGTATGAATAAACTTACCTATTTCTCTGAAATCTGAACATCTAACCTGTATTCCACACCCGTTTACACTTAGAAGCCTTCATTCACGACCACAGCGTAAAGTCTGTACTTTTGCAACACTGATTGTGGGAATACTAAACACAGTAATTTTAATTCCCTCAATTCAGTACCATTGTACTATGTCAATGTACAAACAGTAGAGGTCATTGCAGACCAACCACATCCAGCCATCTCTTAGATGACCACTAATGCAAGATTGCATCTATCCATCTCCAAAATCTTTGCAACCAATTCCAGACTGAAAACTCACTGTGATCCATTGGTGTCGGAGACAGATAAACCAGTGACAGAAGTGCTTGTTGTTTCATAGAATGAACCCTTTTTGACATCCTTACTGTGCTTTATCAGCACGTTTTGCAAAACAGACTTTGAATCAAGGAAATCTATGTCATCAAGAATGAGTCATCTTTTCTGAATCCGGTTTGAATGAAGCATAAGAAATTTGCTCTAATTGTTTATGATCCTTTCAGTGAGGTGACCTGCCATTAATTTCACATCCTGATTCAAGCCTGATATGAGTACTCGGTTATAGCAATGCTGCTAAGGGAGCCTGAAAGACCACGTGGACTACTTAATATGTCTACGCTTACCATCATTGAGGGCTGTTTGAATAACCAGCTTGCTAGCACTTTTTTTATTTGGATTGCAACAAATTTATATAAATGTACAGTGTAATTTTTGTGCACAGTAATAAGTATAAATCATTTTATATAAATAGTCTCTTGCTAGCCATGGTATGTGTTGAGTTGAATGAAGCTTCTTGGATACATTTTGCTACAGTTGATTTTTAATGTGAAATCATAGGGAAATATTTAATGATCTAATAATTGACAAATAACAGGATGCTAAAACTTTTTTTAAAAAATGCTTGTCATTAGATGGATATCGGACCACTGCAATTAAGGTGTTGGTTAACCAAATGTCTTTTCCTACTTTCGAAACAAAACTGGGTATTCTAATTTTCATGAAAATATAGGGGGAAAAAATGTACTTCATTCTATTTATGATCATGTGAAGTGGTTGTCATTGTCTCAAAATATGAATAGTCTACAATCTAGTGTGGCATTAAATCAACTAAAATTAAATATTTATGACACATGATAAAGACTGACATATTTGTGAGGGAGTGCATTCTTTAGTAATGTTTAAATAGTCAATTTAATACACAAATTTTTAATCAACTCCTAGTTAGATAAGACTATAGGCACAACTATAATGTCATGCAGTAGTCATACATATTTGAAAAGTATTAAAAGTTTACTTTAATATCTTTAATGATGAAAAAATGTTTACTTATAGAATGTGTTAAGTTTGTTTCTACTCACTAAAATGAAGAAAAGTAAAATAACACATATATCGGAGAAATCGAAAGCTAAGCTCCATACACTGAATTAGTAGTAGCACGATAGCTATCAACATCTAATATAGTGAAACAGGTAGGGAAGCAGAAGAACTCTGCATGTAACAGACTTGCCAATATATAGTCCTCAACTACATAACATCATGAGAGGGATGGTGCAATGGTTGACTCCCTAGCATGATTTCTTCTTGCTGTTCTTCATTGGCCATGGGTTCTGTTGTCGTCATGCCACTCCATATCAAGCTACTGTCCCAGTTTTGGGGATATGATAATAATAACCTACTTAATATAGAGTTAGGTTAAAAAACAAAATAGTTGAACCACTATCAATTAACACCACAATGTGCCATTTAACAATTAATGTAATAGATGTTTTTTTGTACTAGAGTTCTGTTATATGGTGCTGCTACTACAGTAGAACACCTTTTGTCTGGAATGATAGAGACCAAGAGTGTTCTGGGTAACAGTATTTTCAGTTTATGGATGTCACACACACAGTTACAAAACACAATTTGTCCCCCCAAGGAATGATTAATAAACATGTTATACACAGGTACTATATAATAAAGCATTGTATTGTGCGTATTATAGGCAGGTAATTGTTATAACTTGCTCATTAACTCAAACTTTTGCTGGATACTTAGCACATTTCTTTGCTGTTTCATGCTACCACTTGATTTTCCAGCATGCATAATCTTGGCCACAACTCACTACTATGACAGACACTGGTCCTTTACCACTCTCACTTCCACCATCACTAGCACTCATAATAGAGGTAGAAGATGCCTTTGGATCAACCGTTACTACTACATAATAATCAAGAAAAACACCATTTGGCTCGTGTTACTTGTAAACAACCAGAATGTGTCTACTACCAGCCGCATGATGGAACAATGTCAGAGTAACAGTAAAACTGCACGTATCGGTGAAATATTGCCAATGTGATCTTTCCAACATTTGCCAGATGAATGAGTTGGCTGGAAGCGAATAACTAAAGAAGCTTAGTGTGAATGAAACAAGCATGTTAGTGGCATTTCTTTGATTGCTGCTGTTTTTACTCTAACACTGGAACTGTGGCAGTTATTCTGAATGATGGATACTTTTCTAGATAATTGATCACAGGTGAGAGACCATCATTTTTTTTTAATAGTGAGCATTTTTCAGATAAAAGAGGTTTTATTGTATTTGGTTCTCTAAATAGGATTTTTATATAATTATCTCTACGAGGTGTAGTCAAAAAGTATCCGACCTTTGGCCAAAAAAAAACAAGTAATATTAAAAAACTCACCATTTTGATTTAGTATCCTTCAAAGTATTCGCCTTGGGAGTCTACACACTTCTGTCAGCGTTCCTGCCACTGCTGGAAACATTTCTGGAAATCACTTTTTTGGATGCTGTAGAGCTGTGCCATCGAAATTTGCTTAATGTCCTCTGTTGACTCAAATCTTCTCCCTTTGAGTGTTTTTTTTTTAGCTTTGGGAATAGCCAAAAGTCACATGGAGCCAAGTCTGGGGAGTAGGAAGCCTGACGAACAAGTGGTGTGTTATGCTTGGCGAGGAATGCTTGGACGATGTGGGCGGAATAAGCGGGTGCGTTGTCATGGTGGAGTTGCCAGTTCTTTGCTGCCCACAAGTCGGATCGTTTTCGCCGCACAGCTTCACGAAGGCGACAAAGAACCCCCAGGTAGTATTCTTTGTTAATTGTCTGACCTTGTGGTGTATATTCATGGTGCACAATACCTCTGTAGTAAAAAAAACAGGTCGTCATCAGTTTAACATTGCTGCGCACCTGTCTTGCTTTCTTTGGTCTTGGCGAGGATGGATGCTTCCATTGGGATGATTGCAATTTTGTTTCAAGGTCATAGCCGTACACCCATGTCTCATCGCCAGTGATGATAGTGTTCATGAAGTTTTGATCTTGGCTAACACACTCCAGCATGTCCTGGGAGATTTCCCTTCTGTTTTCTTTCTGCTGGTCAGACAGCAACTATGGTACAAATTTGGCCGACACCCTCCTCATGCACAAATCTTCTGTTATAATTGACTGAACTGACCCATGGATGATTCCTACTTTGGCAACAATCTCCTCAATAGTCACACGACGGTCCTCATAGACTATTCCTCGAACCTTTGCAATAATTTTGTCGTTTCTGCTAGTCAATGGTCTGCCACAACGTGGGTCCACTGAGGTGCGGCCATCTTTGAACCGGTTGTACCACTCCTTTATTTGTGTTTTTCCCATAGCATCATCTCCAAAGGCCTTCTGAATCTTCTCAATAGTCTGGACTTGCGTATCACCAAGTTTTTGGCAGAATTTGATACAGTATCTTTGCTCAATGCACTCTGTCTTCTTGACTCAAAATGAAAAATTGCACAGCACACTCTTCACGTCTGTACTCAACGCGTCACTGCGGGCGACTGGCGCAACCTACAGACACAAAAATTTTTGCGCATGCTCAGGAAGGATGTGGCCACCTAATACTCATGCGGATTTTGCTCACACTTTATTATTTTGTTCAAACAAATTCAAGGTCGGATACTTTTTGACTACACCTCGTATATGCTACAAGCAAGCAAAACTGAGATGTCATGTGACAAACACTATATCCAGGCTTAAAGTAAGGGGCATAATTCATAAAACTGATTTATTTGTAATTCAGTCAATTCTGAAGAACAACATCTGTTTATTTATTCATACAAAAACTTCAGAATTAGCAGGTTGTTAGAAACTAAGTAAAAATAAATCCACAAACAACAACAATATTGCTTTTGGTGAATCTGTAGAAGACTAGAAATATCCAGAGAATAAATTTTCATTTTTTTAAGCATTCATCCATATGACATTTAGCTGCAGAAAAGATAGATAATTTTCTTTCCATTGTTAGTGGTCTCGATTATAGCAGAACATTTGAACTACCCAGGATTCTCAGGATGTGAAGATGAAGCCACATTTATAACCTGCCAAAATACACATGGTTAAAGCTGGAGATTTGTTTGTTATGGGTACTAAAGAATGAATGTTTGATAATCTTAGTTGCTGGAGCAAGAGAGGATTTTATATTGGAGAATCAAATCAATATGTCCACCCCACAAGTGCATAATTGGTCATGATAGATCACCATAAACCCACAGAGATAAACTCTGCACTGGTAATGGTGACCTCAAATGGATTTCAATGCTCTGAGAAACAGACAATGGTGGAAATAGAATTGTCTCATGGTCATTGAGTTACTTTACACTGATGTAGGTGGCAGATTAATTTTTTTTAAAATCCGTCCTAGAAAATTAGGTAAAAAAGCTCCTCCAAACAGAAATCTGTTGTAGATTTTCATGAAGAGTTGTAGTTATTTACTATATTGCTTTTGGAGGACTGAAAAAGAAACCAGCACTTTGCTAATAACATGCAGATCCAGATATTAAGATGAAAATAATACTTGCAACTTAAAAGGGTTATACCTGTGTTTAGTATTGTCACTGGCTTTTTTAGTATTACAGTAGAACCTACGTTTTACGTACGGCACGGGACCGAACGGCGGACGTAAAACGTAGGATTCGTAAAATCCAGGTTGACCTTTAAATTGACATACAACACGAAAATCCTAGCCTGGATCACACATGGTCACACCGTGTACGACGTGAGGGACTATGGCAGCTAAAGAAGACTACTACAGTGAAGTTGGTAACTCGATCTTTAGCTGTCTTGAAATTCTTTGCCGTTTTCTCTCCGTGTAAAACCAAGGTGCGGCTGGGCATCAATTTCCAAGAGAGACCAGTTTCGTCAGCATTGAAAATCTGGTCTCTGGTTAAATTTTCTGATTCCATTAACCTCTTTAACGCAGATTGGAAAGCTCCAATTGAGTCGGCGTCTGCTGATAAGGATTCGCCTTGCATTGATAAGGAATGGATACCGTGGCGTTTCTTAAAACCATCTAGCCATCCGTTACTGGCCTCAAAACTTGAGTGACCGTCGGGATACAACTCTTTGGCAAAAAGAAGAGCTTTCTCCTGTAAAAGAGGTCCAGATATCGGTACGCCCTTTCTTCGCTGCTGCGTCATCCACGTAAAACACGCATCATCAACCTTCGAAAACGTTGCTTTTGACAAATAAGATTTAGCTAAAAACAGACTTGGTAACTCACATTTTGAAAACCGAATTCTCCAATTCCTCCCTTTTCGCCCAGATGGTGGATACGGTTGACTTAGGCAAACCAAATTGTGTTGCAACTAAAAGGTTGGATTTACCCTTCCTTCTTTCGGCAATTATCTTTAGTTTAGTTTCGATCGAAACACTTTGACGCTTTCTCACGGGAGCCATGATTGCGAATGAATTATCTACCGATTTATTAAAATAGAAAAACAATGGATTTTAATTACAGGAAGTGCAATGATCTTAATTGTTTATTAATCATGTAAGTTGTGTGAAGTTAATGTTTACGTTTCGCACGAAAATGTTGTGTCTGTAACACAGCGTTATCAGCTGACTATTGGCTACCCTGGACGTAATTGACAGTTGTATATGAGGATATCCTTTACACGTGTTGCGACTCACTGATAGCCCATCCGTTCACAAGGCGGCGTATCGTTTGATGTTTGACAATGCGCGCTCATTATACGAAAACAACAAGAATAGCATCGGAGATAACAAGTACACTGTACAGTACGTTCAGTGTTAGAATGCATTGTTTTGCGATCTAATTAGCATTATTTAAATTACTCATAGTGAAATAAAACTCAAAGAAAATCATTTATTAACCTTTATAAACTTTTTAATACATAAAATCACAAAGAAAAAACGTATTAATAATGCATTTAATGACCAAAAAGATGACGTCATCGATCATTTGGCGAGGACGTAAAATCCAGGGAACGTAAAATCAGGGTACGTAAAACGTAGGTTCTACTGTATATTGTTTTTAATTATTAGCAAATAAAACTTGTTTTAGGTTTCATACATTTTGGCTTTTTAAAACTTCTCATTTCTTTCTTTTCTCTTACTACAATGTGAGCTTGTTTTACAACAAGAAGGATGTAAGTTATTAAGGAAAGACAGCTCTCTTATCAGGCATCTTCCACCCAGTGAAAAGCCCTGACTGTACAAAGCTGTAGCTAAAGTGATCATGTTTGGTTGGCTACTGTACTTTAATTCTTTGTTCCATGTTGTCTTTTAAATTTGTTCCAATATGATATTTGGACATATATATTTTTTCTTTACCACATACATTACTGTCCCAAACCATAGCAAAGTCATAGAGGGGTTATTATTAACTTAAGAAAAACATCGAAAATGTAAAAAAATCTGCTAGGTTAGTGACAGCCTTCATGGCTCAGTGGTTAATATGACTGACTGAAAAATCCACAGGAGATCTGCGCTCACAAGTTGGAATTCCTTTTTGGTGATGATTGATGTTATTTGTTTCTTTGTGATAAAACAAACATAATGTGCAGTCTATAATATTAAAAAAAAAGAAATTCTTTTTACCAATTTGTTCTATTTAACAAACAAACCTCATAGGCTACGTAGGCTATGGTGTAGCTATATAACCAAGAGCTGCTTGTTTTTCTTTTCTTTTTTTTACATTCAAAATTTGTACAAATTTTCTACCATTAAGCCATTAAAATACTAAGAGTGGATAAGAGGCAAAAAAAATTTTTTTAGTCCCAGTAAACCATATCACAGCCTCAAAACCATTAATTGCGCTGTTATCTTTCCAATCTTTTTTGCATAATTATGGTCTTAGCGAGTTATTTCTATGAATACTAAATGTAGTTTTTACCAAAAGTGTGATTTTATCGCACTCATCACATCATTTCTAACTACTAATTTGAATGATTGATAGCTTATGCTTTGTTTTGCAAATGGAAATGGCACCCAAAAACAAGTTCCATTTGAAACTAGGCTATCCATTGTCCTTCATAAAGCTAATTATTTCCAATGGAAAATGGTGGATACAGTTGGATTACATGGTGTGGTGTACATAAATCATTTATGGAATGAGTTTAACTAGGTCATTTGTGAAATTAAAGGACTGAGGCAGAAGAAAATAGAAAGATAAGCTGCTGTTTGAAAGTCGTCATCTCAGCCATCAAACGAACAAGTTATGGGAGATCAGAACAATTGGCAAGAGATGCCTAGCTTACACATGGTAACAAGAAAAAGTTACTTGAGCAGGCTAAACAACAGCAGAACTACCTTGGTGCAGATGAAAATAGTTTTGAAATTGGTTCTGAGTGGTGATAGTATGTTAGAAGAAATGCCAAAGAGATAACTGCATTTCCCCTACAATATAGCATGGTGGTGGAAAGGTATGTGATTGTTTTGCTTTGTGACTTCAAAAAAGTTGATGGGATTCTCACAAAAGATAACCATGCTATTCTACAATGGCATGCAATTTCATCAGAAAATACTTTATCAGTGATGAGTTTATACTGCAACAAAATAATGGCCCAAGAACATTGCAAAACTCCATGTTCAATACTTTGCTTTAAGAGAATTTAAATAACTTCTTAAAACCATGGTTTGGTTTCTTTAGTCTCCAAATCTGAATCCAACTGAGCTAGACAGAAGAGTCTTGGAAGAAGGTCCAGTCAATGTCCATCAGAGTTACTTTAGTAATTTTTCTAAATATTGCCTTAACAGGAAACCCCATTTATTTATATGAAGTGATAACAACAATGCCACAATTAATAGTTTATGTGATCTGTCATGATTTTTCATGTTTCTTTTTTTGTAATAATGCATTTAAAATGTTGAAAAGTCAGATAACACTTTTCATTCATGCTGTATTATAAATGCACAACACAGTAAGATATCTGGTATTTCATGAGCAAGGAGTGATTTATTCTCTGATGCCTTAAAGCTATATAGTGTATTGTGAATTACTGAACAACTGCTAATGAATAAAGAAAATGTTTCCAGAATGCAACACTACAGAAACCAATGTAGTTTGGTCTAAGGAACTTGACTAGAAGCTGATTACTGAAAACCCCACTAGAGTTGATGATGCAGATCTTGGAGACTAATAGTGATAATATTTACAATTAAAATATCAGAAAACTGTCAATGATTATACTTGTTTTCTGGGGGGAGCAGGAGGGGCATTGTTGGGAATGTTTCCTTATTTTTTGGCAGAAAGAAGCTAGTTTAGGAATTGCATGCACTTTGATGTGGGCATGTATGTAATGTTAGGAATTCAGCACAGGCTAAAGATATATGTGTCACAAGTGACGTACACATACACCACACAAATGCATTTTGTGTCATTGTTTAGGCATTTAAGTGTTTTACTACCAAGATGGTGCTCCCTGCATTTTTGTAAGATATACAGGAATTTTTGGATGAGGGCTTTACTGGGAGGTGGATGGGACAATGCAGACCAGCTGAATACCTGCCATAATTTCCAGAAAAACAGCTTCCATCCACAAACTCCAACAGAATTGTTGATGTTTAACAACTATTCCTGTGAAGATGTGCTGCTGTCAGGTGTTGCAATGCCTCTGTGGATGAAGATGGGTAGACATGTTGTTATGCATCGTGTTTGAGGTGTCTGATGTACAAAGCAAAAATTCTACCTAATATGTCTTTGTTTACTGGGCTACAAAAAATATGTATTCATCCTCCAGAGCTTTTTCAAATAAGACTTGTGGAATCCAAAAATTGATACTATACCTTCTTTAAAATGTATTTCCTATTAAATTAGATTAAATGTAAACTATAATATTGATATTATTGTTTTATTGAGAAAAACTTCTATCAAGAACCAAGCTAAAGAAATGCTAATAGTTGCACGATATCTATTATGTTCTAGAGAAGTAAGTGGTACAGCTTAATTATATATATTTGCAGTACCAAGTGTTATTGTGAAGGGGTTTCAATTGTAAAATTAATGGGTTAAATTTGAAGTGGTCTAAGGGAGATAAAAAGTTAGTGAAAACATGAAAATATTTAAACTATAAATAATGAAAAATGTGTATATAAACAATGATTGCATTTTAATTAATCTTATAAATCTTTTCACTGATTAACAACAAAAAGTATATTTAGTTATTTTATCATTTATTTTTGAAATTCCCTAACTCTATAATTATTCAAAACAAACAGACTAATGAAAAATTGTAAATGATGTTTTTGTTTTCTTTTTATTTTGGTTATGTTTCTGTTTGTTTTAAATTAAGATAAACGCACGCACTACAGAAATGATCTGGAAAATCTAGTGCACAAACTACTATTGGGGAGATTTCTGCAACACAAGCATCAGTCTCTTAAAATGTGTCACGAATTAATGGTTTTATCAACAAAATAAGATATAAATAAACTTGTTCATAAAAAATGTAATTATGTGTGCATTTTGACACTAGAAATGTAACATTATAGAATTTTTAAAATTATATAGAAAATAAAGACTTCAGAAGTATGAAATTATTAGAAGCAACACCATGTCTCACGTTTGTGTTTATCCCCTTACAGTTGCCTCAGTATTTTCCCTTTTTTGCCTGAATTTTGAAAATGAAATAGCTTCATCTTGAGCTGGCTAAAGACATACAGCGGTGTGCAAAAGTCTTGCATAAAAATTACTAGACTTAGAAATGGGTTCTTATTTTGTAGAAATTAGTAATAAAAAAAATTTAAAAAAAGATCCATTTTGTAATTGCACAGTAAAAATTTAAATATTAATAAAATAATTTGCATGAAATCAACGTGTGCAAAAGTGTTGCATAAACTACAAAAAATTAGAATATATATTTTGTGCTACAATAGTTTAGGAGAGTAGAATATAAATATGAAAAAACTGTCGTTTTACACTATTTTGATTCATTTTTTGTTCAATATAGTGATGCTGAGAGCCCGATATTTGACCCCCGAACAGCGGGCCACAATCGTTCGCATGAAAGAAGATGGTGAAACTGAGTGGATCATTGCAGATCGTATCGGTTGCACTCAGTCGATGATATCTCACACCCTGAAACATTGGAAAGCCGATGGGAGCCTAATTTTGAAATGCAGAGCCGGCAGACCACAGAAAACGATGGCTTGACAAGATCGTCTGATTGCCCGCATGTCAAACTCGGACTGATTCTGCACTTCCACCAACATCCAGACTGCCTTGTCAAGGCACCATGGGATCCAGTTGGCCTTGTGCACCATCAAACGGCATTTGATCCACATGGGACTGACTATTCGGGCAATCAGCACAGAAGAAGCTGTTCATCAGTCTGGACAATTGTCGAAAGCGACTGCAGTGGGCTCGCGACCATCTCCACTGGACCATGGCCCAGTGGTCCCGAATGTTGTTTTCCGACGAAAGCAAACTTGTGCGGGTCCACTTGGCAGGTCAGGTGTACGTTCAGCGATTGGTGTCCGAGAAATACCATGCTAGTTGCACTCGATCAACTCTGCAGGCAGGGGAAGATTCGGCCATGGTTTGGAGCTGTTTTCAATCGTCCAGTGTCGGTCTGTTGCATCACGTGGAAGGTTGAATGAATGCTCATGACTATGCTAAGATCGTCTCGGACATTTTCGAACTGTGTATGTGTGACCACATGCCCCCGACGGCCATCTATCAGCAGGACAATGCCCCCATCCACACAGCTAGGATTGTCAAGGCCTTGATGGCAGAGTTGGGAATCCCCTCCTCGTCAGGCTGGCTCAAAGCCCGGATCTCAATCCCATCGAAAACATTTGGCACTCAATTAAACTCAGTGTTAGTGCCAAAAAACCGAAAAATAAAACCGATTTTAAACGGAAAATCGAGGAAGCCTGGTCGGAGCTCAGTAGTGACAATTGTCAGCATTTGGTAACCAGTATGCCTCATCGTTCTGAACTAGTTATCAAGAATTTCAGATATTCTACTCATTGTTGATAGATCTGATCACTTTCTGCTTAATTGGAATTGAATCTGAATTGATTAGATAGCTTTCTAGATTTTATGCAACACTTTTGCACACATTGATTTGATGCAATTGATTTTATAAAAATTATAACTTTTCTTACAATGAAACAATATGCTTGATATTATTGGAATAGATGCACAACAGTAATATAGAAATACTTTAATGAACAAGATTTGATAACAACTGCTTTCGACAAAATCGAGCTAACTTACGGGAAAAATTATTTTTATGCAAGACTTTTGCCCACCACTGTACCAGGTAAATAGGAGAACTTCAGTACGTGGATGAACTAAAACTTACATGGTCCCAAACTGACTAAACACACGATAGAGAACTTCAGTACATGAGATACAGTAGAAAGCACCAATACACAAATTTACTCAAATACGTGATAAACTGGAGAATTTCAGTGCTGGATTTGACAGTAATTTTGCAAAGGAAAAATGTTGTCATAATTATCTAGCAGGTTGTAGAGCATAATTAAATAACTTATGGTGGAATAGATACAAATCTGCATATCTTATTTTCTAGTTAGACATACTAAATTTTAAAAAAAAAAGTATAAAATGTGTAAATTAATGTGGCAGAGCTCATGAGTTTTATCTTTGTTGGAGACCTTTTCAGCTTGGAAAACTTTCCATAGCATGGTTTCTTCTTTCTGCAAGAGTCCATGTATATGAGTTTCTTCTGGTGTCCAGAGAACCCATTAATAGACTGCTAGGCCTTGAGTTTGAATCCGAATCAAAACTGGCTTGGTCTAGCATACCTCCATTGATCATATGGGTTTCCTCCCACATCTGAAAAATGAAGATTTTTAGTTGGGCATTTAACCATGGTTTCCAGTACCATGCCCCCTCCCCCATTGCAACTAGCATTGTAGATAAAGGACATGACAATGACAGCAAGAACATGGAGAAGCCATACCCCGTGAGATACAGGACTGACAGTACACATTGGCAGTAACCCTGGCTCTATGCAACCTCTTCAAATATATGTTCCTGGAAAAGGAAATGCATTCACAAGCATATCCTGATACTTTAAAACCACATCAGTGCCTTGAAGGGAAATTCCTTGTGATGTATTGGAAATGAATTATATTTATTATAGTTCAAATAATAAGATCAAATATTTACATTTTAAGCAGTTCTGACATTTGATGTTATGCATTATATTTAATATGTCTGAGGTAGAAGGAAATTTATCCTTAAATAGGAAGTAATGTTCTACTGGTTTTAAATAAAACCCTGACAGGTGTGTAAGAGAATAATTTGAGTAAGTTTGACAAGCTGTCATTTTAGACAAGTACTTGGAACATCTAAAAAGGGTAACAAGTTTTCTTGGACCAGTAAGTTTCACTGACTGGACAGAAACAGATGTTGTTAAAAGTGGTATAAACTTGTTTTTCAATGAAATAAGACTTAGTAATTTTTTTTAATAGAAAGAAATTCTTTGAAGAAATAAGGGTAAGAAGGACAAATTTTATGAGCATGACTAACAAGGATGAATATCGAGTTTTTCTTACTCTATTGTACCAGTCTGGCAGCATGGTTTCTGCCCAGAGAAGTTATAGTATGGATTTTCAATTTCCTGCTAAGGGTGGAAGTATCAGGTACTGAGACACAAAAATGGCAACACTCCTTATGCATTGTGGGTATTTTCTGCAGATGATAGTGATGGTTTGAAAAATAGTACAAAAATGATAGGATGGTAAAACTTTCTGAATATAGCAACATTTTAATATTTACCTGCTTCCTTCCTGTACAGAATGTAACTTAGTTTAAAAAGACATTTGAAATTTCTTTTTAGAATAAAAGTTTTTATATCATATGCAGAAAATTAGATATTTATTCATCTATTATCAACGTAGAATTGATTAACTTGAACAATCCAGTATTAAAGATTCACATAAGACACCATCACTATCTAAACTTAACACTTCTCCTTCACACCTCTCTCTACCCCTTAGGCCCATAGTTGAGTGAAATACAATTCCAGTTTTGTTCCACTAGAGCTTAATGCCAGGGATATGGAAACAAAATCAATAATAAAACAGGACATTTTTTCTATTTTAAAACAAATCAATCCCAGCGTGCCTTGCTCTTCTTCCTAATCCTGATATATATCTTTAACTTTTTGTCCTTTCACAGCTAATTCAGTCTAAATAAATGTGCTCTATAGGCAGCAGCTAATTAGAAAACAGTTACACTTCATTCTGTCTGATTTCCCATTTCTTTGTTCTGTAGCTTTGGGGAAGTAGATTTGTGAACAATAAAGAGAATCATAAAAACATCATAACTTATTTTATTTATTCATCTATTTTGTTGAATGATTCCAGCTTCACTTAGAGGAAGATGCTCATAAAATGCAATAATAATAATAATAAAGGATTTTCAGATCTTCCAGAGAAGTGAATGAAAAAAATGTCATTGAAGACTAAAGCAAAATTTAATCCTATGAAAGACACTTTAAAATAAGTTTACAAATATATTTCTAAAGACTGGGAAATTGGCAGAATATTTAGAAATCTTCATCAAACTTGATGACTTACTTTGAATTTTAGATTTTGAAGAGAAAAATTGTCTTTATATTAATGTCTCCATAAATGGAAGATGAAGAGTTATATTGACAATACATTTTTGTGTGTCTACCATTATAGAAAATTTTCTCTATATTTTCAGATTTCTACCAATTTCTTTATTTTTTTTCACTAAAGAAGAACCCGTGTAAAATTACGATTATCTGCTAAATTTATAATCAAATATATATTGATTACAGTGGAAGACATTGGCCACCTCTGTTAGTTGTATAATGTGACTTAATCATAAATTCACAAAGCTTCATTCAGTTGTTAGTATTGAAAATTGAGGAATGTGACAAGTTACACAAATTAGTAATAAATGATGGTAAAAACTTCGCTGTAGCAAACTGGGTAGTTGCAGAACTGTGTGATGCCATTGCCTTAAAAATTAAATTGACTAAAATTCACTGATGGAGATGATGAATGTTTCCGCATAGAATGAAGCAGAAAGAAAGTCCACCCGTGTTTCTTCTCAATGCAATTTTATTTTTAGCTGACTGGATGCTGCTGTATAAACAATGACAGTAATAAAGTAGAAATGCTGTATCACACACTGTGCAGCTGTAAATCATCACCGAAGAATGTAGCTCTGAACATTATTATTTTTCTACAAATAAGTACATACAATATATTAATGAGCTCTTTCACACTTCTTGTACAGTAGATTAATTATAGTATTTCCCAAGGGAGATCACTTACAATCTTCTAATTATCACACAAAACTGCTTTAGATTACTTTCCGAAATATGAACTGCAATTACTTACATCTGCAAAACAAACATGCTATTCAGACAATAACTGATTTTGGTTTTAGTTATAAAAAAAAAAACACTTGCAATATAGATTCTGTAAATTCATTTTATTTGCTAGGGATAAAAAGAGAGGAAAATTTGGCAACAATTTATCAGCGGAATCTCATCAGTGATGTAAAATGTAATGCAGATATCCTTGCAGCAACACTAGCAAAATGCTGACTCAAACTTATCCAAGGAACTGCTTTTTAAAAAATTTGTAGGCATTTTACATAACTTATTGGGTTCATTCAGAATTCTTCTCATCACTTCATTGATGGTAATACAAGGACTGTTTTGATGTAAGTTATCTTGACAGTGGCTATTCATATTTTTGAAAGGGTCAGATGGCTTAAGCTGTTTTTGAACCAGTGACCTATTGGTTACTATTGTTTTGGATATGGAGACCCACTGTACCACCAGGACATCTGCCCAGCTATTAAATTAAATTTCAATGATGTTTTCCAGCTGCCATCATCACCTCTTTGTTAATTATTCATTTAAAAAAATAGATCAAAACAAACCACTTTTTTGTCCTTTTTTTCACAAACCTTATATCATAGAAAACTATAAAAATTTATTATGAAAGAAAATTGTAAAACATTTTAAAGGCTGATATAACTAGATTTACACTAAATTAAGGCAAGGATAATTTATTTTAAACACCTCAGGTTGAAATGTTGTATATATTGTTATTTAATAACTGTTCAATGAAATGTATAGCAACATGTTTTACCTATTCACAGTTCTTTCACTCACTTTGCAATTAGTAGATAACTGTTCCCTATTGAGGGGAGCCAGTAGTTAGACTATCAAGGCTGAGGGCCAGACTTCACTTCCCTCAGGAACAGCTCATTTGGGGTACCTCCCTAGTACAGTCTCTTCTTCACCAGCTGGCAGCATGGATTTTCTCCAACATCTAAAATGAAGAGCTGTAGTGGAGATTTCCCTGCTGAAGTTGGAATTGCAGACACATCATGATGCAGGACTGGGAACACTTTCTAGCAGGTAGCTGCACTACACTCCCTTTTAGGGGGGTATCTCTATTGTTGAGACTGGTGTACAATACGATGACAATTCTCTCCGGCACCATTGCCTCACAATAAGGGTTCCAGATTTGACTATTTTTGCTAGGTGTGGATGGCTCTCATTTTCCTCTTTATCAGGTATTTATTCACACCAATTAAAAGCTCAGATCCAGTTGCTAACTTGTTAAAACCAGTCTGTAATTACTCTATCCTAAAAAGAAAACTTATTAAACTAATTGCACGCAAGATCGTTGAAGTAGTTCAACGGATGCTTCCATAAGTGTTTTTGAAAAAGGTATTCTGAGGTAATGACAAGAGATTTATATGTCAAAAGGCCTATTTGTCTGTACTTAACCTTAAAACTATGGATCTGACCCCAAGTTTCTTTCCTCTACTAATTAAGGGAAGGTTCCCATAATGCAATGCTGCGATATGCGATTTCCATCTCAAACTATATATGGTGCACGATTTTCTCTTTCTTATCTTTAATTGCACATATTATCAGCCAATGTCCTGAATCTGGTATCATTAACACTACCAAGGTTTTTCAGTAGTATTGCATTGTGGGAATGTTTTCTTAATTAACAGTTGATACAGACTTAGTTTAGATTTTGGTTCTCTCCACCCACTTTAATGGAATAAATGAAATACATCACCACCTTCTCTGAAATGTTTACTTTGGTCCCATCTCAGTTCAACAGAATTTTTGGAAAATAATGTTGTTTAGGAAAACCTCAAAAGAGGTTTGTTTTTGGATGGATTGTAATATATGCTTCCAAACATTAAAAAAATATATATTTAAACACAAATAAATGGTTGAAAAACAAGTATTGCACATCAGTTTACCTGCTATTTATTTGATACAGCAGAAAACCCATCGCCAACAAAGCAACCCCAATATATTACAAGTTACAATACTGTTGTAAAATGGACTAATTTATTTAATGTCTTTATTATTGCTGTTATAGCCTGGATCCAGAAATGTAATTAGAGTGACCTATCTATGGGAAGCATTATCTACAGGTGTCACAGATCAGTCTTGGTTAGTCTTAAATTGATTAACAAGAATGATACAGATTGAAATAGCCTTTGAAAACATAGAAATCTGATTAGCATTGCTTTGTAAGTTATAATCTTTTTTTTTTACTGATGAGACTTTCATCAATGAATCATATATTCCTCAATAGATCTGCTTGGACAAGAGAAGAAATGTTCAGAAACACCTGTAGTGATAACTAAAGTAATGGCAGAAAATCTTCTAACTAATGTCCAATGAAGTAATGTCAGTTGCTTTTGAAAAATAATTAGGAGTATAAATGTGTGGATTAAAACAAACAAAAAAAAGGCACATATTGCCAGCTTGGTTTCCTCCCACCTCTAATAAGAAGAGTTCTAGTATATTCTTCCTCACTGAAGTTGGTAATCTTTGATGCAATTGAGAGGCTTCTAGATGATGACATTCCATGGGTTTGCTACAATCAACTCAAGTCAGTCTACAAACCCTGCAAACTGTAAATGTCCTTAATGGCTTGGACGTTCAAAAGAAAGAAAAAGCATTTGAAAGAAAGAAAATGAAAGTTTTCATCTAAGTGAATGAAAGACTATTTTTTTATTATTACAGAGTCCGAAAATTGCCAGGGCTCTCAATTAAGTTTACCTGAGATTTTTATATCAAATGACTGTAAAATAAAAATTAAAAGGGATGGTGCTTTCTGGTTTGTTGTTTCATAGGTAGTTGCAATTTATAAATCACACGTGCGTTTCCTCCTACCATCAGGATCTTGCTGCACCTCCAGTTCCTGTTGGAGTGGTTTCGAGTCTCATAAAAAAAACCATGGCCATTTATTATAGAATCAGAACCCAGCTGATTTCCACTTCTCTCTACCAATACTGGCACTCAAAAGGATTATTACATCATATCTCCAAACACTGATTAGAATTAGCTAAGATTTTGAGGTTGATTTATTCCATATAGATGTAAAATGGAAAGTACTTTTTTGTTTCCTATATTTACAAATATTTTAACAGGCACACACGCACACACATACAAGTGCGCATTTCTGATTTATTGTATAACAAGAAAACATTTTGAAGGTTTTCATACTGACTATTAATAAACTTAATTTACTGAAAAATATTTTTGTATAGTGTGCTTCTTTTGAACATATCATTGTCATGTAAATCCTTATTTTTTTCAAAATGAAAGATTATTAGCCATTATAAATGGTTTGGTATATAGCAGAGTCTTTAAAAAGGACGACTGAAGGAAAATAACATATGTATAGACTCTGACCAGTTTAGCTCACCTAGAAAGAGACCTGATAATGTGATATGAAAATGTGCAGATTGATCCTCTGTGGATGCTCTAGATATCCCATCATGTCAGATGCTTTTCTGCTCTCCTGTTCACAGCTGCTCAGCAGACGATCAGCAACTATCAAATCTTGAAAAAGTCTCAACTTTACAGCTGGTGAATTAAATTGACAGAAATAGAAATGAGATATGTAAAGCTCATTTAGTAAACTGTTTAAAAGGAAAAACAGTGGATGCCTGCTGAATTTTCAGATAAACATGCCACATTTGATGATGATAAGTAACTTTACTTTGTTTTTAGTTCACCACATTTTTTGAAAAAAATCAAGTGACAGGTGAAAGCTCACAGGTGGGGACAATTTGCATTGATTTTTGTACTTCTTCCTGTAGAATATCACTCTTCTTGAACAGAACATTTTCTAGAAATATATATATTTTTTTTTGTTAAAAAAATTCAGCTGAAATGCCGATATAGCATCAGACGAAGTGAATTTTTTTAAAAAAGTAAAAAGCAAATGTAAATTTAACTAATCTCACAAAATCATGAGAGAAAAATACTTGCAAATGTGCAAATTTGTTTATCAAGTGAAAAATTTACCTTCCATTAGATACTAGCAGTCTCTCATTAAAGATAGCATTTTATTTCTTATTGTTTGTTTGCTTCTGTAAAATTACCAGCAGGAAACTTAGATTATTGTTGGATTTCAAGGAACCTAACTCACTATAAGATTATAAATAGAGTTTAACTATCTTTATACTTCTCCATTTTATTAAATACAGTCAGCATAAGGTTCAGAGGGTTACCTTGTAAAATTTTGTCAAAAATTTCAATAAAAATTATCCAGATGTTTAAAAATCATGTTCTCATTCTGCAAGTTGTTTGATCTACTTTTTGGAACTATTAATGATTACTGCTAAGGATATTGCACCATGAGCCATTTTCCATACACTGCAAAAGAATTAGGGTAATATGGACACCACCAAATGATATTATCATCATAATGCTTTCACTTCTTTTTTAGCTCATTCTATGTGGGTTCCTGGCTGACACTTTGGTTACTCCCAATACTTGAGTTCTACAAGGTTCTTTCTCCACTGATGTTGGCAGAATTTAGCCTGGACATATTATCCACAACATCATGCATCCCGTCCATAATCTTAAGAAGTTACTTTGCCTACATTTGGTTCTTACAAACATATATGTATATAATTAACGTTAAAAGATGACATGCACTGATCTAAACTCATCACATGAGGTAAGAAAGGTAAAGTTATTGTTTTCTAGTTAAACCTTTTACACGATGAGAGCATTAGTTAAATTATTACAATTAGGCAGGAAGCCATCATGGCTTCAAGACCACTGGTGAAGAGAAATGCTCATTAACAGAATTTTTTTAGCTGATTGATATCATTATTAACCGGCCAGCTCTAGTGAGAATTCACTAGATTTATTTTATAGTTCTCTTAAGCCAAGACTGCAGGCCTGCATTTATTTGAGATGGCTGCCCCGTGGCATTTTCAGTAAATATTGCAGCTGAAATGAAATTTTAAAGTAATAAGCAATCAACCAAGGAAACAGAGCAAAATTTCCAGGAATACGGTGAGTGAAAAAATGTCTGTTAGAGATTTAAAAGACAATGATGGTGGGTGAATTCCAGACTCACTATATCACCAAAACTCTACTAGATTGAAATACCTGCAAAAAGTAAATCAGGACCAATTAACATTCTTCAACTTGAAGCATGATAATAACCATACATTACGTTTATTACACAAATGTTTTGACTTTTCATTTATTTTCTCCTTTCTCTCTGTTTTTTTTTTTCCTCATTAAAAAAAGAGGTTTTCAAGCAAAGAATCATTGTGTGATTGAAAAGTGAGGACTTTTTGGACTGGGTTTGGCAACAGAATGACTTCTGGGAAGCCAGTAAGCATGAGAAATATCACACACACATGATTTTATAAAAATATATCAATAAATATGTATCACACATGAAACCATCTGATTTTATGCTGCTGGATAAAAACTGATATTAATTTGTCATTGCGCTACTGTCATTACCTGAGTTGTCAGGTGTGGTGGTGAAATTGATGGAATATGTGGGTAGCGAGTTCCTCCTTTTAATCATGGCACTTATTACATTAAAATAGCACAAAAATTGCTAAGGATTATCTACATGTTACCAATATCAGAGGAAGGTTGTTTTTATGTATTCAGAAGTCAGTAAATTGTTTTCTTTATTTTTAGAACAAAAAAAAGAAAGATTCACATAAAATTGCTAAGCTTACTGTAGTTAAGTATTCCCTAAGCCATGGAGTAATTGTTGTGTAAGAGACCAGCATAAAACATCAGTGCGTAAGAGTGGGGGCTCCCTCCTGCTCTTCTTGTAACCTTCTCTCTTACATAAAGTTCACTATAAGTAAAATTAATAATAGCTCAATTTTCGAAGATTATATATGTAAGTGATAAGGCAGTTGATATGCTCATACGTTATTTATATCTTCAACTAAAGATTTCTTTTCTCAATTAATGCTGAGTCAAGCCTAGTTAGCCAGTTTTATTATGCTGCTGCTTACCGACATTTTGGGGTTTTATGCTGATATTTAAAGGAGCACTGAAGTCTGGTAGCAAATAGGTTTAATTCACTTCATAACTCAAACAATTTTTTTTTTGTAATAAGTTACTACAGCTTTAATTGAAGGAAATTAAACTTGACACTTCTCCAGAGCTCTAGTGTCAAGAAGATTACAAACAACTGTGTCTGTGTCACTCTTTGTATGGCATTTGTACATCTTGGTTCTCTTAAGCCTATACTTTGTCTCCTCTCACTACATAAAAGATAAGAAACATAATATGGAAACCTCCACGGTGTTCATATGAGAATATTTAATAAACAGAGGGGTTCTAATGGGAACTTCCAATCCCGAACATGACATAACTATGTTACCCCCCACATCTCTTTGAATGTGCCAAAGTATCAAATTTTCAATCCCATAGAGTTATGGCTGAGAAAGACTGTGGGTAGGTAAATTAGCTGAAATCATCTTTACTTAATCATTTCATTAAGCAGGTGCTACCTATAGCAGCCATTGGTAGCAAATACATCATCATAAACCAACAAAAGAAGCCAGGGTGTTTGGACTACCTTCATCAAAAGTTAACTCTAAATTTGAGATACTTAAGTTATGTTTGGGCACATTACTCAATTTATAACTAGAGTTTGAGTAAACACTTCTCATCAGTAATATGTCCAGAAAATGATCACTTAGACTTCAATACATCTTCAAGTGGTAATTCTCCACCCAACACACTACCAAACTTACATTTTAAGCCACAATTTTGTGTATTTTTAGTCAAATAAAGTACTGCTAATTTAAAAAGGCATGCCTGGTACAGCACAGTGGCACCATGACACCAGACAATAGAAAAATTAATATTTTTCACATACTTTGTTGTACTAGAAACCATAAAGTTCAATACGCAATAAAAATATCTACAACAACAAATTGGCTATCAGAAATCGACTCTGAAGAGTCCATGCAGGATTAGATATTAGAGAATATGTTTTTACTAATATAATTCTTAACAAGTAAAACAAGTTATTGTCAAGTAGTTATTAATAATAGTATTATTTAATTTTAAAATCATATTGATGATCATCTCTCTTTCCTGGGGCATAAACTATGATTGTGTCCTGCCTCCTTGTAACTAAGATAGACCAAATGAGAAAATTGGTACGTTGCCTCTTCAACATCACTGGTAATGCCTCGCGTTTGTATGTTAATTCTGACAAAGATCATTATGCTTCACGAGCCATACAAAAATTCACAGGTTCAGAAAAAAGGTTGACGCCCTAACCCAGGTCTCACAAATATTTAACAAATCATTTTTGTTTTTCTTTAATTCATTAGAATTATGATAGTTAACACCATTAATGGCACCAATCCATTAATAAATCAAATCTCAGTTTCTCCCTACTGAATTGTAATTCATTGTTTAAAGATTTTTTTGTTAACTTTTCTGAATTTCTCTTTAAATATAAATTTAGTTAATGAACTTTTTAGGCAAACTTAAAGTGATAACTTTGTTTGATTGTCACAAGTAATCAACCTGAAAATAATTTATTGTTTATTTTTGCTTAGAAGGATTGAAAAATTAATGGTGGTTTGTAGCTGATTTGAGTTCTGATAATGTACAGGTGCTGAGATTGATTAATATGTGAATTCTAGAGTGGTTTGAAGGCCAGAAACCAAACTGTGGCTGTTTTGGAAGAAGGGAGGCTAATTTTGTTTGATAATAATTAAATGATAATTTGATTTTTATTTGTGTCATGGCTGTAAGTTGTCATCTGGAAATAGGGTTGGCTAACTAGATCTAAAAGTACATTTATTTAAAGCAAAGAAAGATGTGTATGGCATAATGGCCTGGTCTTCAAAGTGGAGGTTGTGGCTTTTCCCCTGATGGGTTATGGCTGCTCGGCATCTAGCCATGGCCAGGCTTTCATTTGCTCTGTCTGGGTTCAGGCTATGTAAGTGGGTTTTCTCTATTCTATCAGATGAGTTCTGGTAGCTTCATTTTTAGGATGGTATACTGGGTCTTGCTGTGAGCTAATACTTGACACGTTAACCAAAGCATACAAGAACAGTTAAGAGAAGGTGTAGGATCTCCAGATGGGTTGTTTTTAACTGTGGGCTTTGTTTTGCAGATAAATAGCCTATGAGTGACTCTTATTGTTAATAATATTCTAATGGAAATACAGCAGGGGTATTAGAACGTGTGTATTTTATTGTACAAGTTTAATTTTAGGTGTATGTGAAATAGAGGACTAAGGTGGAGTTAATGCGTATCTACACTTACATAACATCTATAGGAACTTTATAAGATACTGACAGAATCTTCCTTTCAGACAATAGTAGAATGACTCATAATCTTTAGCTGTAAAGATTATTCTATTTCAAAAGAACTAGTAAGAAATAAGTAGCATTTGTTGCTTTCCAATAAATATTTAAAGAAACAAAAGAACCTTAAAGTTCTACCATCAGTGTGCTGTGGTTACTTAGTTGTTTGGTATCAAGTTTCCAGCAGTGATGTGTAATTGCCAAAAGCAAGACAATATAGACAATATACCAGGGTATTTACTAGTGACCCTGTGTGCTATATGTTATACATCAGTTCCTGTCTTGTTGGCTTTTTGTTTGTCTAACTAGAATAGTCCATTACATTCTATGTATCTAACTGGCCCCAGTAAAATAATGGAGATAGAAATAGCACTTTTCAGAACAAAAAGTATCCATGCCCCTTTAAAGATGAGAGAATTACATTTTATTACAAATATAAAAAAGTCTAAAAATTATCATTGTTTTTCACAAAAGGCTCAGCCAAAATATCTCAGGCTGTTTTCCTAGCAGCCTTGTTCTGACTAGATCAGCTGTTTTATTTAGCATACAACACAGGAATTGCACAAGGTTAAAAAGATGCCTCCAACAATGGCGACTTATATGTTTGCCTAAATGTTAGTTTGGCTGATGTGTGGTGTACACAGATTATCTGACAATACCTGCAGTGCCTATTCAAAAATAAATTTTCCTACAACCACCAGTTGTAATAAGAGGAGTTGTAATCTATTTAGTGTCCTTGTAAAAATAAAATTATAAGACATGAATTTTGTGACATTTGAATAAAACTCAACCAGAAGTTAAGTTTGTCTTTAATGTAAATTAAAATTAGATATTAAACTGGAAAAATAGTAATTTTAATCTGTGTAAAATTCCCCTTATGTATTGTTATGGCCAGAATGAATTACTAACCATGCATGGCCATCAGGGATGTGATTGTTTCAACCATATAATTCCAGTCTTCTGCAGGACCATCAAAAACCTTAGCAATGAGAACTATGAGGTGTCTTTATGAGAGTAGTCTGCTGACCAAAAGAATCGAGAGATACCTTCATGACAAATGTCCTGGCTGTGAGAAATATGAGCAATCTACTACCATGAAAAACAAATCTTTTATGAGGAATCTGCTGGCTTTCTGATCACAAAATTCAAATTTCCAAATCTGATTGAAAGCAATTTAAAAAACAACAAAAGAAATTCATACCAAGAGTTAATTTAAATGAGCATTTAAAAAATAAGCAGTCATCAATACTGATACTACAAGCATTAGCTTATGCAAAATAATTTTAAAAATTTTAAAAACTGTTTGAGTTTGTCTTTATGCCATTTTCCCATCAGACAGTGTCCTTGGATTCTATCCAGACTTTGGTTAATATAAATATTTTCCTAATATTGCATATACAGTTTAATGCAACTGACACTGAAATGCCCTGTATGTTTTGGTAGGAAGAAATTCTCACGCCAGATAGATGTCTACAGTTGCTTTCATTTAAAATATTTTGTTCTTACATTTTTTAAATAACTTCAAGTTACTGCTATCACCTTTCAGCCCTCCATCCACATACTTTTAGAAGTGATTAAACTTTGTTTATATCATGTAACATCTGAAACCAACCAAACCATCTACATTAAGCAACAATCAGCATTTGTAAATTAATGTTGGTGCAGTGAATTATGGGATTACTTCCACTTAGCAGCATTGTTTGTAAATAGTCCCTAATAACAAGATACTAGTGAATATCATCTTTCAAGATGTTGTAAAACTGATAAAAACAACAACATTGACTATCATTTGCGAAATTCTTTAGGCATTAATAATTACTTGAAGCTATCTGGAAAAAAATTGATTTCTAAATAACAGTTTATTTTTTTTACTTATTTGTTTTGTTTTATTATATAATTGTTTTCTATCAACACACACTTAACTCATCTCTGATTACGTATAATAGGAGACTACACCAGAGTAAGCAGCAATTTCTGTAACAACAATGATGATAGCAGTCTTAACATAGGAATGACTAGCTGTGCTGCGATATGACAATAAAAAGCAAGGTGATCAAGAGGAGGAGAACACTTATTGTTGTATAGTATTCCTTAACTAAGTTGATCACAGGTACAGTGGTTCACACAAGCACAAGAAAACCAACCAAAAAGACTGAAGTTAGTATACTGAGATATCTATCTGTTCACCTATAGATAATAATGTAGGAAAATAGGACATCCCAGATCATTGTGATACACCAAGAATTAGTGACACCTTATTAGTTACCAGTAGATGGTTAGGATGGCTCTTTACTTACAACCTTAGAGACTCATAATATCAGTTTTATCAAAGAACTGATTGATATTAATAAGGCAAAAAATAGCCATGTTTTTCAATCAGAATGCTCATAGCTATGAGTTTGTGTTGTTGTTATTCTTTACACTGCCACATTTGGAGATACTGAAAATATATCCATAAAATAAAGGAATGATAACATCTTTTCAAGTTGCATTGTCTCTCTGTAAGAAAGGTCATTTGAGAAAATCCACAACTAAGATTATCATAGGGAAATCTGAGAGCATCACAATGGCAGAAATCTCCAAGGACATATAATTAAAATTACCATAACTGTTGAAACTTTCACAAAGGCTGAAATATTCATGAGTGTAGCAAAAGCTAACAGACCTGAAATCAGCACAATGGCGGTTATCGACCAACACTAATCTCTCTAGATGTTTTTAAACCAAGTTAGTTTTTAAAAGTTTCAGCTGTCATTGGGATCATGATAATTTTAAAATTCTATAACTCAAAGTTTTAGGATCCCTCTCAGCCCCCTTTGGCTCCAGTCCCTGACCAAGCTAACCTGCCAGGGCTCCCTAGCCAGGAGAATGATCACCAGCATGGTTCTCGACCCGAGCCAGGGATTAAAGGTACCACACATGGCTCACCCCTAAACCATGGATGGATTCAGTAACTCACCCAAGTCAAAAGGAGTTATACACACACCACTACCCAAAAAAAGATGATTCTTCCTAAACCCAATTTTCTGCAGAACTGCCTGTAATCTGAAATGAGCTCTTTCCCTAAAATGTGGCTAGTCTGAAAAAGTACCAGTATTATGGAAAAGAACAGATGATCAAATTATGGAATTTGTTTATTTTATGTTGTTACACAGAACTTTATCATATAAAATGTTATGAGAATGTAAAAACTAGCTATTGAAAAGGCATTGTTGTGCAACATCAGTATTTTATAATGAAAATGTGACTTAATATCTTGGAAGTTCATTTGTAATTCTTAATGTCAGTGATGTCAAATGGATATCTGTGGAGCCAGTTCAACAAAATTCTGAACAGGTGAATTCTTCCTACTATGTATCTGATTTGATCCTGAAGATATTTCATCATGTTCAAATCTAGGCTTAGAGCAGATCAAACAAGGAAATCAATAGTAGTGCAGCTGCACAGTAGGATATAGTATTGTTATTCTTATTCCAATTATCTGTCTGCCATCTGAGTAGCATCTTAATACTATACTCGTACACATTAGCAGTTTTAGACACGTAATGTTCCATATATTAGTTTGTGTAGAGATCAGGATATTGTTGTTTATTTTTCTAAAGCCAATTCAGGCTTATGTGAAGGTATCAGCAGCACAATTAAAGCTTAACCACCTCACTCAACCATGAAAATGAGTTATTGATGCAAGGTTAGTATAACAGAAAATATGGTAAGCCCTACTAGCATATCATGATTTTTCATCATAATGATTCGTGACTTATGACTTTTATAGGTGCCATCTGATTAGTTTTGTTTATTTTAGCCTGTGTGAAGTAGGAAGGTATTCTGGCTTATACAAAGTTTCCTTAACATTAACAACTTTCCACATGTCATTGTCAACAATTAATGATAGTAATTTATTCAATTCTTTTACAATTTTATTACCAAAGAAATAGTTTCTAACAGCAAGCCACGAAGATGGTTTAGTTAATTCATAATTAAGCTCAATATTACTTGTAATAAATAAATTTGTCAGTAACAATATGATTGAAATTATTGATAATTTTATTCTTTATGGGAGGTTTCTTTGTTTTCTGTACCAGTCCACATCAGCACGGCTTTTTATAAAGCACCATTGTTGTTTGAAACATTAAAAAAATTCAAAGGTGGAAATGCTTTGAGCACAAAAGAGTTAATGTGGAATATTTAATTTAGTCTGAAACAGCCATTTTTCAATTTCTCAAAATGAGAAAAAAATTATACTTCTAAGCATTTAAAAAAGCAAACTCGATGCTTATAAATCTCATTTTCCATAGTTATTTATTGCCAATTTTCTGCTATACCTAAAGTCTGACCACTTAGAGGGTAAACATACCACCATTTTAAATATTCTTAGTAGATTTATGAGTGAGCTTCCTTATGTTTCTGCATCTGAAAACTACTCCACTGATTTCCATTTTCAAACCTTAGTCTGTAAATGCATAGTTTGTTTTTAATTTGTGATTTAGATTTGAAAAACTGGTAATCGAAAAAGACCAATTATTATGTAGTGTCAGCGTTTTCTTTAATTCTTTTTAGAATGTTTTCCAAAACTCAGTTACAGCCACAGCCAGTATATCTGCCTATAATTCCTACAGTCTTCATGCTTTTATGCTAGATCAGACATTTAATGTTTGCCACATGCTTAGCTGTCTCTTTGGGCAGTTCTTTCCAATAGATGCTTTTCACAATAAAGAGAAATTTTTGGCAGACATACTGTTTCATCTAAACTGATTACAAACAATATTTTTTTTAATTCACATCATCTTTGATGTTGCCTTTCCACCATCTGATGATCAAAGAATCTCCTTTGTACTAATTTTTATTGAGGTACCCAGACATTCTTCCTTCTATCCCTTACATTGAGATTCCAGCAAATGAAATTAAAAGATAGCTTTCCCATTGAGCTTTCTGAGAATCTTTTGACTGGATGTTGTGGGAAATCTTTTCATTCTGGACCGGTCCAACAACGAGGTTCTGACAGGTTTTCAAGTCATTAATTGAAACTTGGATCGAACAAAATTTTTTTTCCAGTGAATAGCACATAAACATCAGTGACTCTGCTAGGCAACGAATGTACTTTATTACAGATAAATCAAATCAAGATTATTGAAAAGTCTAAAATTTTGTGCAGGTTCTTAACATCAGTGCTTCAGTTCCAGTTGTTGAAAGCCTGGTATCAGTTCAAGGGATTTGAGCATGTGGATCAAGTAAAAACACTTCACAATCATACACAAATCCTGAATACTCATAAATTGAGCCATGAAACTGAAGAATACATAGATTCACACCAAAATATAATTGCTGGTAACATTTAACTCTTCCAAGCGATTAGTGATAGACTGCAGGTGATGGCTATACCACTGCTAATAATAACGATAGTTATCAGTAATAAAATAAATTAATGCCAATAATCTTACCGCTAATGATGATGCTAAATTACTACCAGTGGTGATGTTACTGCTAACAATGATAAGTTACTGCCAAGGTTAATGACAAGTTACACTTCCTGTTACTGATGATGACAGACTATTTTCAACAGTGGCTTTTTCTGCCAATAATGTAAATAAGTTACTGTCATTTTGACGAAGCAGGAATTAATTACTGTACATTTTTTTGATAAACCATATCCTAAAAAACATTAACAGCAGCCAGTTATTTTTGTAAGCTGCATCATACAAAGAAAAGAAAAAATGTTTCACATTATAGTACAACAAATAATGGTACTTTTAGACTGTATTGTTAAGAGATGTGGAGTACTCATTGGATTCCTTGAAAGATGTAACCTGCTCACCCAGGAGATTAGATTCTCAGAATCAGAATTCAGCAGCACCAGAAAACTAGGTGAAGTTTATTCTCATGACAGGCAGCCTATTCTGGTCCTAGTAAATTACCTTTTTTTAAATAAATTGTAACCATAAATTTGTTTCAGATGATGTCAAGATACTGGCCACATCTTGTTAGAATTTTGAAGGGGAATTCAAGAATCTTTATTAATTAAACATTTCAATCTTCCTTTAAAGTAAAATAACTTTCTTCCCATCCATGAAAACATTTCTTTCCTTTTTATGGCAATAAATAAAGCACAAGTTTCTGCTTTCTTGTTCACCATTGTGTTGAGAATGAAATAAGATAGAGTTAAAAAATATTCTCTTTTTTGTGTTAGTCACTTCTGTTGGCTGATGTTGTTGTTGGATTTTTGTTTGTTTACAATTTGTCTGGCTTTGTTTTCAGTTATCTCTTGTCTGCAGTACAATTTATCCAATAATTTGAATTGCCTGGTGTATACAAAACAAAAACATTCCAAAGAAATTATTGGCATGATTTACTGTTTTTAATTCTCTTTTGTACTTCTCAGAATGTTTATCAGCAATTCTACACCAGAGGACTTATATTTCTTATTAGGAAATCTTCACATCCTTAATACTACGTTGTTTATAGGAATTATTATTATCTAAAGGAAAATTAGGTCTTCTATTAAATGGCATTCTGCTGTAAAGCAAACATTTGCTTTTGTTCAAGATTTGTTAAGCTTTGACGTACAGCACTGCGAACAGATCTACAACAATCGAGTCCAGAATATTAAAGATTTTAAGCTGTGCTATTACCAGGTTTTAAAGTTGAAAGTGGAAGTATGTGGAATCGGAAATGACAGCAATTAAAGAAGCATACCCAGTATCCAATGGAACAATAGCTTATACCAAACATTAAATATCAGCCTTGTCTAAGGATACATACTTAGGCAATTTTATTTTCTTAATAAACAGTAGTTTTTTTTTTACTTGATGCATGTTTGTAAAATATTAAATAAATAATTTGTGCACATTTATTTTGATTTTCTATTTGTGCATCCATACTTATTCCCCTACTGTAATTAAGGAGAGCAGTAGTTTGTGGAATATAGTTCAAAGGTGATTATCTTTCCTTTAACGACATTCTTCACTGTCCTCACTCGTTTAACCTTAAGGGAGATCCATACAGAATTTTTTTTAAAAGAAAGAAAAATAAAAATATGTAGTTAGACTATTTTAAACCACCTTCTGGTATAACAGCAGTACATTATCTCTTAACAAGATACAAGTTCATTTTTTCTTTTTTTCAGCATCAGAATAAAGAGATGTGCTTCATATTTCTCAAACCATGACCCATTACACCAGTGGAGAAAAACAAAGAAATTTCCTTTGCAAGCCATAATTGTGGACTTACTAATAACATATCTGAATATCCAATATTTTATAACATAAATCAATTTATTACTAAATACAATTTTCTTTATTAGCACATCTATCAGAAAGTCTACACATGTGAAAAAAAGTTTATTTTCAAAATGTTGTCTCATTTTTTAATGAAATATTCCTTCATGCATGATTTTATTGGTGAGTCCACCATTTTGGCTGCCATTTTGTGTGTTTTTGTCAGCAAAAAAGCATCAATGGAATCTTCAAACTCTCACTCAAACATTTGGAAGCATCAAACAATAAACCAGTAATAACAAACATATATGATTACCCTTTCTACTCTCATATTTTATGCTATTGTATAATTACACTGATCTTAGGAGCTAAATATAAGAATTTTTAGTATTCTGCATATTATTATGCACCCCCATTTTAAAGATATAAATAGGTTTTTTCTGTGATGTTTTTGCTACAGAACTCACTTCAATATCTGTAACTGAGTCAGTATTTTTTGTCACAAGTAGAGTGATTGATGTGTGCACTGCTCTCTACCACTACCCTCAGTTTCTTAGGCTGGCCACTCACGAAAGCAGCAAAAAGAGCTGTGGCTTCAGCATGTCTCTGACGGATCATGGCAGAGGCTGGCTTACAGCAGAGTCAGTCTTCTCTTAGAGTTTATGGTAAAAAGGCCTATATGGGGTTAATGTAACCCTTGTGCAAAATGGGAAAGTATTTGAGATTTACCGCAAATTCTAAACTGAAAGTGATAAAGTATGCTGAAGAATTCAGAAATCATAGGGTGGAACACAAGTTTTGTAAGTCAGATACCATGTGCGATACTGGCGAAAATTAAAAGATCATTTGGCTAAAGCAAAAAGAACACATATCTTGTGCACCAAAACATGAACATTTTGTCTTTGAAATTCCTCACATAATTTACATAATTTGAAATTAAGCAATAAAATATCTGTAAAAATTGCATAAATTATGCAAGTAAATATGACACATCTGTATTATCCTTAGCTAGAAAGGCGGCCAGCAACATGTTTGGCATCACCTGAATGATCTTCAAAAACATCATTCTGATGAGGCAGCTGCATGGAATTCAAAGATATTCCACAGTTGTACCTGCATAATCAATATTGACATCTGCAGAGGATGTTTTGAAGAAAAATGATGCTCAAGTTGATTGTTCATTAAATATGCAATAATATTTTATTTGTGTGTGTGATAGCAGAGTATATGTAATTATAGCTTTGTGTAGATAAGAATGAACTGCTGAGCTGGGAATGCCTGGTTTGCTGTATCCTAGTGACTAATGGGAAAACCAGTGACACATATGCAAGCATCCCTAAAAGAGCTGTTCATTTGTAGATGGGAGAGGAAACCCATATGACCAGCTGATGTACAATCCTCAGGATTAACACCATCATCACTACTGTTAACTACACTTAACAATAATTTATTCTAGAACATTAATAATTCTATTTCTAAGAAAGATATTTTCTGATATCTAATCAAACCAGGACATTGACTGATTTGTAAAAGTGACCCCTGATATTAGTAACTATAAATAACCACCAAAATTTGTCTCTGTCCACTAGCAAACAAAAAAAACCTTTAATTATTTGAAAACCTCTACTCAGACTTGGTACATCTGATAATTGTAATCATTCAGGGTATTCTGAGTGATTAAGACATGATGAGAGTCTGGTAAATCTGTCCTGAACCCTCTGTAATAAATCAAGGAGTTCTTTCCCAAATAAGGACACCTTTCTTGAATGGTGCAGTCACCATATGGATGCAGGATTTAAGTCCTTCATCCTGTTAATTTCCCACAGCATTACATGCAGAATAAATGTATTACATTGGAACATACAGTGCTGATATTTTCACTCTAAAACATAAAAAAGCAACAAATATCAATGAAAAAAAAAGAAAAAATAATATTAAAACAGGATAAATCTGAATATGGGTACAATTCTCTCTACTTTTGATTTTTTTAATAGGTTTTTTTTTAAATAGCTAAATATTATGGCTGATTTAGTCAACCACAGGATCTGTCAGCTTCTTAATTACTGGCTGATAGAAATCTACTTTAGATTTTCACACACAGAGTACTTGTGTGAATAAAGATAAAAATTTTATGAGTGCTTTATATTCTATTTTAACTGCTATATATAATATATACACACACCAGTCATGAGAAGGTAAAAGGAAAAGATCAGAAAAGCACAGGTTCCTTGATTAGTTTAGTTACTACTAATAAGCTGATTGGAATTTCTCATAGTAATCCTCTACTCTAGTTTATCAATATTTCAAGATTAAGAAAGAGCTAAGTAGAAAGACTATTTAAATCTTTATAGATGTTTTGAAAATGTGTTTAACTACAATAGAAGCATAAAAAAAACTTGCTGGTGACACAGTGTTAAGGAGACAGAGATATTTATATGCTCACATCCACAAATAGTAGTTCACAATATAAAGTGTACGGTTGAATAAATTTCTAAGAAGCAAGTATTGGAAAAGAAGATGTCTGATTAGTTAAACACGAAATCGGATGTAAGAATGTCCACTGTTAGCACAAATGAAAATAGAATTTTAAAAGGAGCCACAGCCAGGTTTACACTGCATATGTAGGGCCCATAAGTCTTGTGGAAACATTGAATTTTATATATGCTTTAAAAAATACAAATATTTATTTAAAAGTCAGTGCTGTTAAATTTCAAAGCGACATCTTATTGTATATTTTCAATGTGTTAGGCAATGAACAATCTTTGACATTGAGGCATGCATTTTCAAGGAATTCTTGCAGAATCACTGCTATTCCCTCAATAATCTTTTGCTTTAGTTCATCAATGTAATTAAGTGACACAGTGTACACTTTGATTTTCAAATAACCGCAAGGCGATAGGTCTGGGGACCTTGCAGGCCAGTCACAAGCAAGAGACCTGCTCATTAAGAGCCATAATGAGCAGGGATCCCATCTTGCTGCTACCAAAACTTTTGCCTATTTCTTTGTCTGCTGAACTATGAATCACGTTATTATTAATGTTTTCAAGATAATTTTTGGCCTTAATTGTTGCTAAAAAAATAAAATTGGTCCAATATCCTCAATAACCATCATTCCTTTCCAAACAACATTTGGTGAATTCACTGCCTTATCAACAGTTTTTATTATAGGTACTGAATAAAATGCACAGTTATGGGTGATAGATACTCCATGCTATCCGTTTTAAAAAAAACATCCAATTTTTGCCAGTGTAGCAAGCCAAGTCTTATAAAACTTAATGTGCCAATAAAAATCACCCTCATTTAGTTTATGAACAATTCATGAGATCCTAGTTTTTTTCAGAATGTGTGCAAAGATCTTCAAGGCTTTCCAGAAGCTGCTTTAAGCTTTTGGATCTATGAGTACTACATTCAAATTCTTCTCTAACATAGCCATACTTTCAGCTATCCAACTGATGTGGGTCTCCTTGAAGGGAATGAACAGAACCTGACTTGTTGAAATTATCGTTAACTTGCTTGATTTTGTAAACCAATTTTATCATATTCTACTTTTAGCTCTCAAACTTCATGAAATTCTTATGGTCTGAGTATAGAATTATTTTTACCTTTTGTAAAAATTGTTTATTGATAACTTCTCTTTAAAATGCAAGCAAGAACATTAATCTGTGTCTAAGAATAAAGACACAGAAGGCTGGTTTGTTGTGTGGCATATGGTCTTCCCTGTAGTAGCAAATTGTGAATATACAAATTTAGTAACAAAAACAAAACAAAAAGCTATTTAATTAATGATGGAACAGAAGAGGGGTGATTATTCAACATTGGTTTTATATATCTGATATAAAAGAAAATCTATAATTCTTAACTATGAATCAGTTCAGGACCTGGCTAGAATCCTGATTTCATCTACTGTCCAGTAGATGCTGTAAGAAAGAGTCCTCACATCCAAACAAATGATAAGTACATTGGATGATCTTCCTGATGATTTCAGTGCCAATATCTGAGATTTGTCAGAGGTGACATCTCTGGCCTTAAATCAGAAATGATGCCCAGTTTAATGGTAGATTAAAAGAAGATCCTCTAATATAGATTGGGAGGGGGTAACCAGATGTTATTCTGACAAGTCATTTCTTTAAACAAACACTTTCAAGAAATAACTTTAAAATGGTAAAAAAAATATAAATAACTTTCCTTTGATTAGGTCCCACTCACTGAATTAAATTTTGTGGCTTAGTACTGTATGTCCACGTTATCAGTGTAGCATGATAACTGTTTGCTATTAACAATCTCTTCAAGGATAACATCATTTTTGTAAGCATGATAGACAAGAAGAAATATGAAGTTCTTAAAAAGATACATTTGACCAACAGGACAGTGAACGTAGGCCTTCAAAGTTAAGAATTTTTGAATCAGATACTCCCAACTTCTTCTATTCCATTATTAAGTAATTTTTCCTCTCTGTTAATTATATCATGAAAATGACATATTTGATTTTTTCTAAATTATATAGGTGAATATTTCAGATCTATTTGGATACATATTGTTTCCACAACTTTAGTATTTTTGTCTCCATGTAAACTTTTCTGCCTAGAATAATTTTTGTTCATACCTGACTAAACAAGCTTCTGATCCCTGATATAATTTTAAAAGCTCTAATGATGCAAGGACAGAAAGAAACTGTCCTCCCAAGCCCACAGAGAAGACATGATGGGCACAATGCTTTGTCTGTGTCTTTTTAATTGTAAATATCAGAGCAGTTGTAGTTTACGAGATCTGCATCAATAATTCAAGCAGGATTTTTAGCTGAGTAGTCTCTACCTCTGTTGCATTGCATTGTGGGAACTCTTTTTTTAATTATAAGCGAATAGACACTTACTATTTTTTTTGTTGTTCTTTATACATTTGTTTCATATCAGGGTTCCAGTATTTATGAATTTGCTTTTCTTTAATTCTCAAAGTAGTCTATGGTAGCCAGACACTTTGATCTCATCTGTTGGAAGTAGCTGCATGGCCACTCTGAATTTGGTTTGTTTGTCAATAATTTAGAAAACCGTCCAACAAAGCAATGCTGCAAAAAGTTACAATTGTCTGAGAGTAGAAGTTGTCAAAATGTCAGCCAATCTTGAAAAGCAAATTAAAAGCTAATTCTTTCGCTGTTCTACTTTTTTTTCCCAGTTCACTGCTTCAGCTGTCATCTTCATCTGACAGACAAATATTTGTAGTAGTTAGCAAAAATCAGCATATACTGCCAGCAATTTCAAGTATGATTTCACCCTGTGACTATATACAATGTTCAAGCACCTGCATTGTTTCTGATTTATCTATTTCAGCTGTTCAAAATTATATTCTTAAGTCAACACAATACTGCACAATGCAAATTTACTGGAGTTCACTGATTTATTACTGTAGAGCTGCATGCCCATACAAGAAATGACTACATTAAGGTGGTGGTTCAGTACAGGTGCCCTATGAATATCTTTTGACTTGGCTTAATTATGTTTAACATGCTTACCCTGCACAGTGGGCACTAGAGATTTTGTTTAAAGGCATAGTGTGCCAACACTTTTGGCTACCTCTGTACAAGTGTAAATGCCAAGATTCTGGCAGTTCATATTTGTTCTGTTAAAACCATTTACTATCTTTAATTTGCTTTAAGATTCCTAGTAGATAAAATTTTGGGTTGTGAACTAATTAAGATAAACTAATAAGCTATAAACAGTGGAAGAAATTCAATAGCAATTTTTGTTAGCCTGGCTCAGTTAGTTATGCAAATGTTCTTTATTCTGACTACTGCACAGAGATTAAATTCTGTAATAGATAGTTGTGTTTCTCAGACACAGGATGGTCTGTAATTATTTGAAGTGATTATTATTTAAATAATTACCCATGACTACCAAGTATCACTTATGATAAGGAGAGAAAAAAGGAAATTTGTTCCATGACAGGTACAGAGTATGGAAAATTAATGATCTAATGGTAAACTAGCAAATAAAACTAAAAATATCGGTAACTGGTTTGCTTATCCACCGCACTCCATAGTAGGTATAGTGCACTAGCTGAAATTACTGCCATATTCCCACGAGTTAGCATTGCAAATCACACATCACAGGAAAGCAAAGATGCATGAATTTGTTGACCCCTGTCTGATTACAATGTTTAAAATCAGGAAGTCATTCACTTCCACTGGGAAATATATTGTGAATGCTGTTGCATACTACCCACCAAAAGTTAATGGATCAGTTAGAGAATCTAAATTGGCTACTGTATCTCATATCCTAATGAGTTTATTATTAAAAAATAGATTGCTAAAAGACCATATATCACTGTGAATATACTCAAGCCATCCGTGTTTCTGCAGTGTTTGTTGAGCATGCTCCAGGCGTTCTCTTGGTTGATTTTCTAAAACCTCTCTTATTTATTGATTGGAATCTGTATAGATATGGGTACATTTTTAGTTTTCTTACCATTTCTTTCATTATAGAGGTCAAAAGTAAGTTGGGAGAGTTCATTGAGATTGGGACTGCATATAAACAAATAAAAATGAAAACTAAGTCCCCAGGCTATTGTAACTTTCTTTAAGGGACTCATCATTTGATAGGAGCAGATGCTACTACTAGTGGTTTAAGGCAGAACCTCTGCCCAGGTTACCACATGCTGGGTGTGGCTGACTGGCCTATTGGCTTATGCTCAGAGAATAGAGAAATTTTGGTTTTTCTTATGCTTTTAGGTTCTCCACCTTTTTCATGTCAAGCCAGCAGTCGCTGCCATTTTGTGACATTTACATCAAAAGGCTCCAGTTAGCATCAGTCAGTCTAAGTGAGCAAGGACATTCTGGAAGATCTCACTGAGACAAACAGAGGAAGGAAGACTAATATCACCGTGCAGACATATATTAACAATCTAACAAACAAAATCATTAGAACTTAAATTAAGAAATTAGAAGAATTAAAATCAATGCTGTATAACTGCTATTATCCATGGTGGCCAAGACAAATCTTAAATGATTTTGGTTAAAGTTAAATCACTAAACTTCTGGCATTCAGAAAAAATAATGTCCATAATTACAATGAATGGTATATGTAAATAAGAATTGAAAGATATTGGTGTACTATTTACAGAAAGTTGAGTTAGTTTGGGCATTTAGAGAACCTATGTTTTGAGATTTCTCCCCGTCTCCATCATCATGGTGGAGCAGTGAGCTGGATAAAGAGGCCAGGGTCACTGAACTAAAGAAGCTGTTTTGGTTATTTTTTAAGTGAGTGTGTCCATTAAGTCTTCTGACCTCCAAAGAACTCCGCATTGAACCCCATTAAGGTAACAACGTCTTGTAGAGATGCAGCTGTAGAATAACAAACCAGTCAATAAAGGTACTTAAAATAAGATTCTAACTCAAGACACAAAGGAGAAATCAGAAATAAAACAAATGCATTATTCACAGTATAACAACATCAAACAGGAAAATATATTATTTTGAGTTATGCAATAAAAGGTGAAAGTCTTAGAATTTCTACAGTTTATGCAAATATCAAAAAAAAATTATATTCTAATTGAACATTTTTATATGAATATATATTAATACATATAATGCAGAAATTTATACATTTAATATACACTGGCAGTTATAAGTGCAAACTAAACAAAGGAATACTATAAATATCATATGTACAAAATAATGTTACATGATTAAATGTATAACATAAACTGATAACACTTTTTAATATATTTTCTAACAGTAATGTGCTAATATACATGTAACTATATACAATAATAAAAAGGCTATATGAAAGATGGAATATCTCATCAATGAGCCAATAAATATGGCCATTAATTTACCTGCCACATATAATATGTAAACTGTTTTAATTTTCATTGATATGAAATAAAATACAGGTGCTTTCTATCCTCACAAAAAAGTAAAAATCTTTACTATTTTAAAAAAAAAAGCAAGCTATCATTTAAGTGAAATTAATAGATCTATGGCCAACCTGCTACAAATCAGTGGGGACAGAGACTGAAACAGATGTGTACACCTTCTTATGAGGCCAGAAAGGATCAACATTTGTGTTAATCTCTTCACCGTGAGCTGCTTTCCCTGGTAAAATCCAATATTTAAAAACTACTTTTCCCTCCATATTTATACGAATGCACATTTACTGTTGATGAGGTAAATCCTTGTAGAATACCTCTTCTCATGAGAAACATGGTAATTAGAAACAAATATTTAGGGAAAAAAAGGTTTCCAAACAGGTCATTGGTTTTTCCATTTCTGAGATATATTTAACACAAATTTGTTTTTTTATTATAATCCCACCAAGCCCTCTAAGCCAGTTTAATCATAGTTCAGATTTTACCTTCCTCCAACCAAACTCAACCCTCCCACATTTTAAAATTTTTTTGTTGATCTCTTAAAGTTTTTGTATATAAATCTGTAATTTATAATACAAGACTCAATCAACCCATGTTTTGGTCCTTTATGGATATTCTTTAACCAGGGAGACAACTCTTCCTTTTCACCTCCTAGCCAGCCAGTTTAGGCAGAATTTTTCTCTTTTGTCGAGTTTTCGCAGAACACAGTTTCTTCTTTTTGATCTTCAAGTTAAAAAACATATTTAAGTATCAATTTTTCACATTTGCAGATAAAATAATTTTGGCCATCTTGTCCACCTGAAAATTCAAGCAGTAAAATTGAATTTTCTCCCCCATCCCTTTTCTTCAGGCCATACTTCCGATTGAAGCTGACAAGTTTCAGTTTTTTATTTGCATATTAATTCTGTCTGAAATCCTGCTCAGTAAAAGTATTCTCACAACATTCAATGTTCGCTTTTCTTCTGGTTGCTGCAGTGTAACTCAGAATGTCGGTGACCATATTAAATTGACACAATTCGCTAAACAAAACCTCACATTTGTTTGGAATCTCCCTACTAAAGATACAAGACATTAGTGACCTGTAATGTAAAAAGTAGTGTTTTATTCCCTCATTCTGGAGATCTCTCAAACAGGGATGTGGGTCTCTCTTCTGTATAGCGGTGCTTTAATTTGATAGCAGATATTCTGAGCTAAAATGTAGAAATGACAAACAAGACACATGGACATTGAATAAACAAATAAACTGAATGAGAGCCTACAGTGTGAACTCAGGGCCCAAATCAAGTGTATTGGATTCTATTCCCAGCACTGTTCAAGGCAAACTGAACTCGGGTTTACCAGACTTAGGCTTTGTCCCTTTCTATTTTTTAGCTGATTCTTTGCTGCCTTTCACCCACAACCAATTTTCTTTCATTCTATTTAAAACGGGGAACCCACAGGAAGACTCTGATATAACTATTAGCTCCATCACACTCTACCTCTCTCTTGACCTGATAACAAGACAATCAATATTCTTTGACAAAATTATCTTCCCAAACATTTAAAAAAGAAAACCATCTTTCTGCTCATTAATGAATGTCCATGTATATACTTCTTTTATTTCCTGTGTGAATAAATGAGTTCCAGAAGGATATTGATAATGCTTGTGAAATTCCTAAACAAATCATGATAATCTGTTTTCCATGTTTATTAATTCCAAATCATGACTGAGCATTAATTCTATTTACATCAGTTCTGATTTTCTATTAACTTTCTTCGCGAACAGTCAGTATGCTTATGTTTGTTATATTCAACACACATACTTCAGTTCACAAATGCTGTTTACTCTGTTGATACATTTTCATGAACATACTTGAATTTATGAATATTCAGCAACACTTATTAGGGAAGCAGGTGATTTTTAATGAACAGCTAGTTCATTATAATTAAATAATTGTTTTTCTATTATTGTAAATCTGTTTAGATGTGAACAACCAGTTAGTGAAAAGGATACTGAAATAAATACAAAAAATTAGTGTTCAAATATTGTTTATTGATGAAGTCTTAACACTTTGCTGTCATGTTTGTTAACCTTCAGGTACATCATTAAGAAGAGATTTGTTTATCTAAGTTCACCATCAAAAGGCTTCAGTCTTAGAGAATATCAAGCATCTTTTAAGTTGATTTCTTCTATTCTTGACTGGAATCTGCTTAAACATGGTTACTTATCTTCCCTGACTTGCCTGCCATCATGGTTCTGCCATGAGAAAAACTAGCATCAAGCAAATGTTTTCATGCTACATCCAATCTGCTAAATTGCCAGTTTCTTGAACTTAAGCAGCTGCCATGCAGGAAATGTTTACTGACATTCACAGCCAATACCATTTTTATCTTATCTTAAATTTAAAATCAAATGAAATGGATAAATTATGGCCTAATGGTAACATTAACACATTTAAAGTTAGCTATGCAGGAGCATCACTTGGTAAAGCTGGTGCTCCTACAGGAACAATTTATGAAACCCTTCCTGTTACCACACACACTGGACAATACTATCTGCTGGATGCTAAGCTGCTCTAGTTGAACATCTTCAGCTCTCAGACCATCCAATTGATTCTGAGCCATTTTTCCTTTAACGAGTCCACTCCAGGTGCCAATCACATAGCCAGACTGCTTGATTGCTAGCACCACTCCAATAATATTCATTGATTGCCTTTGCTATGGCCAAACTGGGAAAATGAGAGAGTGACATTTCCACCTGTTTCTAGAGCTCTAAGAGATCAGATACAATGAGCTATCATTTCATTGGCTGTCTAATAATTCCCTTTTTGGGTTCTTTCTTGCTCATTTTGCAGGGTGTTCTGGAGATGTAACTTATGTGTTTGTTGATAGAGGTTTTGAGGGTGGATATTGTTAGGAGCAGAGGTACTGAGTGGGTAAGAGGAACCTCCTTCAGCATGTCCTCTAACTCCTCCATAACGTCTGTACCAAGAGGGCTGAGGAATTCAACTGGTAATGTGGAAGTCAGTTCACAGAGAGGTTTGTTACCAGTCCATGCTTTGCATGGCTCCATTTTCATGGTCTCATCGTCTGTGTTCATAAACTACTGAACAAAGTGAACATCATAGCTCTATTTAGCACTATTGTTGTTTTTTATCCAGGCCACAAGCTGTCACCATTCTCTCATTCCACTGATCCCAGGCTTTGAGGAAGATGTGATCATCCATTCACAAGAACCAACTCTGGCCAAAAACTAACTAGTTTCTCAGTAACATGGGTGGAAATTCACATCCACTGTCTGACTATGTAATATGTAGTGCATCAAACTCAAAAAATATCAGTAACAGTTCATGAGCTGCCTCTGTTGCCATCTTGGACTGGAGTGAGTGAATAATATGGAACTTTTTCAAGTACTCTTATGTAGTGTAGGATAAACTGTTATCTCATAGCATGCATGTCCACTAGGTCACCCGGCCATGTTCAATAAGGTCCTTTGTAGTAATAGGTCAGAGGATTTTTCTAGATGGTATTTCTTGTGTGGACCTCCTCACCACACCTTTCACACCAAGAGATGTATTCCTAGACAGGGGACCGTGGGATCCCGAATTTTCTTATCTACCATGTCCAGTCTCCATGTGCAGCATCGTGATACTTAGCTCATCCTCTTTGGTTACCAAATACTTGTATGCTTTGATACTTCATCAACATCACAAAGGAATTTCAATGAATAAGTTTACAGAATGTGGTGATCTGGAGCCTGTTGCCAGTCTTTCCCCAGCAGAAGGCATCATGCTATCCATAAGCAGAACTCCACGGGGACTGGCAGGAGGATATGATGCCCTCTACCATGCTAATGTCACAGTAAGTAGTACGAATCAGATGTTAAATGTTTTCTATTTATATAGAATCTGCTAAAGTGTAGTAAACTTCCAAATGTTTATGAATTATTAATTCATTTCAATGTGTACCACATGAAACATTTGCATGAGTGGAACTTCGACTTTCTTGTACAGCTCTGTTCACATTACAAACTGTGACCAATTCACAGAATGGGTAATTTCACAGATTTGGTGAACAACTGTAAGTAAAAATAAACTATTATTAATCAATTTAAAAATATTTTTAAACATTAAGAATCTGATTTCAAGGACAATAAATCTGAAGTGAGGTAAGTCTGTGAGAGAATGGAGCTGCAGTATATTACAGTAAGTGAAGGAAAATGAACAACAGAATACAATGAAAAGAACCAGAAAATAAAAGCCCATGAAGATATTATTAGTTGTTCTTGTCTTTAACACCAAGTGAAAGCCTGTCATTAAGATACAAAAGGCATAGATGACATACTAGTATATCTTATATTTTCTAAGCCTGATAATTTCGATAATTCATCTTTTTATTATTAGAAGCTTGAAGGTAATTAAAAAATATGAAATTCATTTCTGTGATACTAGGAGATTAAAGGTGTAAGAATAAGTGTAACAGCAATTAGACATCAAGTATCTGAGGGGGCCTGAACATATTTAATAAAGGCAATATTTAAGAATATAAATTCATTATGTTCCTTAGGGAGAGATATATTTCCATAGTTGCCAGATCAGAATGCAAATCCATTAACAGCAGCCTGTTGATACAGTGTCCTGGGAATTCTTGACCTAGGATGGGTTTTATGGTGGCATTGGCTTCATCCCACCATGTAGAGACTGGGAGTTAACCCAAGCAAACCAAATCTTAGCTAATTAATAATTGTAGCTAAGGATTTTTGTTTTTCAATTAATACAAATACAATTTACTATGTCATAGGTAGAAAGAGGCATGGATGCAGCTGTGATAACTGGCTGGGCATCACCATTAAATTAGTGCCCTAATACAACAACAAACTAAGGCTAAAATAATTAAGAATGACTATTTGGAGGTGATGAAGCATAACAAATATTATTCAAGAACCCATTATTCATAACAAGGTATAAATGCTAATCTTAAATAAATAAAACAGGGAGCAAGCATAATATATGTTAGAGGGAGGAGATAGGTAAATATCAGGAATAAACAATCCATATTCACAGATACTTCAATTGTGTAAAGGACTATGAAGTATGCTACACCTGATCAGAACTGGTTTGGCTGATTTTCGTTTAGTGTCTGTAAATGTAGTGAGTGCTATTTGGAGCTAAAGGTGGGGGACAGGTGTTTATTGGAGCATGGGAAGCACTTACAACCAATACAATATATCATACTAAAATATTTAAATCTACCATGAAATAAAACAAAATAAAAATAAAAATGTTTAGCTTAAATAAATGCTTGAAAATCTATTTTACTAGTAATTTAGCTTTGATTCTTGAAATATCACAAAATTAACCACACACGCATATATATATATAAGTAACTTATGCTTTAAGCATTTTGGATGTTACTCCCTTGTAATTACAAAAATATTCTTTAAATATCCACTGAATTTGAAACATTTTCCTTAACAATGGACCCAAGTAGTCAGATGCACCAACTGTTCTGTTGAGTTCCAGAAATGTAAAATGGTAGCTATACTAAATTATCTAAGTTATCACCAGATATGGTACTATGCTAGATTAGACTGACACCAGGGTGATGGCTTGCTATAGCAGAGGACCTGAGACAGACTTGCCAATCAGAATGGATTTCCTATGAGCACTCTGGTTTCCTCCCATAGTTAGTAAAGATCAGCTTGCACCTTGTGGATTCTGGTACCTCCATCTTCAGTAAGAAATGGAAAATCCTTACCAGAACTCTTTTCTTTAGCTGTGGGGGGGAACTTATGTCAATGAATTGGTGCAGAGCAACAAGAAGAAGCTATGCTATCGGTGGTTTGACAAAACAAGTCAGCACCCAGTGGGGTAGCCCAGTGATTCAATTACTGGACTGCCAAAGCCAAGTTTGATTCTCAGTCATAGTTGGCTTGATTTGACATGCCATCTTCCCATATCTAAAAATGAAAAGTTCTAGTATGGTTCTCCCTGCTTAAGTCAGAATCGTTTGGCTCATGGTGCAATATGATCAGGGTTGTAAAGATTTATATTCAACACAACACCACCACCACCTGGGGCCCTTGGTCACAGCAGGACAGGATGCTCTGCACTCACATAGCCATCTGCTGCCCATGTTAATTAATGCCCAATTCCTACCACATCAATTACAAAAAGGATTACAAGTAAAACTAAATCCATCTTTGTATAGTTCTAAAAATAACTGGCAATGCTCCTACTCATCTTTTAACCATTTCCAACTTTTTTGCTCACAAGTGATATGCTACCTGATCTCACACATGTAACTATACTGTAAATGGATATTTGTTGGTATCCCAGTAGCAATGTGGTATTGACTTTCATTGGCCAATAAATTTTATAACAACAAATTTAGGCAGTATTATTCTGACTGATGTCTACAAGCATGCGTTCTCTCTTCACCAAAATCCAAGCATTTTCACCCAAAACACAGAAAAGTTTAGTACAAAACAAAAACCTATCTGGCAGAAGGTCCACATAATAAAAAGTCAATCACGCTATGCCTCAATGTATCCGCATCCATGCAAAACCAATATATTTTATATCAAAACAGTTGACTATTCCAAATTATTTTTGAACAATCTAGTTCTGAGTGAGTTTGTTTTATAACCAAGAACCAAATTTTCTGTCATAGTGGTAACAGTAATATGGAATATTTAACAATTTTTCTCTATGCATGACAATACTTAGAAAATCATTCCCAGAATGCAAAACTGCCATTCTTCCATTAAAGATGGCTATAACTAGATTTAATATTTTTAATATACAGTACTCCATTTATTTACACAGGGGGAGGTCCTAGAAAATAGCATACAAATCAAATTCATGTATTTCAAAATTATTACACAGTAAACAAGGAGTTATGTTTCATACTGTTAGATAACTTGAAAATACTCAAATTTTCACTGGAAGAAAACCATGATCCTGCTGCCCCCTGGCTCTGGTGGTCGAGCAGACTCAAGACACATCATCCCAGCCTGCCTCCTGTGCTGCTAAACACCACACAATAAAAGCTTTGTTTTTCTTCTCTCATTCTAACCTTCTACAACTAAAAACCACACCAATAACAAAGGCTGGCAGCCAAACATTTAAGCATTTGTATCCATTTTTTATTAAAAGTGTAAAAGAAATTTACACATCATTATCCACAAGGTAATATTATTGAAAAGATCAGCTTAATATCATCTAGTGATGACCAACGGTCACATGATCGACTGTCATGACAACCAACAGTCTCCCATCCATGTCCAACAACTCAATCTCTCATTTCAACACTGAATGTTCAGCTGTCTGAAACATGTGTTTATGTACACTTAGTCATTCTCATAAGTATCCATTCAACATATTCCTTACACGGTGACAGACTCACTTTTGTCTGCCATCACTCATATTGCCAGATGCAAGAGCATAACTTTAGATTTGTGATTATCAAGGGAATACTATATTTCATCTTTAATATATGGTGATTTCTAATATTTCTTGTCTTTAATACGGATTATTTGTAACTTTCTTTCTAATAATAACAGATATAATCGATGTGGACTGATACATAAATAATAATAAGTACAAATGGAATCTGCCAGTATAGAATACTATTTTAAAAACTTCCATCTACTAGTATAGAAGATACTACTATACACCTTATTTAACTGACAAAAATCAATAATGACTGACAATATTTTGATGAATGAAGACAGCTCTAGAGGGACTTATAAATTCTTTGTTGCCAAGATAAATCTCAGTTGTATACTTTCTGCATTATGAATCACGTGTGTGCCTTCACTTGATCAATGTCTGCATTACCAGTGAAACGAGAACATTTACCTATTAAGAGAATAGCCAATAAATTTGCAAGAGATGATTTAAATTTTCAGAAAATGCATACACAGCACAAACATCATTCTTATCAAATCTAAAAAACAGAATTAGTCAGCTCACTTTTTTTTCTTCAAATGCACCCAGTTAAAAATAAAGGTGACATAGTAATGATGTTAGGCTCTTTCATCAGTAGAATTAAATGATGATAATTAGAATGAACGACAGGCAAACGCGCTTTTAGCTGGCTTTATCCACCCTGCCACTGTAGTTCAGCCTGGGTTAATTTCCAACAAAGGCAACTTTTTTTTTTCAACAGAATATAGTAGTGGACAGAATTTCTTATTGTAACTTTAAATATCGCCAACTCCACTCTCAATAAATATGCATCCTTGACTTAGAAACAATAGACTACATGAAAATAAATTTACCATTAGGAATTAAAGTTTGTCTTTTTCTTAATTGCAAATCAATGTTCATTATTTCATCAACTGTTTATGAACTACAGTTCAAGTGGTTTAATGTTAGAGATGTACGGAAATAATCTTCCACCCTCTGAAGACACCAAGAGCAGCTTATCTATCAGTTTTATTTTATCCTAAGCTTTTATTAAAAACAGTCACATTCACATTATAAAGAGCTTTGTACAAGCTTACAGCAGCCACTTTTCTTTAGGATGAGTGTAAATTTGTTTAAACATTATGAAGCCATTTCACAAGTGCTGAATGATTTATCTCCCCCTCGAAATACTACACAAAGGCGTATAGAGTAGCATGCAAATCATATCAAGCATTAAAAAGTGTAACAAGGATTGAAGGAAAAAAGTTTCAAATTACAAGCAAGAATTCCATATTATAACTAGTGTGGCATAATCATGAACTCCAAATAAATGAACATTTTTAATATATCATACCATGTGCTGCCCAATTTTCAGAAATTTTGCATCAGCCAACTCCTCTTGGAAGCAGAAAGCAATTGAGCAAGAAGAGAAGTTGCTCAAATTATTTACCCTTCTGTTACAAAATCAATACATGATAAAACCTTGTAATGGTGGACATATGTGGTTTTCAATGGCGCGTGTTTTACTCCAATTTTTACTAGAACTGAAGCCACAAAACCCTTTAGCACTTGTTATTACATCACCATTTCAGAAAAACCAACGTTATATTTAATTTGAAAGATAAAAGAAATTAAGAAATTGGTCAATTCAAAATGTAGCTACATCAAGTCTTTGAAACGAATAAATGCAACAAATTACTTTGAAGCTTCTTTTAAATAATAGAAGTCTTAATGAATGAAACAAATTACAGGCAAGTGTTGCATTGTGGGAATGTTTTCTTTTTAAATTGCCTGCAGATAAAAATCACATTTAGGTCGCACACAGTCATTTTAGTGCTTTTCTTTTCAAATCATAATCAAATTTTTGGTCAGTGGTCTAATTGCAAAAATTATATGATGCTTTTCTTGAACTCTGTACAAGCATGGAACACTATAAATGAATTTATCTGTACCCACAGTAAACAGTAGTTTAAGGTGCCAAAATTCAATAGATTCAGCTTGTACAATTCCGTACGTTAACCTATTTGGCTGTATCCCTGCCTGGGGCGCTATAAAAAGAAATCCGTCTGTGGCAAATTCTGATTGTGTGTGTGGTGGAGAGCTCATTCTGTGGATTGTGTTGTTCATATATATAATGAATCAAGTGTAAAATGTAAAATGGATTCTAGTAAAATTTAAATAACAGTTTTACCAAGAAACATGTATCTGTGATAAATGTTCAATAAAGCACTTTAGAAAGTAGCCATTATGGCTTGTATTGAAAATGGCCACCATAATAAAAAGGAATGTTTTATCTCAAAATAGCTACAACAATTTAGGGATAAACCATGTCATAAAGTAATAACAAACACTATCATCTCTATAAAGTGATGTCTCCATAGATCACAGTACAATCCACAAGATGTATTTGTAGTTGTGGCTTTGAAACCATAGATTTAATTCTTCAACAAAATGCTTTGTGTTTGCTGTAGTCTTTGATTCCAAACATTTGTGTACAAAATGTAATTACCAAATTTAAAGAGGTCCCTTTTGACCAGACAGTGTGAAAACAAGACAGCAGCTGAACAGATTGTGATTACAGATACAAACATAGACCCCAGTCTTGGTTATGATTTACATCTAGCTCAAAATTACTGTTTACATCAGCAGCAAACCACACTTCACCTCCAGTTTACTTTTTGCAGATGATTCCTCTTTCACCATCACTTGATGCCACAAATGCTTTAGATTAAAAACTGCTATTTACTAACTTTGAGGATTTATCATAATTTATTTACAGTGCACACAAAAAATATTATACAGGTCTGAAATTCTTTAAATAACTAAACACTAGCAGACAATCATGCCAGCATTCTTATATTTCATTTATCATTAACTCTAGATTAAAACCTTATGATAATAGCAATAATAATCACTAAATCCACTATACTGAAAACAGATACCTCTGTAATATTGTTATGAAAATAGTTCACAATTAAAACATTAACTGCAAAGATTCTCATCACTGTAGATAAAGTAAAATATTCAACAGCATATTTTTAATGTGCTTTTTCTGCTATTTCCATGAACAATAACTTTTACTTATATCACAGAAATGTTAGTAAAATGAAATATCATAATGAAGATAATGAGAGTATTTTATAACTGGGCTAAACCAGCATGAATAAATATTAACACATCCATAATACCATTCTTACGTCTTTAATGTTTTTCCTTCCACTGTAGATATATCAAAAGTGGCAAACTGTAGAGCTATGCACGACATGACATCATTCTTCATCCACTGGTCAGAAATTCCTGCACGCTACCCACTCAAGCAAATGGAGAAAATTAGTGGTTGTATCATAAACAAAACAAATCACATAAGTGCAGTGAGAAATTATTTTTAAGAATGAGGAGGAAAATCACAAAATTTCAGAAGTTTCACATCGTAAATAATATTTTACAACTTTTTTCTTATAGAATAAATTTGAAGTCACTTTTACTGGAAACATTCAAATAAAAAAATCTCAGCTGAAGTAGCATTCATGGCAGCAGTCAAGCTCCACATTCAGTGAAGAAAAAAAGAATTTTACTTCAAAATTTCAGGATATGCACCAACATGCAACAGACTTAAATTTACAGAATTTTAGAAAAAACTCACTCTATTTTTATGGCAAAGGCTTCTTATAAATTAAGTTTACAGAAAGTCAGAGGGACATGAAGCTTATGTAAAAGCTCTTGCCAAAAAACGGATATCTAGTAAATTTGAAAAGAATATTCATTTACTTCACATGGCAGCCATTACACTGGTCACTGAGGAGACTTTCCTGCGTTCACTTAAATAGTTTACGACTAGAGATATTCCTAGCAAGGCTGTATAATACACGGTCACCTCTACTCCTGCACCTTGTGGGGCTTGACATTTTCATCTTCAACATGAAATTGAAAGTCCCTACTAGAACTTCTGTTTAGCTAATGCACATATTAAAGATAAGTGATGCAAAATCCCCCCATATGTATACATCATATACTACCCCCACTGTTTCCCTTGTAACTTCTGTGCTACCTTCTTAAACAGTGCTTGGTTACTGACCACTGCACCACCTCAACGAGTTAGATTACATGGCACCTTTTATCTTCTTCGTGAAATTAAAATTACTTATTTCAGTTTATAATTTCTATCTGAAACTACCAAAATTGCTTATATATTTCAAACAATGAACTATGATTTTAACAGTTGTAGATTTAGAACTTACACTATAATTTAGCATTTTAAAATGAGGATGTTAATAAACACTCAGTGTGGCATGCACCTGACTTTGGCTCATATCTGTATCATGAATAGATCTGGTATAGCTATTCCAAGCAGAAAAAGTCTGTATCACTTGTTTTAATTTTAAACCCTCAGCATACTTTTTAGTTGCTGCATAATAATCATGATTTGTCACTCTAAGATAATTTCACGATACATTTTTTGTTCATATACTTTATCTCCAGCTATCTGGTTATGAAAAGTATCACCACTGTAAGTTCTTATTTACATAACCTGCTCCAGATACTGGTGTAGCCAGATTTGTGATATTTACTGTTCAGATTTATATCGCCTGCTGGTTGTCTATTAAGATTTGATAAACCAACAACAACAACACTTATTTGTTCTTGCACCATAATTGTTAGTTGTCGCACCCAGATTGGTTATTTTACCAGAATTAATATTACCCATGAAGCAATGCTATTTACTTCATTATCTATGAAAGACTCATTAGCAGCATCCAAGTGACTAGGTTAGCATCCTAGGTTACTTTATTTCTCATATCACCATTAAATTTTGAGTCATCCAGATATTTCTTAGTTGGTGCATCATTAGTATTAGTTGGATTCGTTACATTCACACTTCATTTTTTGCTAAGTTGAAGCCCTTCATTAAATGTGTAGTATTACTATCATAACTTATTTTATCATACATATAACTTTCATAACTATTTGCAATGTGGTGTAGCAAATATTGATTCTTTAACTTTAACTGTATCACTAATTTTGCACCACAATTCTATCTAAAAATCCAGATTTTGTAAAAAAATATAAATTATAAATATCTTTTTTAGAGAAAATGTTATTTTAAGTTTTGTATTTGAACTTGTTAATAAATGAACCATTGTTCTCTCATTTCCACCTGTTAATTTATTTCCATTATAAGTTGAATGTAAAGGAAGTGGAAAAACAACTAAAGCTAAAGTTATGGAAATCTAGTTGTTTTCACCAATTTAAATAAATAACATTACTTCCAGAATATAGTTATCTATTTATACTAACTTATTTACATGCTTTGTTAACCCAAAATTGTGGTTGTTTGAATTTAAATCTCCAGCCATTAAATTTGAATTGATATTTTTAAAATGAAAGATAATAATGAATTATCTTTCTTACTGACACCAAACTCTTTTGCACTCATTTAATACTTAAAACTAGATTTTGCTGATGCCACAAGCAACTCTGCTGATTATCTACGACATTCAACCATTTCTTTAAATAATTTTCCTTCATTACATGAAATGATGTAATCAAGAGTTTATTTAATTTTTAACTGATTTTCTTTTTTTGTATTCTACTTTTTACTTTTGTATCTTCAAATTATTGACAGTAGTGTTATTACAGATGCTGAAACAAATGCATTTTTCTTTTTTTTACTTTTATTAACTTTTCATAATTACTTTATTTCATTAGGAACAACAACAATAAATTTTCTGCTACTTTATCTGGGTCTAACTTCTAATCTATTCATTTAGTGAGTTTAAAATAACTCTCTGTAAAAATCTCATCCATTTGTAGATTTAGTGTGTGTTTTTAATCCTTTTAGCAAATTCAATCAAAAATTTTAAATATAAATTGCCACAAATAACATTAATATCATCGCTACTTTGAATTTCAAACATATGACAAAAAATATCTTTATCACCAAAACTGCCCATCAGACCAATATTTTAAGCATATTTTCAAAAGTTAGTTGGAGGCTGCAAACAAAAAAGCATCAAAGTAATGAACGTTTTACTAACCCTATAACAGCGGTTATCTGTTGTACCATGATTTTAAGCTGAATCTAAATGTCAAACATCACATTCTATTTTGATTTTAATTTTTCATCATATTTCTCTCTGTCAAAGTTTGGTAGAAATCTTTCTATTTAACAATTAAAGAATAGCACCAATTATTGGGATATTTTTAAACAGTGGGTTAGGTATCAAACCACCAAACAAATCTACTATATTCATCTTTCCTCAATAACAAGTACCACTAGGGGAATATCTATTATTTATAGTTTGTTTTATATTTGTATATCTTTTAGTCTACATGTACAACCTTTATCCTTTCTTTAGATATAAAATACTACCTTGATTAAGACAAATTTTAGCTATAGATTTTTGTCCACCAAGAAAACTTATAGTAACTATATTCCACCTGATGATGGTAAAATAGTTTTTCCAATATTCAATAGAGTTGGTAGAATAGCTCCAAGAAATCCGCCAATATGTTAACCTTTAGCCATATTTTGTATACCTTCATTAAAAACTCTTTTGGGTGGTCTTATGTCAGAACACTATTACAAATATTGGCAAATGTTCACTGTGATTAAAACCACCACCAAAAAACAGTTTTTGGTAGAGAACAAGTAAATACCTTTCTTGTTTCCTGATATTTTGCATTTGCATTGTGCTAAACTTTAAATTACAGCTTTTACCTTTCTCAGCACTATTTTTTGGCTCCTCACAATAAGAAAATGCAAATCATCATTCAACCTTATAGTAAATTCCCCAAGTGATCTGATCACTTTAGGCTTTTTGATGTTCAATTTTAAAAAGACTCACGTGATACATTGCTCCATTTATATATAAAAGAATATTAAAAAACAATGTTCCATTTATTACCAGCTAATCATACATTTATAATTATATCTGAAAAATTAACTACAAAGGCCTGAGTCTCTGCAGGGACAAATTTGGCTAAAAGCAACCTCAAGTGTTACATCAACTAAGCTATTTCTATCTTTCTAATTATTTTGTCACATAAGAAAACGATCAGGGATAAAGTTCTCTAAACTCAATAAGTGTAATTTGATACCACCAGAAACCATATCATCTGTTCCATAAAACTTATGTTCAAAGTTTACACCTTTTAAATAGATTTTACAAAAATTATTACTTCCAAAATCTAGACTTAGATCAAGTACAGGGTCTCCTTGATTATTATCTTTAACAGTTTTAAATCTTATCATAATATATCTAGGTTTTCTTGTTCCTGCTATAATAGTCAACCTCCAATAAAAATTGGTAAGTACTCTGTGGAACTGAAATTGAATCACATTGCTTGGTAACACAACCAATATTACAAGCTACTTTACTATGAAGCATCTTAACAAATTTTACTTGCTGTTCACCAGACAATTTCATATATTGCTTTGTTCTATGTTCAGGAAATTAAATTTTCCCACTGTAACTGCATTCGCTCGAAAAATTGTATTATTATTTCCCTTTCTCATTAAAAAAATTTGATTCTTCATTCTATATGAGTTTTTGTTTTTTTAACATCTTCACAAAACCCAAAAATATGAATCAGGAGGATATTGAAACTAAAGTTACCTTTGGAATTTGATTTTTATATTATGCAACCATGTCTTGATTTAAATTCTTTATTAGCAACTGCAGCTGCTTTATTAATATAATCATATTAACACTGGTTTAAACCTTGGGACTTATTAAAATTATCTGAATAAGTTATTGATCCTTTCAAAGTGGTTGTTTGACCCAGACAAAGTATAGTTTCAATTTCTTTATCACATAAAATATCTTTAATCTAAATAAATGCAAAATGTTAACTATCAAACTTACATCAACTTTTACATTTACCTTCAACCAGAAGCCGGGCTCTATGTAACAACAAGTCATATCTTGATTTTTAATTATAATTCAGTTTCTGTACTGGAATCATTGTCCTGGCTCTAGACTCATCAAACTTGTATTTATTTATAGTTTCATCTAATTAAATCTTCTGCTGCGTCAATATATTCTATTTACTATACTAAAATCTATAAGCAATTTAATGTTAATTTTATAGCATTCCATATGATTCTATAGAAGCTTCAGCCAATGTTCTAAAATCCTTTTTTCCATTTTTATTTGTGTTATACGTTTTTATGACCCTTCTGTAGTTCTTTTAGTTCCCAAACCAGCAATTAAAGCAGTTATGTCTTGAATAGGAGATTTAATTTAACAATTACTAGAACTATTATTTATTGTTTTGGGTTTACTTTTTTAAAAAAAAAACCTATCTAGCCCTTATATTCAAAGTAATCAATCATTTCCCAATAGTATATTTTCTTTAATTAAAAAAATCAAAATTTCTTTAAAAAAGATTACAATTTTTTTAAAATCTCAAATGCAATCTAATATCACCTCATTTGGAAGATCTATATTACACCTATCCATAATCCAAATTTGAATGCTTGAAATAAATGTCTATTAACTGGTAAATAAAGTACACTAATTTTTTTTTTAAATATTTGATATCCAAGTGAAACATCTGGAAAAATGAATATGATGTTTGACGGCTATGTCCATTAATTTATGAACCTTTTATTAAATATAAATGAAAAAAAAAGAATTATTGATAAAATATTAACTGATTATCATTTTTATTATAACCAGAAGACAAAGTCTTAAAGTTAAATCCTAAAAGAGTTCTTGAACTATTCTCTACCGTAAAGTCAACTTTATTGTTTGACTGTTGACACCAACAGATTTCAGAGTATAAGCTGTAAAGGTAATATATTCTTTATTATTCAAATCCAGATTGTTATTTTTCACGTCTTTAAATTTAGCTGTTAATCTAACTTCATTCAAATTTGTATCAAAGGTTATTTTAAAATATTACATGCATTATTATCATCTGAAAACGGGGGCAATACATCTCAAGATTAATTTAGAGTCATTTCATATTGTTTTGTGGAATATGCGAAAAAATCTGTAGTTTTTAATTATAAAATAAAACTGTAGAAATCTATGGATTTTACTATGATTTTGTTGTTTTACCTTTAATCTCAGTTGAACGGTGTTAGGTCCGCTACACATTCTATATATATATACCTTTCTAACCTGTCTAGGGATCTTCCTTCTGAGTTTTATTTCTCGTGCGCAAGCAGCATCCTTTGCCCCTTTCCATCCCAGTACTTGCCATGAGCAGCCATATTTCCTCCATTTTCCTCAGCCACTTCCAGTTTGAAGGCGGCTACATGGGATTTACAGGATGTAGCAGGAGCATTTTGAAAATGAATAGGTGGGGGGTTTATACTCACAATTAAGGTCTAAATGGATTGAGAGGGCAGTGGCTTGTTATCGAATGGATAATTAAGCACCCTTTAATGAACAATGAACACCGGTCCTACGGAACACAACCGGTGTTCACCAAGTAGTTTCATACGAACCTCACAGCCAAGTTTTTGGGTTTAGTGCATTTTTTCCTTCAATATTTTGATAAATTTAAATTTTATCCACTTTTAAATCGATCCAGATTATAAGACGAGGCCCAAATTTCTGGGTAAAATTCCCGTTTTTATAACCCGGAGAGATTATGGTAATAGTAGAACTACTACTACATAATGTTTACAAATTGGTTCTATCTATCAGATTTTATTAAAAACATCATTATTTCCAGTTTATTAAATGCTAGAAGTAAACGAAGTCTTTCGATTAAATGAATTGGATCTGAGAGTAACAACACAACACCTTCGGTAGTCTGCTATCTAAACAATCTTAGTCTCGATTAATCTTTTGATGGATTTCTAATGATGTCGTTGTCTTGGCTCAGGAGCCACATATTTATTCCTTACTTGAACATAATTTTTTCTGTAAAGCTTCATTACTATAATACATAGCTGAATTGATTATTAAAGTATGGGGGTTTCCATATCCTCTGGGGACCCAAGTGAATTAAGATTCCCTGATTGTGATGTAAACATTAGAGATAGTCCCCGGCCCTCATACTATTGCTATGGGAGGTTTGATAAATCACTCAACCATGTGCTGTCCCGTTTAATTAAAAACTGTTTTTAGTTCAATGTTACAAACAAATGGAAATAAATAGCACAGTAAAGCCAACAAAAACACAATGAATTAAGAATTACAAATAAACAAAGAGAATTAAATTAAAAAGAGAGATGTCATGCAACTGTATCCTTCATCAGCAGAAAACAAAACAAGCTGCCTCAAAAATCCTTCTGTATAAATTTTTTTTTAAAGACAGATTATTTAACATAATAAAGGTAAAGAATGAATAAAACACTTCAGGCATTTGCATTGCAAAAGACAAAGGTAGAAAACTAATAGTTTTGTTAGTATATATTTTTATTAAATTCATCTATGGTCCACTGTAATATTGTTGAATTTGTATACATCAACTCAGCCACCCTCTAAATTTCAATTTATTTTCATCATTTCAAACCATTTAAAAAAATTAAGCAGCCTAATTCTTTGCTTGGTATAGAGTTAATATTTCATGTAATTATTAATTTAATCAACATTTTCATATTGTATCACTGCCAAATGTTTTCTGCTTATCCATTTGCCCCCTTTCAAATGTATCTGAACCCATGAACAGAAATTAACACTGATAAGAAGTATGACAGTAAAATGTTGACTGATGCACAGTGTTTTCAATAAAATCAGCTTGTTAAATTAAACAATGCTTTGTTTTCTCCTGGTTATTACTTTTGGCTTGAGTCTAAGGCCAGTGTTTAACGCTGAAAGATTTAATGCATTTAAAAACATGATTTCTGATGGACAACACATGCATGTGTGCATGCAACAGTGAGGGTGTGAATGGAAAAGCAGGAAAGTTATTTCTGGACATTGATCTTCTAGTTGGAAAATAGTGGTAGTCACTCATAATGGCTAACTATAGAAATTTGTAATTCTAATCAAAACCACAATAATAACTGCTAAATTATTCAACTAAAATAATACAAATTTAATAATAATGATTAAAAGAAATAACTGAATATTTTTCCCTTGTCCAGTGTTTGGTGAACTTATGGTAGCAATTTTCATTTTGTTTTTTTAACCCTCTTTTAAATTTTTATGGTAACTTAAAAATCCACTAAGCATCATCTCCATTACCTAAACGAAGTATCTAAACACCAAATTTCAAAAAAGAAACTGAGCTAATGGACTTGCAATGAAAGCAGTTAAATGACATTTTTCATACCTTAACCAGACTGCCTTTGCATCATTCCAATATGGCTATTTATTTTTCAAGATTGATATTTTAGTCAATCACATTAACATTTGATGTGACGGTAGATGATGTTACTGTGAGGGGTTGTTCTGTATCTCCTTATAATAAAATAGCAAATTTTTAACCCACCATGAATATCATATGATCAAGTGCGATCAGACCTGAAAATTTTAATTACATCAAAAAAAAATTACACTAAGATGGTTAAGCTTAATGGCAATGGCAGCTGTATGCAATGATTCATGTTGCCCACAGGATAAACCCATGAAAAAATTTTTGATGAGCAAATAATTCTGCAGTCAGGGAATCATTTGGAAATTTTGGATGTAATCACAAAATATCTTACCATTATGGATCTTTTAGGCTAATCGTGAGATGTATGGATGGCCCCTAACAGTAGAAAAGAGAACAAGAAATAGCTTGCAATTTTAAAAAAAAGTTTTATATTTTGCTTCTAATGTCTGATAATTGGCATTAATCTATCACTTAAATTTGTTATTCAAAGATTAATGATTAAAAGTAATTATTAGAACAACAAAACAATGCCTTGTTTGTTAAAATAGAAAATGGAGAGGGAAAGTATAAGATCCATCAAAGGAAAGACAATTTTAGCATATATTACTATTTATGATTTAATTTTAATTTTAAATTGTCAAATGCATATAACAATTAATTATATTCATTAACTTAAAAAATGTTTTTCTCTCTTTCGAAGTCATAGTTCATATGCAGGCCATGCTGCACACCATCTTGTGCAATTGCTGCACAATTTTACATTGCAAACAGCATGCATAACTGTGGCACAGCCCTTTGTGTTTCCTCAACAGAAGAGCTAGAAGTTCACCCTTAAGCATTTGGAAATTTTAAAAGCTTAAATTTAATGAAATACCCAGAAAATTAATTATGTAGATAAGTTTATTAACAGTTCATTGTTCCTTTGATTACCCTCGAATAACCTGTCTTAAAGGATTAACTAAAAAATCTGAAATAATTTTAGATGTAATGAGAAATAAACCCCCAAAATTATGTATTCATCATCAGCAGGTGGAGGGAAGTTCCGTTCTAATGTAAATCTTCATTCTAAAAAAGTTATCTATTAAGAATTTTTTATTAATTACAAACTACCAAAAAAAAGAGAAAAGACTACCAAATTTTCTGCCATTTATAAACAGTTTTTATGTACAAGATGAAAAGTAGTTTTCAAAATATACAAACAATTCTGACATGCCTTCCACCATTATAATTTATGCTCAGTTTTCTTTTAATATTGTACAACAGATCATTTAACATAAAAATTTTTTTTATGAAAAAAATATTCAGGCATGTTTTACATTCATAACACTACCACTAGTAAAGATGCAAACCCGCCAACTCTACTGATTATCTATCTAGTCTTTTACCTCTTTCTGGAAAAATCTACTGCTTTTGGAAAAACATTATTTTCTAACTTTATTTCATCATTCATTTCCTATCATTTACACTGGCCTTTTATGAAGGATTTTACTTCCCATAAAATTGGCCTGTCACATACAAAGAATTAAAATTTTGGGTCACTTGATACCCTACAATTCAGATGTTAGCACATTTCTTCCATAGAAAGTTGGCAGATGGTAAATTTAAGAGGCCCAAGTATTGATTTAAAAAATGTGGAGATTTTTTATGCACTTTCAGCTACTTTTAATTTCCATGCTTCCAGAACTTAAATCCAAATTTAGGACTTTCTCTTGCTTTTATTTAATGCGAAATTCAATGGTGAAAAATGAAATTAAAAGTTTATGGCTACAAAGGTGAAAAAAATCCAACAAACAATATGATATCAATGTGCACATATAATGAAGTTAAATTTTAATATTCTTATAAATTCTGGATGTACCAGAACTTGAATATTCATCATCACACAGGCATTCAAAATTATTTCTGGTAAGTTTTATTTCAATTTTTATTTATTAATTAGTTTTTTTAAATTTAATAATTACTAAAAATTGCAAAACAAGTTAACAAACTTATGAAAAATGTGGCAGCTAATTATTTGTTGCCATAAGATCTGCCAAGCTCTCTAAATGTGGTATGGCAGAGCCTCTCTCAGGGAAGTGCTTGCGACAAGTTTTACATGATAGCAATTCAGTTCATGTTTAGACAGATTTAGTTGAGTGACAGCAGGTTTTCCAGTAGACTAGGAATCTCTGGAATTTTTCCAGAATTCTTATAAATTGCTTTTAGTCCATTTATGTGTGTTGACCAGCTTTTGTTATCTGATTACATGCTCAGCAGCAATATATCGATGCTGTATGAGAGCCACTAGTTCTCATTATTTTGTTATACACACAGATTTATACTTTTGATTTCCACTTAGACTTATACCTCAAAGTGTAGACTATGGAAAGAAAAAAGTAAAATAAATATTGTTTTCTGAAACTGCACACAATACTTGGCTTATTATTCAAACTGACATCATGGAATCTTAGTCTTTTCAAAATAAATGCTTGTGAAAAAATATCAAAAGTGGCTGGTAGTCATGACATCATTACCACCAACTAATGTCTGTGGTGTTAGACGTAATTTTTGATGACTTTTGAGTTCTTAAAAGCAAGAGGAGCTTCTGTAGTGTCTGTCTGTATTTATAATACATCTTTAAACTTTCCTTCACACCTGCCTTTTACACCGGTATAAAACAATAAAAAAAACCTTGAACATAATGGTGATTATAAGTACACGTGTTGGTGGATGAACCATTTTATGAATGGATAAATCGTTACACATTGGTGACATGGCTCCAAAGTGAAACTTTGCACATTTCATGGTCTATGCATCATACAGGCTTGAAGCTTTTTAATGTAGTTTAGTAGTTGGCTCATACAAGGCCACCAGGGAAGAGAAATAACCATCAATAAAATCATTAAATTAATTAACACCATCACTTTTAATAACATTCAATAGTAATTTGTTATCAGTTCCATTATTGAAAAAATGTTCTGATATCTAACCTAGTCTAACCATGGTTTTGTGACATGTCTTTTAAGCACTCCTGTGTTTTTGAAAATTGTTGAAAATGAGAAAATAAAATTCGTTATTTTGGTTAGATTTTAAAAAATTTATTTATTTGCATCCTTCTAATTTTTGTAGAAATACAGCACAAATTTTCAATTTTCCAATCCCAAAGTGGTATTAATATAATGCATTTTAAAAATTTCTAAGTTAAACTACATTTAATATCTGATTATTAACTTTACTTTGATATTACTTCATATTGTAATTACATTTTTAACATTATTTTACCGACATAAGAAAACAAATATCAAACATTTAAAAAATGTAAAAAGAAACACCTTACCAAGAAATCTTTCATACTTAATCTCTGCTGAGCCTTTAAAGCGAATTATATACAAATATTGTAGTTTACATTGTTATTTTTAGGTTTAGTGATCTCAGACTACTTTCCAAACAGTTATTAAATTCAAATTGATATTCTATAAAAATATTTAATAAAAATGTTTCAGATGATACAAGGTCTCTTCGACCAACCTGCTGTTTTTGTGAGAAAAGTTTCACTTTCTCTCATTGCAGAATGTGTATATATTTTTATTTTGTGTTCATCATGATGCTTCACTAGGATCAATAGAAATCAATGATCTGTAAATTCATGTTCACCATCTGGCTGGTCATATATTCTTGTTATAACTTCTATTATAAAACACCTGCCCGCCTACCTGTTATTTTTGAATAGATTAAAATAATCAGTTTACTACTGTTTGTCAAGTTAAGTGTAGAAAGGATTGCTTAATATTGCTACCAACAAAGACTAGGCTCTGCACTCTATGACAACAGACACTTTCATCAAAAGTTTAAAAGTAGTGATAAGGTTAATATTAAACAAATTATCAAGCCATCTTGCTTTTGTTTAGGCCTTATGGAGAGAGAAAAATAATTTAGCATGATTTTATAATCAGTAGATAATACCATATGAAAATAATGTGGAGCTCATTTACTACCACAACTTTACTGCACGAAGAAAGCGTTTTCTGCTTTAGTCATCTTGTCCATTCTTATGTGCATAATCCTAAACCTTACTTGCCTGATAACAAAAATTCCCCAGAAGACAATACTACAGAGAATGACAAAATGCAAGCACTAGAAAATCTGGCTAACAGGTGAGTGCTGAAAACCATGCTTTGGAAACAATAAATACAGTATTACATCACTTCTAAAATTAGAAAGGATATTGTATTTATATTTTACATTGGGGCAACTTGTATAATTATAATATTGCATTTTTGGACTGTTTTTACAAATAAATGGCAAATAGAAGAAACTTCTTCCAGTTTCATTACAATTCTGCTTTAACAAAATATGTTTTAAGTAAATTAAAACAGGATCATCAACTTACGTTACAGCAGTTGGACTCGCATTCATGACATGACACCGACTCAGGCACCAGTTCTGATAAAGGGAAAGATCAGTGCTCTGGCGATGATGTTGAAAAAAAATTGCAGAAAGGCCATTACATTAGAAGTGAACGGAAAAATGATAACTTAGTGAGAATGAATTGTCAAAATCTGAAATTGGAAGGCAATTGGACCTTGCTCGTACATTGTGCAAACAATTCTTAAAGGAAAGACTAGAATCAGTGCTGAAATTAAAAGTGCAGTCTCATCAACAATTATAAGGCAACATGTAGGACTTGCAGCTGAGATGAAAAGACTTTTGTGAATTCAAGATCAAAGTCAATGCCGTGTGCTTTTATGCCATGCCATCATTCAAGCTAAGGCTTCGAGTCTTTTTTAGGGACGAAAAAGACTGGTGTAGTGAGGAATCCAAGGATGAAAGTTTCAGAGCAAGAAGGGCTGGTTCATTCGTTTCAAAGCCAGATGAAGTAGTTAATGCTGAGATGCCACGAAAAAAGAATTACGAGATGAAGAGGACAACAATGATCCATTGTCTTCTTCACAGGCTAACTCTTCTGTTTCTCAAATTTTCGGTGGATGTGGCACTAGAAAGCTGTCCCCATGAGGTACCAGTTTCATTGCAGATGCAATGTCTGGATAATTAATGTATTGTTTAGTTTTGCTTGAATATCCAGAAAAATTTGTCATGCAAAAGCAACAGTCAATTTGATGATCTTTGGGGTCATGGTATATCTTGGGAACTGCAAATGGCATACTCTTCTTCTTATTCAGCCACCATGTCAAGCCAGATGCGCAAACTGTACAACACACATGGAGCCCAATGTCTTTTTTGGTCACCAATTCTACGCCTAAACAGTGGTAGTAAGCCACCTTTACTTTCTGCGTGATGTTTATCCTTCGTGAAACCGTAATAAATTTTCCAGGGTGAATTTTACACTTTCAGATTTCACTTGAACTGGAAGAAGCTGACATTTCTATTGAATTTCTGAAAAATATAAAAGAATCTACGTTCACAGAACTAGAGATTAAAAGATTTTAAAAACGATTTTACAAAATTTGATTATATAGTGGCGGATAATGATGCAAAAGAAATTGTACTTTGTTTTGACTACATGCTAAGCAAAGTGTCCAACTGAATGATTCAGATGTTACTGAGAGAAAGACATCTGAGTCAGCTCCTTTTATGTTCAAGCAAGGGACTTCTCAAATGTTCTAGCAAACTGAGCATGAGGGTTCTGTTATTCCTGGGCTGATTTAATGAGTGAGGGAGGGAATGAAACAAGAATGATGTAATTCACTACATTTATATTGAGAACAAATAAAATAATACGAACAACATATTTGGAGTTTTACATCAATTACGATGCAGTCAATGTTTGAAGTTATCACAGATGTAAGCCTTTATCCATTAAATTAGTAAACTTTTATCACAGCACAATCCTTTTGTACTGAGTTGATTACATGGTATTTCACATACTGCTGCTAAAGTATTGAGGTATTTCATTAACTTGAAATCCAGAGGTGAGGGACAAATTCTAACTACATTTTTTAAATCAGTGCCATAAAATTACCCTGAATCACTTTTTTTCAGTAACATATTTTCTTGTCTATTGTTATCTGGCTGTACCAAAAATGTTAAATGTTATCAAGAATTTACAGAAGGTTTTAGTTCTAAAATCTTCTTGGGATGTATTAAAACAACAACAACAACAAACAGAATAAAAGAGTCTTTCAATTTATTGACACAGGAAATTAAAACAGCTGTATCCATTGTCACATGCAGCAGCATCTGGTACTCCCCTGTTTCTTTGCAAAGATTGTGTTGTTGATTTATTGGAATGAAACAGGAAACCAACAGGATTATAGTGATAATAAGATCTTTACCAAAAAGCACCTAATCAATAACTATAGGAGGTACTGGAGTTTTTATGAGAATAATGAAAAGAAAAAATACAACCAACAACAAATTTTACTAAACAAGACACCTGCTGAAATATTCTGAAAATGTCCATTTTAAAAATAGAAAACCAGTGTCAAGAAAATTAATGTTTTGCATCTCAGATGAGGCCACCCTAAACCAGGTTTTAAATGTAGAAACTATCAAATATTTAAAAGATTCTGACAGATTAAAATTATTAAACTTATGACTTTAAGATCCACTTGATTTTTTAAATAATTGCAGGTTTCTGACGATGTAGGGACAGTCACAAATTCTTTGTTATCTGCAGTAAGTAAAAGAGTCAAAATAATGAATGCTCAGATTTAGTATGGCTTGATATTAGAAAACATTTTGGTAATAGAATTGTTAATAAATAAAATAAACTGCTGGAAGTGGTGGTTATTAGTAAGAGATTAATTAAGATCTAATTTTAAAATCATATTGATATGCATTTTGGTTTCTCTCGGGTCTTTAACAGCAAAAAGTTTCTGATCCCTAACAATGTTAAATAAAGTGAAAATAGAGTGCGCTTTTCAGAACTGGTTTTCTGACCTTGTACATCAAGTGAAACGTAGCTGCATGTGTTTCATAGCAGCACTGCCAGCTGTTGAAGTGACAGAGTTGGCTATAAGTGTTACAAATGTCAGTCAACATAGACTGCTTGACAAACTACCTGCCTACACATACATCAAAACCACAATTTTCTTGCAGTGCAACAAAAAAATCTAATAATTTGTTTGAACCTAGAAAAACAAACAAACTTGTTCTATTATCTGACTATTTCAGAAAAAAGCCAGATGATTTCCAAAACGTTTAAAATATTTTTAATTCCAGATTTACAAAGCAAATTACTGAAAAAAATGTGCAAAGACTATTAAAAACTTATTGGTCATTATGCATCAAATAAATAAATTTTAAGAGAGTGCCCAACTGATCCTCAGATTTTGATGCTTTTACTGAAGATACAGTCAGCTCCCAAAGGTTTGTAAAGTTGTATCCCCAACCTTTTACTAGTTACAAATATACAGGGTTTCAGTTGTAGTGTACTCAGGTCAAAACTGATGCTTCATTTAATGCATGTGACAAAATCCCCATTTCATTGATCAATAGCTGCAATCATAAGGCAGTTATTGCCGTGGAACTTTTGTTCCTGTCAATTTTGTAAATTCCAAGCATCCTGCCAGAAAAGGTCTATGAATTTAAGTTTTGTTGCAAAGACCTAAAATGAGCTTTTCAACATCAGTGTAAAACAGGGCTCCAAAAATTTCGATAACCAGCAAGACTTTCTAGTCACCAGCTAAAATAAGGTCACAATAGGGAAGTTAAATGAATTTTTTTGCTTTTTTTAGGCAACCAAAACTTAATTAATTAACAAAGTAATTGAAAATTACTTTATATCACTCATTCTGGAGTTCATATTTTTTGCATAAGTGGTCTTAAAAAGCTTCTGAAGATGATTTTGGTTTAAGTAGATTTGCCAACCTCTGAAACCTGTGGTTATTTGAAGCTACCTGCTGAGCAATGAAGGTCAGAAAGTTCAGCAATTGTTTTTGTTGTGAGGTGAAAATCCAAAAACATGCCAGTACAGATTGTCTGTACAAGCAACTTTTAAACTGCTTGTATCGGGTTTGACTAGGTCCTACAGGTCTTTATGCTGCAAGTGGTCACTTCTTTTGTTTTTCTCCTATCTGCATTCTTATATTTTCCATGGCATGTGTATCAATTACACTCACCACACATAACTGGCTGGTCGTTTCTTAAAATCAGATGTAATGTGATTTATAAAATCAGTTTTTCTTGCCATATGAGATCATAAATCATGAGTATATTGCTTTACTTTTATCTTATAGTTGGCATGATGGCCTGTACAGGTCAATTCATGTTCATGCAGGTTTTAGTAAATACTTAATATCATCCTGGTAATAGTTTTCACTACTGGTATCATTGATGGTTATCAGAGAAGAGTTGTCAACTAGATTTTTTTGGTTGATAATGGTGATGGCTTATTTTTGGAGCCCTGACATGAAGTCATATTTGAAGCTTAATAGTTTGCAAGCTGAGCACTTGTGAATCACTGTTAACTGTATATCTGTTATCTTGGTATCAAATACAAATGAAAGTATGAGCATTCTACCAATTGAACATGTGACTCCCAATTTAATAGGCTAAAATGCTCATGTGGCTGAATAAATGTTTGTAAACTTCATGTATAAAAAGTAAATATTTGAAGTGTAAGAATGATTAAAACACGTTGTCATTTTGCTTCTAAGACATGAAACCATCCAACAATGTGTTCATATTCTGAATACTCAAAACTCAAAAATTTCTAGTGAATTTATGCTCTTTTTAATATCCTTTCTTACATGTACAGTATGGCTGAACAGCAAATTTATTATGGACTAAAAATGTTAAGGTACTAAAATTTATTTGGCTTCAAGTTTTGATAACTTATTTAATAATGCTAGTATTCTACTAGCTTTGTCAGCAGTTGAATCCATTGTTTCCTCGTGTTTAACACTTTCCCAAAATTCTGAAACTACATTTTAAACTCCAGTATATGCTATGTAATAATTATAATTGTCTTTTTCATGATTGAATAATGTATTTTATTGTGTTCAAAAAATTCGGGTGGTTCTGAAACTTCTCTTTTTTTGGACCTAGTATAAACTGCCATATCTGGAAACGTGTGTGTGTCTATAGACACATCTGCAAACTACTGAAGTTAAACTAGATGAGCTTTACCAGGATCACTTATAAATGTAATATTTGTATTTTTCATTCATATAAAAAAAAAAAAAGATACACAGATAAACTGTCAGTTTCTGTAAATATTCTTGAAAACTGAGTGTCATTAAGGCCTGAAGCTTTATTAAACTTAAATGATTGTGAACATACCTTCTGTAACGACTATCATTAGGTATGCTGGTTCTAAACTTAGTATATCGAAGTCGTCTTCTAACTAAAAAAGGAAAATTAAATTTTGCATACCATTTAGATGTGTCTAGTTTTACCAGTTCTTTCATGAAATACTGTACGGACAGGAGTCCACTCCAGCTCGAGCAGTTACATTGACGTACATCTTTTGCTGGTACTAGATCGAGAGTCGGCGACTGATGGCCTTTCGGCTCTAAACTGTGTTGGCTGGACCCCCTACACGCAGGACTTACCCGGAAGTTTCTCCGGGTGGGGTAGTTAGTTATCCCGATCACCCAGCGCTGAGGACCATCTCTGCTAAGGTTCCACTCTTACGTCATACTTTTCGTCGCTTCTGCAACCCCCTTCGAGGAAAAAGTAAGCTGATTTAACATGAAAACACCGGGAAACAAAACGACGCCAAAGGAGGGAATAACGGATCTTCCCTAAACGGCAAACAGTTCGCGTACTTCTCCTTAAACTATATCTGGCAACCGCCCATACAACTCACGACCAGCACGGACGCCATTAGGTATTCTGCATCGAATATCAACTTGTACACGATAAAACAATAATTAATAACTGCAAATAAAATACCAAAACTCAACACACGTCCTATTAATAATAATTTCTGTACTTAACTATGTTAATTATTATTTAACCTAGTTGTAATTATAGCGTTGCTATGTGAGAAAATTTACATCCAATGAAAATACGACAATAACAATAAGCCCGGGATTAGTTACAAGCGGCCCAGGTAGCTGTCAGGGTGTTGGGGAAGAAACCAGAAGGAAGAATGCCAGGTAAAAGAAACAAACAATCAAACAAGAGTGCTTAATAGTAGAAGAAGATTCAGGATTTAGGCTTTAAAAAAACAAAACAAACGTAATTAATTCTAGTAAAACACTTAATTTATGTCAGTATTTCTCCTCAGAAGTGGGATAGAAACAGGTTCTTGTGTAGAAGCTGAGTCACCGCAGACCGGATGGATGTTTTACCTGAGCTTCTTCATCTGCTGCCACCGTCTACATGGATTCACTGTGAATTTATACTTTTACCATAGACAGATAATCTTTCTAAAATGTTATGTACCCTTCTACAATGCTTACATAATCAGTACATAGAGAGACGTATATGTAACAAATGTGTTGATGTAAAGGATGGGTTGGGTAGAGTAGCGTATAAACAGAACAGCTCACAGAATCAGTATAAACAAGATAGCTGCAAGCGGGGCTGGATTATCTATTTAAGCTGGGAAAGAATAAAATGGTCAGATCTACTATGAAACAGCATTGGAGTTTTTGCATTATTTTGGGCTGAACTGCGACTATATTATTTGTTGGGGAGAAAGAATTTGGATGTTCTTAATAATACATTTGTTTTATTCTGCTGGGATCAGCTAACATTACCTCTTTTGTATTATGTTTATTTTCTGTTCGTACCACGTATGTTTGCTTTTATTCAAATTCAAAATAGGTAGTTTTGTAAATTAATAGATTTGGAAATATACAAAATCACAAAAAAAATTAATTTTTTTCTGTTCCATGGAAAAACTCAGTTAATAAATTATAAATTATTAATGAAACTGAATATAAAATTCAACAAAATAGTGAGTTACTACTTAACTTTGAATTTTCACGTGCTACAGAAAAAAAATTAATAATAAGGATGTTCAAATGAAACCTGGCTGGATATCAATAGAGTGATGCCATTTCAGCTGGATTTCATTTGAACGATCCTAGTAGTAACAGTATGAAAAATATTTATATGTATGTGGAAAAAGTACAGCTTTATAACAAGTAACTTTTAACACTAATTGGTTGAAGGTCTAATGTAAGTGCTCACAAAAACTTTAAAAATTAAGTATTTTACGTTTGTTAATTTCTCTTTTCAGATTCATTTATGTTCTTTTGTTTGCATTGTTTTGCTAGACTGAGCTAGGTTTACTTTTCTTAAAAGATTTTGACTAATAATAAATACAAAAAAACTCCACAAACAAACTAATTTAATTAGCACAGTAGTAATCCAGGTGACAGAATTTATAAAATAATAATAATAAAAGAGCCAAATATTTGGTTGGCTATTCTTTAGAAACATGAAGTGTTGGAAAAATAAAGTTTTTTAACATTATGAGATGCAATAACAATACTGTGAACAACAGTACATATGTAGAAATTGTGTGATCTAGTGGGAGTGAACCAGAAAATGGAAAGTAAATAAACACTTGTGATTGGATGGTTACAGACAAGGTGTTTTCATGTGTTGAGGCAATCAAAACAAGCAGCAGGAGGTAAAAGTTATCTTTTAAAACGTAATAATGATTCAGCATGTTGCCAGTGCACCTGTTACAGAGCTGATAAAAAGTATCATGATTTTTTGAATTGACATATACAGTGCAGAAAGGACTGAAAAATGAAACTCAAATGTTAACTGTCTACTTTCTTAACAGCAAAACTAGAACATAAAACGTCTCTGAAAGCTAAAAAAAAATTGACAGTTAGCTTCTAATATTAATTTTAAAGAGTGAAATAGTTTAGTTATTGACTTGACATGGACTCTGAATTTCATGTAATTAAAAAAGGATGGCAAGGAAAAAATTGACATTGTTAAGAGATGATGTATGATAATTGAAAGGAAAAGTATGTAATCTTCAATTCCAAGTTATAATTCTGTGTAGCAATGGAAACACAGTGAACATTGACTAGAAAATCATGATTATCTTTCATTAAATTAAAATATAAGAAAATTTATAAAACTTTTTGTTTTAAATGAATTTATTTTAACTTTTATTTTATTTTGTTTTACATGCTCTGCGTTTTTTATCTGCTTATCTAAAAATTGGAAAAAAATTGTATGCCATAGAACAAAATATCCAAGCTTGTATTTCCATCGCCAAAATTTCACAGCAGAGAGAAAATTGGCAGTTGTAACATCAGATGTTACCATGGATTTGCTTGCAGTATCTTTTAACCTTCAGACTATTTAACAATAGCTGAGATTGTTCTTTATAGCAGCAATTCAAACTAGATAGCATTTTGTACTAATTCAGTTTTCTATAATTGGTTGAAGGCCACTCACCATCTATAACACACTGAAAAGCATCTGGAAATTTGTTCAAATGTCTATCAGCAAGGCAGAATTGATGTGTGATTATCTGTTTAAAAATATGTTACATTACAAGAACAACAAAACAGCAACAGAGCTTTTTCATTTATAGCTGTTCACCATTACTAATAACTTACTTGACCACTTTTACAGTTACATCTTTGCAGAAATTGCCAAGTAATAATAATTACACTTCAAAGGGCTACAAATAAATAATAAAGAAATGTTAAGACAGAAGCCAGTATAAGTGCAGACTCCTTTTGAGTGATTACAGCAAAAGAGCTATCATTTTGGAAATTTGTTGAGGTTATACAGTATAAGTGCAAGCATCATTCTTGTTCCTGAATTTTTTGAGCCTTGATTTATACTTGGTATCAGAAATCTTTTAAATCTATTGTAAATATTGATATCAATTATTAGACCCTATTTGATGAGTAAAGAGGTGGAGTTGGATTGCTGTCTGAGTTGAGAAACATTTTAAATATACAGTAAACAATATGTTATCCGACCATAATGGGACCCGGAGAGGGTTGGATGCTTTCATTGACTGTTTTTAAACAAGTGTTGCTGCTTATCCAACAGTTTATTTTTTGTTTTTCCTTCAGTTCTGCTCATTACTAAGAACTATGCAATTTCTTTTTTTTTGGATTGCCTGCTGCAGCACTAGCCAAACTATTATTAGTATTATTAGATTACATATTGCAAGGATTAAAATTATTATCATTGATAGAAATCACTAGCAAGGAAGAATCCAACTGATCAACAAACAAGCAAAAAGTGTAAAGAATGCTAACCATCTGACAGAAGCGATCTGAGTATGCACAGTGAATACAACTTCACTGGTGACCAACTCATGAACTACAAAGGTTGGATATCTGGAGGTCAGATGGTTTTAAAGGATAGATAAAGGCTTTACATTTACATTTAGTTGAATAGCTGTGACTAATGACACCCAGTTTATAAACAAAAAACTAAAAAGATCTCTGAATATAATGAGCCACCATTATATATGTGCTTGTGTGTGCAAATGTGGTTTGTTCTTAATATCAGCTTAATATAAGGAAAAAAAAAACTATATTCAAATTTATTTCAAATGTGCATATTTTTTTAGAATAGTTAATTTTACTACAAGCAACAACAGGTTCATTGTTTTAATCCAACTTTCTGACATAAATGTAAAAAATCCCTGTGGAAAATTTAAAGTATAAAACAGTTTATATGCTTATGTATATAATATTTTGTTGGGAAAAAATCTACATAATATAATTTTTCTCCCATGGGAAATTTATTAAATGGAGTGAGCACAGAATTAAAAGTAGTTTAGTTTTTAGGCTCAGTAAAGAAACTACAGAAAGGGACTGCTGGAATTCTACATAGGTAACAATTTTATTTACCTTTGATTATTCAGTTGTTGTTTTGATTTTGTAATAATGTTGTTTATAAACAACATTAACATAAAACTTCTGTGGAACATCTAAACTTACCAAGCGACTTGGAAATATCCTATGGTGAGATCTGACAGTTATTTAGTCATCAGTCATAATTAAAGATAAACATTTGGAGAGAAAATTAATGATATAAGATAAAATTAAAAGACTACAAAAATAAATTAATTAATTACATTTTTTAATTATTAATTTGAATTAATATGACTGACTTTCTAGTTAATTTAAATATTAATCAAATTGAGTTATGCCAAACTTGTAATCTAATGATTTTGATAAATTTAAGTGAATATGCATATTATGATTGGAATAAATACACATCTGATTTGCATATTGCTAGATGTTTATTTATATATATATTTATATTTCAATTTCTTATCCAGAAGTTGCATAAATTATACCACCAGATTGCACTAAAAATTTAAGCTTCTTATTCAGTTGCTGGATGTTTGCTTTTGAATTTTACTCTTATATTAATAATTTATTAGTTGTTTTGCTAAATACATAAACATTAAAAAAGAAATAGGATAAAAGAATAAATTTCAATTTAACCTAGCTGTGTCTGGTTCTGGGAAGCACACCGGTATCCACAATGCAGTTGGACTGGGAGATGTCATGGAGCTGGAGGCATTGGTGAAATGTGGAGCCAGCATCAATGAAATTGACGAGCGGCACATGTTTACTCCCCTCCACACAGCTTGCAATGTGGGAGCACTAGAGGTAAAAGTTCTCTTAGCACTGAAATTAATCTCTCAAAAATTATATTTAAAAATGTAAATTTTAAAATTTTTTGTTAAAAATGCTTAAGAGAGAAATATTTTAAAAAGCTAGCTTGAGAAAGATCAGAAAAAAAGAGTACCTGTCTTATCTACTGCTTTGAGGACTGACTGATGGACTGTGATAAGTGGTAGTGTTGGAAGAAATGTGTTTGGACCTTACTGGGTAATTATTGTATTTTTCACGAGCCATGATTCAAGTGGTGATGTTAATAATCTGTGAAATAATAAAAATTGTTTCATGGGCATGTTAATAAATAATATGTCATTATATACAACTAGAGGGTTAACTAACAGAAGTTAATCTGTGTTATACCTGTGTCTGTTTGTCTCTGTTTAGAATGTTATTTTTCATTGGAAATACACAAACACCAGTAGTTGATTTGCTCTTATTTTATTATTTTTCTGAGCAGAAGGGCTTGAACTAGTCGGTTCTGAGCAGCAGTGATTTTCTTACTGTTTGAGAATGTATTTACTAACCATGAATCTTGCCATCAGGGAGTGTTATTCATGTTGGTTCCCACCAAAGGTGATCTTCTCAACAGTGGCTTGCATGTGTAACATGGCATGATAGATGTTGGATGAAGCTTTTTGAAATTGAGGATAATAATGTGATGTCAGATGATGACCTTAAGGCTTTCTAACATAGGGTTAAGCATGGAATTTTGGCAATCATCTTTTGCAAGACATATGGGGACACTATCAAGACAGATAAAAGGTGGCTGGATACCACCAGTGAACATTTACCCCAGCAAAACCTGTTCAAACATCAAATCTAGTTCCAGGGGTTACTTTTAAAAGTAGTTATTACCAGTATCACATCACCTTTGCAATACCTAGGCCATATGAACTAGCAGCTCTCAAGCCTTGAAGAGAACCAAGCTACTAGTGCTTGAGATTCATGGAGCACATAAACCAATACTGGCTGTCTGCCTTGAAATTCACTGGAAATGCCACAGGGACCCATTGGACTCCTGAATACCACAGACTACATTCAAGGCACAACTGTAACTGGGAGGTTCAAAAAGAAGACATCACAACTCTTAGATACTTCTCACCTCAGAACAATTATAACTTCAAAGAGGGACACTAATCAAACTATAGTATATAGCACAGCATCCCAGTATTTACTCTGCATAGTTTACCTGTTAGTATCCAGTAAATGTATTTTCTAAAATAAAATGGTTTTTCTAGACTATTGGATTCTCTTTTATATACACATAGTGGTTTAGTTTAGTGGCTGCAAGGAGGTAGAGAACCATCTTGACCTATGCATGGTCTTCATAAAAGAAATATATCAACAGTTTTTAGTTTGATTCATAATTATTCCATTCTTTTTTAATTCTCTTACTAAAAAAATGTTTCTAACATCTAGCAAAACCAGAATCTTAACCTAATTATGGCCTCTACTCTAGCATTAGTAACTGCAGTAGATATATTATAACTAAACAGTACATAATGTATTTACTCCAATTCCATATCCAAAATAATATTTTTTTCTATTTTACAGTATGTATTTTTCACAATGGGAATAATTTCAATGTATTGACAGAACATTATTGGTACTATCGGGACTATCTGAAAGGTGCTAAACTGCTGAAATGTCAACAAAGATCATTTTGAGATGATGATAACAAATGAAACACATTTTTTCCAACAACTTGTATACAAAATAAAATTGAAGATTTAATGTTATTTTAATATTATTTTGTTGTTTTGTTTTATCATTTAATTGCTCTCTTTCTTTCTCTGTTTGTTCTACAGTGTTGCCATTGGTTACTCTGGCAGGGTGCTGATGCTATGGTGACCACTCCCCAAGGCTGGACCCCTGCTCACTTAGCTGCCATTAGGGGTCAAGATGCATGCATGCAGGTACAATATGTTAAAGATTTTAGAAGGATGGCTGGTGATCTAATGGTAGACTACTACTGGACAACCAGTAGGGCCTGGGTTTATCCCAGTCAGGACTGGCTTAGTTTGGCATCTTGCTCCTTTTTATCAGCCAGCCAGGTTGGTGGACGTTCCACATGTAACTCTTGATTGGTTTGCATCTTGACCGCTGCTCAAGAGCCTCCTTCAACTATACCTTCACTACACCTCTTTCTCACTACTGTGATATGTCCATGGACCTCAGTTATCAGGGCAGGGTTTGACAAGACAATGATGACTTAAGAATACCACCACAGCAACATTACTATGGATTTGGCAGATACTCATTCTTTCTAAGTATTGATAGTAATAACAACAACAATAATAATATTACAAAAAATAATCTCCTCCCTGTAAAAGTTAGGTTTATATTCCTTTATTAAAAACTGGTTTACAAAGATTGGTCACATCAGTAGTCTTTGTATACAGCAAATATTTGTGTATATTGCCATGTCTTTAATGTGTCAAAGAGTGCAAAATCTGATCGGTTTGGGGCTTTCCCACCACATCATTGGTAGTAATTTAACTAACTAATAAAGTGATGTTTCGGAAATTATTCCCTATTGTTATTATCAGATTTAGTTCTGAAGTGTTATACATGGTGTGCAAAAACAGCTGATATTTTTACTTTGGCCTTGGAGTGGCTCAGCAAGTTAAATAGTTGGCCATAGATCAACATGACTAAAGGCCATACATTGGTCAGTATTTTTTTATCAGTGCATTATGTGATATTGCTTGTTGAAAGATCTTTTTCTGTGTGCCTCATTTTGTTCAAAGCAGAAACACATTATACTCTGATCAACACCATGTAACTTGTTGATACTTGTTGAATGAGGAAAGCCAATCAAGTAAGATCATGTGACCTTTCAAAATACCACCCTCCATAATTGAGTGGATTAAGAAAATAGTTACACTAAACATTTTGTATGAGTTATTTTCATTTCAAACTTAATGATTGCATCCTTTAAGTTTCAGCATCTAAATAGCTTAATAGTATGTGTTGCCATTTTGTTTAATGATCAAATTGCTTCCACAAAAATTGCATAAAGATGTTCAACAAGCCGAAATATACAAGGAACCAAATATCATAGCTTGGCAACCAACATGTCTTGGGCTTAAAACCAGATTACACTGCTGTAAAAATACATTAATCAGCTGGTTTAATTACTAGCAATAAAGAAGTGGGAAAACCCTTTCATGTTTGTCACCAAAAGTTTAGTTTTTCTTGACTCTTCTGCCCAAGTACTTGTATTGTATTAAAAATTGTTTACTTGTTTTTACATTATTATTGAACATCTTCCCTGCATTAGTAGCTTTGTATTATTATTATTATTATTATTATTATTATTATTATTATTAATTATTATTATTATTATTATTATTATTATTATTATTATTATTATGTAGCGCAGCCAATGAGAAACTTGGAAATCCTCTTCAGTTTATACATGCCTGTGACAATGTTCTGACATTTTAGGCACTAGCTAATAATGGAGTATCCTTGTCTGTGGCAGACTCTAGAGGGAGCAGGCCATCCCATTTAGCTGCAGCCCATGGGAATTCCTTTACCCTGTACACCATTCTCAGGAGTGGAGTGGTAAGTTGATGGTAAAACATGCAGTGTGCATTCTCAGTGCTTCTAAATTGAGGGATTGTCATTAAAGATGAACTCTCTGGCAGTTACACTATTTGGCTATTAACATATCATAACAGTTCACTGATAATAAAAATAACAACAGAAATCTTGTTTATCATCATCACTCAGTGAAGGCAGAAAAAGAATGCAAGCTGCCATTTCACTGTTGTGTCATCACAGAAACAGCATCAATTAATGTTGAAGATACTTGACACAAAGAAATCAATACAACAACATCATTTATAATGATCAAATAGCTGCCATTTATGTTTGTTCTAAAGGCTTAAGTGGTTATGATTAACAAGCATGTAATTTTAGGGGTCTTGTCACTGATTATGTACGTTTAGTTATCATTGAGTAATACACAAATTCTATTCTTTTTTTCCCCAGATTTTCTTGAATGATAATATTTATCCTTTGAAATATTCCTCATTTAACAAGGCTGATTTTCATGCTGTTTTTTTTCCCTTCTAAATGGTAAAATAAAAATCTTAGAATTTCCAAATTCTGACTTTCTGGGTGGTAAAATGGTTATAAAATGACTAGCAATAAAGTATTTTGGCTTGAGTGATATGAAGTAAAAATGGAAAATAAATAGCCACCTTAGTGATAATTATGACAATGTATTCTGCAGTCAAAATGTATGCTGATTATTCTTCATTCTCTATAATATAAATTTCAAGGGACAGAAACCCTGGCTAGATGAGTGTTTTCTCTTGATTTGTTTTTAGATTTTCTTTATCATTGTGTTCAGGACATTAATGCTGCAGACCGATGTGGATGGACTGCTGTTCATTGTGCAGCCTATCACGGCCGACTAGGTTGTCTACAGCTGTTAGTTAAATGGCAGGCAAGCACAGATGAGGTTGATAACAATGGAAATACACCTGGTAACTAAGCACAGCATACACTCACTGTAACTCCCTTTGTTGCTATGCTCTTATGCTATCTGTAAAGATGTTCATCATCAGTTTGAACTTTAAAGAGTTAAAAATTTCAATTAAAAAAAAGTTTTTTTTAGTTTATTTGCCTATAGTAACTATAAAACTATAAATATTTTTTTATTGGCTGCAAGAGTTATCTTCCTTATTGAATTCCTGCTACTTTATCAAACAATGCCTAGAATAAATTCAGTCCAACCAAAGTTTGAAAGTTCTAATTCAGTCATCACCATTATTATTATTATTATTATTATTATTATATATTATTATTATTATTATTATTAGTTTAGTTCAGTTTTTATTTAATGAAGTTCTTGCTTGCCACCTAAAATACTGTTCCAAATACATATTTGATATGAGTTTCTAATTTCAAATAAAACTTCGCAAATCTGTTTGCCTGCCCTGGGACTGGAATTAATCTGTCATGTAATAGTACAGAAAAACAAAAAAAAACAAAAAAAATTTAGAAAATTAGATTCATTTTAATATGCAAACTCATGTGATGTTAATTAAATATTCATGTTTGATTAAATTTAATTTTAAATCAAATTTTTATTTAGCTGATGGCTGGCTGTGGAATTGCCACATTAATACAGTGCATTCATAGGATTAGAAATAATTTCAATGGTGTAACCTTATATCCTGCCAGCATCTCACTAGTTCTCTTGAAATGAAGAAAAGGATTCAGGATTGAATAAGATGCTAAACATCCACTGAGGTAATAAGAAAGACAAACTTACATCAACATTTTGTAGTACATGAATATACAAAGCCTCTGAATAGAAACAAAGCTTGTTTTTTTTTCAAAATACCTGATTCTTAAGTCTGCCTTTTCTATTAAAATAGAAAATTTCTGAAATCAAATTTTCTGGATGCACAGAAAGTCATGCTATGTTTCTGTGCACTAACAACATGAGAAAGACAAAAGAAGATGGATTATGATCCTTCACTAATTTATGAAAATAAAATTAGGAAAGACTAAAGTTAACCACAGAAACAGTGGATTGAATATTTATTCAGAAATACAGGTAATACTAGTTATATTCTGAATCACAATTCAGGTAAAACCAGGATCAAAAGTAAAATAGAAATAAACTATGAAAAAATCGTCTTTCATATTTCAAAGAAAATGACTTAATAAGAAAAAAGATTACATTTATATTGAAAAGAACCAAGTTATTTTAATAAAAGTCATTTTAGATTATTTTGACTATCTTATAAGAAATCAAGCTATTTTTACTAACCATTTCAGTGAAAAATCTCTCTTCATGTTTTTCAGAATAGATTATTTAGTATATCATCAATAAAGTAACTTTGGAAGATTCTTGCTAAATGACAACAATGAAAATTTATATTAAGTTAAGTATTTTCCTTTATTATGGTTCCTTGTTTTGGTAACAGTTAAGATTAAGGTGTATTCTAGGACGTAGCTGCTGATGCATACTAAATGGGTAATCTTTTTAATCTGATAGCAAATATGAACAGTTATCCTATATCTAAAGGTCATTAAATCATGCCCTTCTCCATCTCCCTTCCAAAACTAAGGGAAATACTGTTAAAAAATAAAGAAGGCAATATCACCAATTATTAGAGAATGTATCATTAAATTTCAACTGATTCTTTTTTTTGCAGCGCATCTTGCTGCTATGGAAGGCCACCTACACTGTTTAAAGTTTCTAGTCAGCTGTGGAGGATCACACCCTTTAAATGTCTTAGGGGCTAGAAACGACCATGGCGAGGCCCCTAAAGATCTAGCACAGCAGTTTTATAAGAGTAACACTGTGGACTACATCAAAGAAATTGAGTGGGAGCAGCAGCATCCAGAGGAGGCAGAGAGTAAGTGAGATATGTGCACTCACAATTTCTTTTTTTTAATAGTGAACTTTTTAGTGAAAGGGACTTTATTTTGTTTGAATCCTGCCCATCTGACATTTTTTGGGTAATGTACCTATATCAAACTTAACAACAGGAAACCTTAATTCTATTAAAAGCAAGAAAAATCGAATTGGCAGTAACATAATTTGAGAACAAATACATGAATATTTAAAATTCATCCTCACTGTAGAAAAAAGCAAGTTTGCTATGTAATATTAAGAAAAAAAACAATAAAAACACACAAAGTGGAAAACTTGAAAGAATAACATTCAAGCAAATTAATAAAAGATAGAGAGGGTGGAATGGGTAGAATGGAGCTATTGAGGAGGGCAGCATGACTGGTTAGAAATCTGATAATGCAACCTGTATATCGATGCCTCTCAGATTAGATTTAGGTCAGAATTAAGAGCAATATTGTCTAACGAGGTTGATTTCTTCCTTCCACACACAAATATGCAGAATCTTTTCTTAACATTCCCACATGTCTGAAATACTGCTGATACTTGCTCAAGGACTAACCCTGACAGGTAGAAAAGAAAATGTACACTAAAACAGAAGTAGAATACTAATATTATGGAATAAATAAATTACTTATGTGTCACTGGTGCTGGTGTTTGATTTAACATGATCAATGTGGAGATAAAACATTTGGTCTACTTCCTAAATGTAATTTTTGCACAAGTCTCAAATTACAAGAGCAGATGTTTTGTTTATGTTGTGACGATCCACAACCAATACATCTACCTGTTTCTTTTTTGTCAATAATTGAGATTTTTTTTATTTGGTTCAAAATTGAAGTAGAGATAAGCTGACACATTTTGAGCATGGAAATATAAGCCGCTCCTTACCCGAATAATTGCAAAATTTCTATCAGTTTGGCCCCATTGTAAAATCTCAACTATTTAATTGCATTTATAACGTTTTTATTATCATCATCACTGCATATTTCACTACTGATACTCGATGCAGTTTACTGTGATTAAATGTACAGTACATTTCTTCACAGTAGATAAAACCCACTAGTTGTGTAAGAAAACTCTGCTGAAATTTAGTATTAGTTAACATTTAGTTACGTATCTATTATTTTGTTTTTTTATAGAGTAATTTCACCGATATATAAAAAATTCCTGCACTCTATATTGTAGTCACTTTTTACAATTGGAATTCATAGAGTAACTCCTGGCTTCATAAGAAAAAGTTGCACCAGGGTTTTGTGATGGTTTTTTTATGGAGAAGACACGTACTGCTGCAAACCGTAATTTTGGTCCTGCCAATAAAGTAGCACATCAAGAATAGATATTTCAGTGATCTCTCTTCTTTTCAACACTGATTTTCTAAGTCAAATACACACAAATACATGCACTAATGAAGTTAAATGGTTCATGTATGACAAATGAGAACTTTCATTGGTGAGTCGGCAATTATGATGCCAATAGGTAAAACATGTTTTCTTCGATTTGATACAATATTGATTTTTTCAGTATTGTACTGTGAGAAGATTTTATTAATTAGATAAAACTTTTTTTTTCTGATCTCACATACCCAATATTTCAATTTGAGGTTTCATAAATGAATCTCTGTAGCTGTTTATTTTAAGTTAGAAAATTATAAACAATAGATTTTTTTTTATTTCCATATCCACTCATATAGATTTGGCTTTCCCAGCCCATGTTGCAGCCTATAATGGTGATCTGGAACATCTGAGGATGTTGATTGAGAATGGAGTGGTAAACATCAATGAAAGAGATGACAAAGGCTCCACACTCACTCATAAAGGTAAATTGTATTTATAACTGGCACTAAGATTCTCCAAAGAAAACACTTGATGATGCATTATTTATATTCTGTAAAGCGTCATTAGCAGATTTTTAATCCGTTAGTATATTCCATTAAAAATTGTGAAGGTTACTTAAGTGTTAGTGAGAAGCTTCAGCTCTAAGACAGTAATCTTAAAAGGTGATGTCTTTTAGATATAGCTTAATCACTCACCCTCTCATAGTATTTTTTTAAACTCATTTGCTTCACACATGACTGCCTATACCTGCTTCTTTTGTAAGCATTCATTTTTTTCTTTATTTGTGGTCAGCTGCTGGACAGGGTCATGTTTCCATTCTACAATGGCTGATAGAGATGGGTGCAAACGCAAACATCCTTAATAATGCTGGAGAGACAGCTAAAGATGTAGCCCAAAGATTTGCCCATTTGTCATGTATAAAGCTCCTTGGAGGAGATGAAGGTAAGAAATCATCTCTAGCTAGGTATTATTCAACATTCATTAGGTTTTTATTTTTTCTGTGCATGTGCATAATTAAGATAGGTCTCCATTGAAAGTTAACAAGCACAATACTCTTCTAAAGAGTTATTTCCTAGTCAGCTGAAATAGCTTTTATACTTTATTCATGATAGACATTTGTAATCTTTTCTTATACTTGAAAGACAACTATTTCATTTACCAGTTAAAATGATTTCATTTCCAGAAAGTAGAGGGAAAGTTTTGATATTTCCTAATAATTTCATTTTTAACAAAACTAACTAATGAAATTGTTCTGGCAATCTATCTTTCCCTCTTACCATGGTAGATTGTATAGCTAAAGTTAGGGTTGTTATGCATGAATTAAACTTGGAGGGGAAACAAATTTGATTTGCAAAAAAGAAAAAAAAATTCTTTCACTAAAGGCAACATTTAACAAATCTGAACCCCCTGCTTTTTTGTTTAACCCTTTAGCTCCAAAACTAGAATAACTCATGAGTGTCAGATATTATAATTTATCAAGTCTTCAAATATAAAAATTGAGATTTTACAAGTTAATAATGTAAATAAAAATTTCTTGTGTGAATTAACAGATGATGACATTATACTTGATGGAGATGATGAAACTACTGGAGCCATGTGTGGTAATTCTGAAGGTGAAAGAGTTCTCCAGACAACAAAAAAGCAAGAGAAAGAGTCTCGGGGTAATAACGTTATTTATTTATTTCAGCAGTCATAAGGAGCTGAGAAATGGCCATTAATATCACTATTAAATGCATGTAATAATACTGTCATACTGACTTGGGAGAGGGATGAACTTTGATGGGTTGTTAAATTTAATGTACTAAAAAGATTAGCCCCTCCTTACGTACAACACAACCACATATCAGTATCTTTTAAGTCTAAATAATAATAATAATAATAAAATAATAATAATATAATAATAATAATAATAATAATAATGCTGGATCTGTGACAACATTTGGCTGTAATTGATGTATTTGCTTTAGTTTAATGTTAAAATGTATGGTGCATCAAATCTCATTATGTAGCTGTCTCACCAACAACCTGCCCAATATTTCAGCATATGGCAGAAAATAAACTTGACAAAATGTGTTACAATAAATTTGTCAGAACATTGACTGCACAAGACTGTTCATTGAAATATCCCTTCATGTCCATTGGTGAATCCAGAAAAAGAATGGGTTGAGGGGCAGAGAAAACGTAAAATCTCAAGTAAGATCATAAGATGGGAATGTTTTCTCATCAGATTCTTGAAACCTGCACATTTTGCTTTTAACACCACTGGATGAAGCACTCCACATATTTATAAACGTGACTGCTAACAAGGAATTCTGACATCTAGTCTATGTTGTACCGCTGATCACAGGTGTTGTTCATACTAGACATTTTCTCTGAATACTTTAGTAAAATTTACAGTGGAAGTATAAATCAGGCCGTTGCAACCTTTTTTGATGACAGCATATCTGATTACACTGGACAACAAAATGAAACTTCTTGTCTGCCACTGACCAAAATGTGGGTGATCTTAGCTAAATCTTGGGTGCTGATTTCAAATCTGTAGTCAGAATTTGGCTAGGACCTCAGGTTTTTGAGATATGCATAAGGAGGAATTTCACCACTAACACTATATCATGACTTCTGTTATATAACTGTATAAAGCTTAAACAGCAATATTTGGTATTCAAATGTTTAATGTGAAACATATTTGCCATGATCAGACAACAGATGCATGAGAAAGACTGATAAAAGCAGTATGGGAGATATGCAATGCATTTAACTTACATAGTAGGTACATTCCAAATGTTCAAAAATGTTTCAGACACTTTCTTGCGCTTATGTGAGGTATTGGTCTCCCTTTGGAGGAACCAACAGTAATCACCCATGTTGGGATTGAATTTGTCCTGATATCTACTTTACATCACCTTTGTCTTGCTGGAACCTTTCACCATGCTCATCACTGACAACCCCTAGAATGGTTGGAAAAAAATTAAGATGCAAATGCAGAAAATGCATCTTTAGAGACAACCTGGCCTCCGTTAGCTGATATGCCATTAGCGTGTTTACCACATACTCAGCTCTATATTTGCCAAGAAAGTTCTGTACAACTAAAATAAATGCTTCCCATGCTGCAGACTCCAGTGGGTTTAGCTTAATTTTTGAACCCATCATCATGCATGAGTTCTCAAATTTCGGGCTCCACAAAAATTCCTTCGAGTTTAGCTTCACTTTTGTCGGCACCAAACTTCTCTCTTAGGTACTTGAAGCCATCACTGTCTTTATCCTTGGCTTTGACAAAGTTTTTCATAAAGCCGAGTTTGATATGAAGTGGCGGAAGGTAGACATTCTGAGGGTCTATCAATGGCATATGTTGCTCATTGTACCTGCCAACTATAGATTCCTGTTGAAAAGGCCAGTCTTTTTGAGTGTAATGGTTGGCATCATCACGGCTGTTCCAAAGACATAAGAAACACGTGTTTTGTGTATACTGCATGAGCTATAAGAACTGAAGGTTTTTGGTTACCATGATGTAACAGCACAGCTTTAAGGCTTAGTTTGCTATGGTCTATGAATAATCTCCGTTCGTCAGTCACATGCTATAACTAAAAAAACGTGACATCCTAGAGCAAAACAGTTTTTCAGATTTGAAATCAGCATGCGAAATACTACAAAGTAAGCATGATAATGTTCTGGTGGCAAAATCATTGTTTTACAGTGTTATTATTGTAAAATCTTTTGATTCTCTTCCTCCAAACAGATACTATCCATTTACACATACCAAAGAATGACTGACTAGTACTGTTAAGCACATCTAAAGTGGTCAGACACTTCAAATAAATCCTCAAAATCAAATGCACCTCTAGTATTTTTTATGTATGTATAGCAATTTCTTTGCTGTTTTGGGGAATTAGGACAAATTTTAAATAACTAAGAGGTGTTGCATAAATTCCTCCATTTTATAATGGTCATTACACAGGTTGAGAATCCCCTATCCAAAATCTTTGTGGCCGAATGTGTTCCAGATTCCGGAATTTTTCAGATTTTGGAATATAGATATGCCAGCATAATTTGGTAGCTAAACCACTTGGGACTGGGCACAAGTTCATTTACAACATTATAACTGCATATGGATACTTATAGTTACTGGTAATTTATGCAGTATTTTAAAATCATTTTGTGTATGAACCCATGAGAAAAAGATGTACATTTAACTATCAGAAAGGTAAGCTATCACTACAGTAGGCCTACTGGTACCACAGGAGTATTTGCAGGCCTTTCCAACATTTTCAAAGTGTATTCACACCAACAACAGCAGCACAGAAAAAGCAAAAAAATTACGGTGAGTAATTTGCGTATGTCAAGTGTTGGGACTCGCACATCGCCCAGGAACCTTCTGGAATTTTCCACTGAAGGCGCTTCAAAAATATTTCGGATTTTTGAGCTTTTCAGTTTTCAGAATTTTGAATAAGGGATTCTCAACCTGTATATAAATTGTGTAGCATTTCATCACACTTTAAGAGTTACAGTTCTGCAACTACGTGATTACAGAAGGGAGGGTTATTACACTCTAATTTTAATTTTAGAACTGATTAACTTCTTTTTCTTCCAGGCCGTGCTAAGCAGAGAATCCAAGAACTGAAAAATCTTTTGGATATTGCAAAAAAAAATTATTTACAACTTGGAGGAGTCTTACCAGAAGAGAAAGCAAAATCAAAAGAAATTCAAGATAAAGACAGGTGACTGTGTATGTTATGTGTGTGTGTGTGTGTGTGTGTGTGAAGGGGGAGCTTGGGGTAAAATTGTTAAAAAAAACTAAATGGATATCTAAGTTTACCTGTAAAGCTTAGCGAGCTTTGTTCTAACCATAAAGTACATGCCATTTATTATCAACAAAACATTTCTGTTGCTTGGAGCTCAGATATGCAACCCAAAACCACTTATTGGGTTTTTCCTAGCCACGGCAGAGATTTCTTGTTCAAACAAAATATCAAAATATCCAACCAGTCATCCTCACCAAAACCCAAACATGAAATTAAGTTGGCTAACATGCAGTAGTGGGATTTTTCATACAGTTTGGTATCATCATAATGGTTTTACTTGTTTTTTTCCACCTCAACAAATTTAAACAATCTGAATGATTTCAAAACCTGTTTTTGCTGAAGTATCTTTTCTACTTCACTACTATTTCTTGTTTACTTTTTTTTGAAAGATGGTCATCATGAGTGAAACTATTTTAATACACACCACCAGCAACACTGCTAAATTATTGCTCATTTGTGTTACTCCAATATATATACCTCATTCCAGAAGAGTCTGCGAGCTAGAAACCCAACTGGAATACGAGCGTTTACGACGAGAGAAACTGGAGGCTCAGCTAGATCAGTGTCGACAGGAAATTGCCTACAAGAATCTGCAACTTGACTGCACTGCATCAAATATAGTAAGACACTTAATTTTTTCAGTTCTACAATTGATAAGAATAGTTTATCTCCCAAAAAATTCATTATAAGTTATAAATTTAGCTTCCTCTATTACATTAAAATTGCTGAGTTTTAGTTCTTAAACAGCAGATATTCTTTTATAAATTGTTTTTTTTTTCTAGTTGGGAATTAGAGATGTACTAGTAGGAATAATGATAAGTAAAGAGATCAAAGACTTGACTAGTCATTTAATTTAAGTTGTTTATGTGTGCACAATGGAAATGGAATTTTAATTATTAGGGAATAGAAACTTGTTTCAGATTGTCTGTCTGCCTGTTGCTCATGATCTCATTTCAATCTAGATCACAAGATAAAAGCACTACACAGGCAGCCACGAGTCAAGTTTTTTTAAGCTTGTCAAAGTAAAAATTCCCAGTTTCCACATGTAGGTTGTTGCAAATGGCAGCAGCAACAACAAGTCTTACTTGACAGTGGATATCTTTGAAAACACTGATGCAAAACAAAGCAGTACATTTTTGTGGATTAAAGTTTGATGACTAAGCCTCACAACCAGAGTATTCATGGCATTAGCAAGTCTTTTTATGTTCAAACCACCTACATCAGACTATAGAGCATTTCCTCGCCGACCTTGAAGGCAGACAGAGTGAGTTGTCACCAAGAAAAAAATGGATATTAGGGTGTCTGTGGTATGTAAGAAATTCTCTATAAACAAATAAGCCTAACCTGAAATAAGTAACCATCTGACATTTAAATTTGCAAGCAGCCCGTTGCTTAATATTTTGTGATCCAGTACTGGTTTGCAATCCATACTTTGAAAACCATTGCCTTAGATGTACTTTGTAGATAAAACCAACTAAACCTTACTCTGTAGGTGCCATATGCCCAGGAACTCCAATTCACATATCTTCATACAGTCCACTTGTCCAGTGCTTTCGGTATCAATGATGGACACTGTATAACAGTGATTATAAGGACTGTCACAATTGGGTGTGGGGGCACTAATCCATCATAGGGTCAGTTGGTCCTGTTCAAGTCGGATTATCGAGTTACATCTCTTGAAAAGACAAGAACAGTCGTCTGTTGAAACTAATTTCTAAGCTTGCATTTTGGAAATCTGCAATTTTCACCACCATTATAGTTGCCCAAATTCAGATAATTTGTGATATTTAACTGACCTAACAATGCACAAGATTGTAATAGTAAAAATTAATGCTTTTAATTCTGTATTTAAAAAGATTTTTTATATTCAATATAGTGTGTAGGCAGCTCTGACGTGCACTTTACGAATAAACCCATGTACGAACAGTCTTTGTCTAAAAATGCTGTCTGTGCAGTAGGATGGCTCAGTCCTCAATGGCCTCCCTCAATTGTCCCAATTTTTTAATTTTTGGTGAATCATATCTATATTGGAAAAGCTCTGTAAAAAGTTTAAATGAGCGCTGGATACACCACCTCTCTGTAGCTTAAATGGAAATGGAATGGAGTTTTCTGATGGTGCATACATATGAGACCGACAAAGGCAAATCAGATAAGCTGGAGTTGCAGAAGAATGCATGCTGGATAAGTGAGTTTATACTTATATGTATCTGGTGGAATTACCACAGTATCTTAATATGTAAAATTTGTTCTCTTTTTCCAGGTGAGTGAGGAAGAGACTGAACAGAAATTTAAAAAGAAGAAACCACAGAAAAAGCTTAAAAAAGTAGATGACAATGGGTTTTTAATTCATAGGAATTCTGTAGCACCAAAGAAAAAGATCCATGCTAAACAGCAGTGAGATGTTGATTATTATTATTATTCAGGTATACATATAGACAGTTTTTAAAGCCTGTTAAATCAAGAAACAAAATCTAAATTGCATTAGTAAATCATACCAATGTCACCCAGTTAATTTTTCTTGTATGAAATTAAAGTGTTACACAGGAAATAGTTCACCTTGTTTCTCAAGGCATTTTTCTCACTTCATCGTTACTGGTAATCCTTGGTTCTTTTTTAATAGACAGAAACACACCAAATTCTACACTACTACAAAAATTCATTTTTAAATCTTAACTGTTGTTATTCTTGCTGTGTTTTTCCCTTCACTTTCAAATTTACTAAATATCCCAATACGTTTGTTTCTTGTTAAAAGCAATTGGCAACCACTCTAAATAGCACTACCAACCTACATTTCATTTGTTTTTTAAATCAGAAGTAATGAGAGCTTGTCTAAAAACTACAATTTACTGGTTGCTATGTTGTCATGTTGATTTTTTTTTAGTATCTTATTAAGTTACCCAACAACCTGACATATCATCAACAGGATGAGATCATGCATCGTTGTAGACAAAACCATGAAAACACCAACAGTGTTTGTGCACCAAGAACAGGAGTCCTAACCCAATGGCAGTGACTAGGAATGGAGTCAAGAACAAGTTTATTAGTTGCTTCCGTTACTACAAAAGTGGTGGAAACTTGAAAATAAACAGCACCTAAAACATTCCGTTTCTTTAAATACTAGCATATCCACATTAATTCTTAGATTTCTCTGCCATCCTACCAGATACAATAGGGTGGACAGGAAAAAACCTACATTGTGTGAGTTATGCCTGGAAGGTGCATCAACCTTTGACAACATGTGTTAATATATAATCAATAATTTTAAAAAGTGAAATCTGACAAGTGACAAATTTTAATGTTGGAATTCCATAGACTGACCTCCAACAAGGAACGGATTTACAAAGTAATGTATTAAAATATATATATTTAGACAAATGATTCAGCACATGGTCAGTAAATTCTAGAAATTAATGAACTTGTAGTATGAAAAAAACAATAATTAAAAAAAAGCAGCTACTGTACACATTTTCAAACACTCAGTCACTGTGAAGCTAAGGTTCATTCCTATGTTCAATTCTGCATGCTCAATGTCTTCTCAGTTGGAGATTTTCAGTAGAAAATTTTTAGAGAAATAAGAACCACCAAAAAACTGAAATTTTGCAAGAGTTTGAGAACTGATGATTTTTGCATTATAATGCTGGGTCCCGAGTTTTGATTTTTGTCTGTATTATTTTTCCATAGCCACCTCTTCCTTCATCAAAATCAGTTCTGTATTCATCACGCACCTAAAATTTAGAAAAAAAAAATTTAAAAGTTAAAACTCATAAAAATAGTATTTAAATCCTACAAAGATAAACTGTAACAAATTAATTTATACTTGGGTATAAATGATAACTATTTCAAAATGGACATTTTAAGCTATATGAAATACAGCAAATAACAAACTGTCTAAATACTTAATGTTGTTATTCCATGGGTACTTTTGGTCTGGCACTTCACTTCAGCACCCTACTGCTTAGCTGCAGGAGGAAAGCTACCCTGATGGATTGGTGCATAAGAGTAAGGAGAGATTCAATTGAGCAGACACCATAAACTACCATATTTTGAAATAGAAGTAATGCACACTGGATTGTTTTAAAGCTTTTGAAGACAGCAAATTTTTTTTTTTCACTTCAACAGCAGCATATGGAATCTGAAACAAATGTACCGCCATTAAGAAAATGCTCCCATAATTCAATGCTATAAAAGCTGGTTCCTATACTAAATGAAGGTAAAATCATCACAAATTTTCAACGCATTGCATGTGGGAATATTTATCAGGAGATGTTAGAAATTCATAGCATGGTCCATACACACCCATTTTTAGTTAGAATTAGAAGTCTTTAGAATTTTAACATGACTTTTCTATGGCTTTGTGTCTGAAAATAGTGAGAACAAAATTCCAGAGGAGTATTCCATAAGCTTTTGCAATGTATTGGTTTCAAAAGGCAATAATTTTCATTGGTTTCATGTTAAAATTCTCAAATATATGCATTAGAGAAATAAATGCACTTCTGCAGCCTTGTGTCCCTTGTTTTAACTGCTATGCAATAGACATCATTAGGTTTACACTAAAACCTTAGAAATTATTAGTTTCTCACACTAGACTATTTTATAAAAGTTACTCTTTTTAAATATAAAAACTTTGAAGGAAACTAGAAATTGTATTTCTGATAAATTTGATGTACATTCTTTAGATCTCACCTGTCCTCCACTTTTTCCTCGTCCATACTGCCGGCCTTCTTGAAACCCAACATCCCAGTCAGTCCGTATGATTCGATCATCAAGTCTAGTTCCATTCACATATCTCATTGCATTTTCTGCATCATCTCTTACATAATATCTATGTCAGTTAAAGAAAGCTATTGCAAAAATGTATGCTATTTCCAGGAATTCAGACAGCGTATCTGTGTTGCACTATAAAATCTCTATATTCTGTTAAAAACAAAACAGTGTTATATCAACGTTTAAGCTATGATGGAAAAGCTGGAAAGAATTCATCTTGTAAATTTGTCGTCTAGTTCCCAGATCACAAAGCCCCCTTTACTTTTGGATAAGATATCAAAGCTTAGACAATTTTAATTTTTAAAATTTTTTATTATATTTGAATATTGACCATTGACTATCCTTTCCTGAGCTATAGCAGAGTGAAAATATCTTAATGCAAAAACAGACTCAGCAAGGAAAAAATGCGTAGGTCAGAAATATCAAAGGCACTGAATTTCGTAGTAACAATTCCAAAAAACTACTGCATGTAAACATTGCTTGATAGCTACTTAACTCAAACCCAATCATGAACTGTTGATTTAAAAAACAATATTTATCCTGAAAGTAAAACAACACAGCATAGGAAAGCATTTTTATCATCACTGACAGATGTGTTACAAGATGGTGGAACTTCTCTTTCATTTCTTGTAACTTTTAATATGTAACAGCAAGAACTAACTAAATTTCCAGAGTGGCTCAGCATCAAAAAATTAATTTCTATATTTCTACACATGGTAATCAGTCAACAGATAAAGCATCCACACATCTACAAATAAGGAGGGCATGTCAAAAGGTACATATTGAAAAATGAATATTCAAAAAGAGAATATAAGAATCTAATAGATCAATAGCACAATCCAAGGTCCCAAGAGTATGACAGGCCAAATGCTAAAAATTGTTGTAATGGAAGCACCACCAAAAAGAAATCTGTTCAGCATTGCACATTAAAAAAAAAAAAAAAATTCTTCTGCATTATTCTTAATTATCTTTTTTTATGCTTTGATCAAAACCTGGATGTTTCAGCTCTAGTACTTTCTAAGTAATGTTGAGATTTTAAGAATATGAAGATTCTAAGTGAACTGTAGCTCAGACAATGTTATTGATCTCATGGGGCATTTTTGCTTAATATAAAATCAATAAAATATTTGGGCTTTGTCCTCAGGATAGTATTCTTTAAAGTATGTACTTGAGTTGTGAAGGGTTTTCTTTTACTTTACTTTCACCTCAGTGATTACATATTCACTTCCACCCTTTAACTATGGCGGAGAAAAGAACGAAAGATGTAAAAAGGCTATAATGAAAGTTACAACTAACAGTTTCTTAAATAAAAGTACAAGGATACTCTACAAAACAAAACCCACACGGTGTCTTGGTATGTTTGTCAAGACCCATTACAATCCGTTTCACATCTCCACACCGTGAAAACAGTTCATGAATTTGCTCCTCTGTTGTGTAGAATGATAGATTTCCAATATAAAGTGTTTTGCTTACCATTAACATATATTCTTGGTCCACTCGACTACCCTAGTAGTGGGGAAAAAAAAGGGTTAACTTTTTTTTTTTTTAAATCAGAGACATTCATTCATAAATCTTAGGGTAAATTATATATAGGAGGAATTTATTCTGTAGTCAGAAACATGTATCTCTGAATAAACCATATGAAAAAATAATAATAATAATAATAATAATAATAATAATATAATAATAAATATTTCTAAAAAAAACAAACAAATGAAACTATGTATCATTTGAATGGTGTAAGAAATGAGGAGGTAATTATTTTAAAAGTATACTGCAAAAATCAAAGGGTTAATAAATGGCCAATAGTGGTTTTTTTTTCTTTTCCATTTTTTATATTAAAAATGATTTTCCAATATTTATGTTAAAAGTGATAACCGAACCGACAAATTCCCGGTGGAGGCCAGCCCCCGTCAGTTGTTTCCCATCCACAGAAATGGTCGTAATACAAGCAAACATCGGGGACATCGAAAGGGGTCAGATGCTATTATTACGGGGCTGGGATTCATGTACAATACACAGAGAACCGACAAGAATTAATATCTATATCGTCAATGACTCCTGAGGCCGTTCAAATGAAACCCGGCTACCTTAGTATCGCCGTAAAGGTCATCTGGCCGGGTTTCATGCAAACTTAAACAGCGCATCCACACAACTCCGGATGCTTCCCCCCCCCCCACGAATACCTACTACGGGGTATAGCCTCGAATCCCACCAACAAGGAGGGTTTATTCTTTCTCCTTTATCTCCCCCATTTACTCGCCGAATTAATCGTAAACACTAACAGTAAGAGGAACGCGCCGGCCGGCCGGGCACGCAGAAACGCCGTAGGCTATTTCAAACAGAATCGCTAGAGACCCCTGAACTCTATCAACAGAAACTGAAGTGAAATTACCTTAAAATGCTGATCGCGGTAGGAACTCAAAGATACAGCGCCAATAGGCTTTTTTGTCCTCTCCAATGGCAAAGCCATATTTACATTCAACTCGGCACCACACTTCCACACAGAGTAGGAACGCAGTAAATCTACCCTGGTGGATCTGTCTGTATTGCACAGAATTTAGCTAAACTTTATTTTTAAACGTAAACAAAATTAATTTGTTTAAAATGAAGATCGCATGTTTTTGTTTTGTGGTGGGTTTTTTTTTTTTTTTTAAATATCTGTTTCCGGTTGTCGGAGTGAATGCTGTCGACCAGGGGTGAGTATCGGTTCTTCTTCTGCTTGTCTTCCACCCCGCCTTCGAGGAGGGAGAAGTGAAGAGTCGGTCTAATGAAGACCTGGTTTCCTTGGACCGAAATTAAGTAGCACAGCACGCGTAAAACTCGGGGCACTCGCCCGTCTGTAGGGGGCCCTGTGCTGTGCTGTGTGACCGTGGTTAGGTACAGGAATGGCGCTTCCTTAAATCATTATTGCTCAGGCAAAAACACCACCAACAAACCCGAACCTCTTGCAGATCCTTCAAGAAAAACCAAATTAACATCTTGCCATTGTCAGTGCTGTCTTTGGCTATGGTCCTGACAGTATGCGTGGGTTGTGCTGGAGCACCAGGCCTATCTATCGCCAGAGCCCTTTCTGTGTATCAGCTCCCCAGGCCTATCTATCGCCAGAGCCCTTTCTGTGTATCAGCTCCCCAGGCCTATCTATCGCCAGAGCCCTTTCTGTGTATCAGCTCCCCAGGCCTATCTATCGCCAGAGCCCTTTCTGTGTATCAGCTCCCCAGGCCTATCTATCGCCAGAGCCCTTTCGCCAGAGCCCTTTCTGTGTATCAGCTCCCCAGGCCTATCTATCGCAGAGCCCTTTCTGTGTATCAGCTCCCCAGGCCTATCTATCGCCAGAGCCCTTCCTGTGTATCAGCTACCCAGAAAACATGGATCCAACGAGACTCGACTCGGTGTTGATGCTCATGAAATGAAGACAGTTGCTGCACATGGCTGTTTTGTTTTGTGTTATCATTTGAGCTATCAATGAAATGCTGCTTTAAAGATAACAAAATACGTTTGATTACACGCAGAAATGGACCATGTTTAATTTGATAAATAATGTGAATGTTTGACTCAAACTTGGTGGTTAATTATTAGTTCAGTTTATGTTGCAAGATTCCTACACTTGTAATTACAGTGATTTTTAAAGAAATGATTATTTAAAAACTGATTAAAATATTAGTAAAAGACAGCCTTTCTTTTCTGGATGATGTAGGAGTTCAACACAGGATTATCCTGTACCTTTTAATGAATATTATACTAAACTCATTAAATACATTTTGCGCATTTCATTCCCTTACCCAGCCAGACTCCTATTTAGTAGGTAAACTTTCTTTGAACTTAAGAGTTATCAAGTTTGTCTATAAATGAGAAGAGTTGTGTCTTATACTGCAAAGATGAAGTCTAAACCTTTTGGGTTTTGAATGTTGATTTGTTGGTTATCCTTACAATTTTTTGGTATTTTGCTCCATTCTCACTGATAAAGGGACCTCAACAATCCCTTCCAAAACATATATTCACATTTGGATCCATTGAGCTACAGTTATCTGTTGATTTGTGAAGATCTATCATTTTAATCTATCTTCCTTTTGTTCACTTCAATTCAGAGCGTTATTGTAATGACATGCTGTATCCTTTTATTGGTGAGTTAGATGAAGAAATTGAAGATGCCTACTCCCAGCTGGATGGAGTCACCGCTCACACTGCTCAATTGATGAAACTGCTGGAAGAAGTGTTTGGTGATCAGCTGATATTGAAAGGAATTTGGCCTGCATGCCCCCAAGACTTTTACCTGTGGGGAGCAGTGAAAGCGAAGGTCTTTGAAAATAATCCCCATTCCATCGATGAACTAAAGCAAAACATCATCAATTTCATTAGAGGAATAACATCTGAAGAATTGAAAAATGTTTTTGAGAATATGAAAAAGCATGTGAGAAAATGTTTAAACATGAGTGGGGCTCATTTTCAGCATTTATTGTAAGAGTTAATGTATTGAAATAAAAACAACAAATTTTCCACTGCATAGTTGGTTTTTGATCACCCTGTAGGTTCACATTGACCATTGCATTACTATCTTTTATTCCCCCAATATTCACTCATTAAAATCTAAACTAAATGGTAATAGTAAACTTTTTTTAAAATGGTATATGTATATTCTTTTTTAAAATAAAAATGCTCATTATCACTGTAAAATTTTGCTTTTATTATAGTTTTCAGAATTAAATAATCCATAATGAAAGTATGGTGCTTGCTTGTACTGCTGAGAATTGCTTGGACCATTCTTCCCCAAACTGGATATATCCACCCTGATGAGTTTTTCCAGTCTGTAGAAATTGTGGCTGGTAAGATTTATTATGCATATCTGTCACCAACTCATCTAGTAGTACCCAAGTGTTGATGTATATCCAGAAGAATTTCTCAGTTGCATAATACTACTATAATCATTACATGGGAATAAAACACCATTAATTATGGAAATAATTGAGCTTTTGCTGACTTTGTGTTAAAATCTGTACCAATAAATATGCTATCTACCAGGCCCTTTTTTGTTTTTTTTAATTAGACTAACTTGATTGATATTGTGCATTACCTTCAAATAAAAAAAAACAACCTCTGAATATTTCACACAGCCCCAGTTTCAACAAAAGTTTAGCAGGAAAATAAAATTGTATTGTAAATTATCCTATTCTGTTCACACTTTAGTGGGGAAAAGATCTTTTTGCAACAATATTTGTAACTTTTTTTCTTTTGAGAATACAGTGCTGCCAAAATATTCAGGTCTGCTTAGCTTTCATTTAGATGTGCTTTACAAATGTTACTGACAACCGTTTATTCATGTCTCCTTTTCCCTATTTATTGATACTGAGACATTTAAAAATAATTCTTCAAAAATGATAACAATGACTAAAAGCATCTATTGTTTTGCTTACGACTGCTCAAGTCTTTTTCTGCACATTTAAAAAGGCAGGATTTTTTATTTTTCTAATTTGGAATTGTCTTCCCTTTCATGTTGCAGCCACTTAAAGCTGAAGCACCCAGTAGAAATGGCTAAAACATCTTTGCTTCTTAAAGAAATTTAAAACATTGCACACAAAGTAGAATTTGTTGGAAATGAGTTTTCCTGAATACTGTTTTACAAGTAAACTGGATTAGTTTAGGAAAAAGGAAGTCAGATCAGTGGCATGAACAACAAATTAAAGAAAGGAAAAATAGTAAGAATAAAGTGTTTCACTGAATTAAAATGCAAAATTTATCAGTCAAGACTGGTTGTAAATTGAGATTACTAGTGAACCTGCAGCCAGCAGAGATCTGAGCAAAGAGGGTGGATCAGTAGAAATGGCTACCTACTAAAACCAAGGTTCTGGAATGCTTGCAGGGTTATTTCCCTTACCTGAAAAAAATTTTAAAATAAGTTAATTGTCATCCTCATCATCAGTTTTTTTTGTTTTAATTGCTGATTGCAATATAATCCAAATCTTTATTTGCAGACTTGTACTTTTACTTCTCATTACCAAAGAGCTGAGAGCAAGCCAGCATCCAATGAATTTATTAGTTCTTAATTGTAATCAAAGTATTTCCTGATATTTTTACATAAACATATAGTCATTTATACTGCTCAAAATAGCATCACTTTTTGCTTCTCATATTTGTATTTTTATCAAATTACAGGTGACATTCTTCAGGTAGATGCTTACAGATCCTGGGAGTTCAATACTTCAAAGCCAATCAGAAGCATTGTGGTCCCTTACCTCACTACTGCCTTGCCCCTACAATTACTGCAGTTCCTTAAAGATCAAGGCTACTACCAGTTAACAGCTTATAACATCTTAGTTGGACCTAGAATAATGATGGCATTATTATCACTGCTCCTGGACTACAGTTTGTGGAGAATTTGTAATACTTTGCAGGTTGATCCTAAACCCTGTCTGCTCCTCCACAGTACCTCTTACATAACTTTCACATACTTAACAAGAACATTCTCAAATTCAGTGGAGTGCCTGCTTTTCAGTGGAGTGTTGCTAGTTGTAGTTTCATTGTGGCAAAAAATATTTGTGCCAGCCTCCAGGGAATTTTCATCTGATAAATGGCACAGACACATTCACAACTTAGGAGGATTCGCCAACAAATTTTCTCTTGCCTTGGTCGTAACCCTTGGCATTTTTAACCGTCCAACATTTATTCTTTTTTCACTTTTACCTCTTCTCCTTTGGCTTGGCTGTATTTCCATGGGACAATTTAGCACATTTAAATTGAAATCACTATTGTTCATGATACTCTGCCTGCAGATTTCCACAGCCTTTATTTTAGTTGACAGTTTATATTACAAAACAACTTTTAATAAGTTAATTCATGAAATAACAAATTGCTTTACACAGCAAAATCTATTTTCTTGCATTTATGTAGCCTTCTCACAAAACACAGTGATTACTCCAGTGAATTTTATTTCTTATAATCTCCAGTCCAGCAATTTAGCTAAACATGGTGTTCATCCATTCTACCTTCATTTTCTTGTTAACTCTTTCCTTTTGTTTGGGCCACTGTATGCCTTAATGATTTATAGACTGTTTAACAGTTTCCTTCTACATTTTTGGAGTTTTGTTAACTTTAAATCAAAATTTTTTGATATTAATTTCATTTTGTCTCTATTCTTTATTGTTCCTGTGTTTCTTCTTTCTGTCTTTCCACACCAGGAACCAAGATTCCTGACCCCATTGCTCCCTGTAGTAATCTTGTTGACTGGACTGCATTTCAAAATTGTAAAACACAAGAAAATCTTGCTTACAATCTGGATTCTTTACAATACAGTCTTTGGATATATATATGGAAGGTGTCACCAGGGTGGAGTAATCCCAGTCCTGTTGTATTTACAAAAACATTTAGCCAATAACCCAATAACTACTGGGCACCACATGATATTTTTCCACACTTACATGCCACCCAAGCACCTCTTGCTGCTGGACAGTGATCAAGCAGTAATGCTGACAGACTTGAAAGGTTCTGGCCATGATGTACTATACCATGTGATCAACAAGATACAAAATTCAGCAAACAGCTCTGTGATCTACCTAGCAATACCAGCATCAGTAAGCATCCAGCTGAAGGATACTGCAGGTTGGCAGCTCCTGGAGACATTCTTTCCACATCTCTCCATGGAAGACCCGCCATCGTTCAATAGTGATTTATTGTGGTCCATCAGTTGGAAGAAGCTAGGAGTGATAGCTGAACATTTCCTGAATTCTTGCTCACTGAATCTATTTAAAATTTCATAAAATTGAAGCATCTTTTAATAAAAAGAAAATTTTTTTTAGGTGGCAATACTTTACATTAAAGAAATTAAAATGGGGATAATATGAACAAAAATAGGATAGTGACAGTGCAAATTTTAGCCAACCAGCAATGCAGAAAGATCCTCTCTCTTGAAGTATTTATTTAAAAAAAATCTGAACATAGCCAATTTTAGTTATCTGAACAACAAAATGCCATTTTTTTCTAATGACAGATTTAGTGGCAAGGATTACATAAAATGATGACACTACTTAAAAGTTTTAACATAGCTGTCGGCATAAATGAGAAACTTGTTAATAATTTCATTGTTACAGGCTGCTGATTAAATTAACAAAAGCCTTTGCGCTTGCCATGAGATCAACAGAGCTGCAGTCCCAGTGTTTCACTTAACTTACTGATGGCTTGTCTGAGACAAAGCACTCAATGGTTTTCTCTTTCCTTTTGTCTACTCGTGATTGTATGAGAGTCTTGTTTTCTACAGTCATCATCGCTTGAGCTGCTCTCTGACAAACTTAGCTCTTGTTTGAGAGGCTGCCATTTATTGGTGATACTTTCTATTTTATTCTTAGCAGTCTTCCCTTTCTTCCTTCCCCGCTGTTTTTTCATTATTTCTTTTGCTATTTGCATCCGTCTTTCATTTACTGATGTCTTCGAATTTTCTGGATCTTGCTGCGGAGCCTGAGAACATGCTCGAATTGCTCTTCGGACCCTCTTGCTGGAAAATTTCTTGTTTTCAGTAAAGACATCAATGGGGAAATAACTTGTGATTTTACCTTTGGTCTGTAAAACAGAATAATCATTATTTGTATTATTTATAATACAAGTACACAGTTTATTGTTTATTTAGAATTTTCTAACTACAGGTTGAGAATCCCTTATCCAAAATCCTTGTGGCCAAATATGCTCCGGATTCTGGAAATTTTTCAGATTTTGGAATATAGATATACTGGCATAATTTGGTAGCTAACCCACTGGGGAGTGGGGACTGGGCACAAGTTCATTTACAACATTATAACTACATATGGATACATATAGCTACTGGTAGTTTATGAAATATTTTAAAATCATTTTGTGCATGAAACCATAAGAAAAAGATGTACGTTCAACCATCAGAAAGGTAAGCTATCACTACAGTAGGCCTGCTGGTACCGTAGGGGTATTTGCAGTCCTTTTCAACATTTTCAAAGTGTATTCACACCACCAACAAAGCACAGAAAAAGCAAAATTACGGTGAGTAATGCACATTTGTCAAGTGTGTCGGGACTCTCTCATCGCCCAGAACCTTCTGGAATTTTCCACTGAAGGTGCTCCAAAAAAACATTTTGGATTTTTTAGCTTTTTGGTTTTCAGAATTTTAGATAAGGGATTCTCATCCTGTAGTGAAATGATCTATTTTCCATTTGAGATAACAGACATAGGCATTTATATAAACTGGTAATTAAGACATCCCAACAATGCAGCATTATGGGAGATGTAACTCAGCTAAAAACTGAATATTGAAAAGTATCCTAGAGTTGATGGCACTGATCCTGGACAAAGGAAGTATACTTAGTTTGGAGAATAGGGGGTGGGTTAGCTTAGCAGTTGTAGGATTGCCATGTGGGGCTGTTTCATCATTGAGATAACTTGAATATTTAGGTCGTGACTTGAAAGAAATTTTAGTTTCCTAAAATGTACTGCATGCATCTGGTATATGTAAACATAAAAATGGTGACTTTTACCCCAGTATATTCAAAACATCTTTTCTTCCTAACACCTGTAGATTTACCTCTGTTCTGTTTAGTTGCTTCATCACTGGTAACAAAACTTCATCTGTTTTGGCTCTGGACCATCCAATTTGCTGCAGACAAAACCTGAATATTATCAAGGAAAATCTTCAACTTCAATTGCCAGGCATTTTTACACTCCTTGTATAGAGGTACACTTGTTAAATGCTTGAAAAAACTTATGGTTCAATATTTAATCAGCATTACCTGGTAATTTTTCTTTTTTTTTTTTTTAAGTTTTAACTTCATAATTCCAATGGAAACATCAGAATTAATGTGATTGCGCCACAAATTACTAGGCTTCTCCAAGAATGTAATGCTTGCTTTTTATTTTGTGAAGACTGGCAAGTGGTACAGTAAAGAAAATCAAGAATAAGATATTTGTACAATACTGCTGCTGTTGTGGAAATTTGTTTTTATTCACCAAGGAGGTGACTGCACAACACCATAGCAGTTCAAAATGATGGCTAGCAATAATACATTAAACCAAGCAGTAGTTTCATTTCTTAGCTGATGTGATTTTGCTGATCAAGATTCACCACTGCATAAGAAATATGCATAGACATGATGATGCAACCACTAAGAAATTGTGGCAAGTGGAGAGACAAAACTGCAAGATAGGCCTCAGCTGGCAGCCAGTGATAGCATTAGGTTGATGGACTGATCCAAAAAGATAGATTTATGCAATGTGAGTTGAGCATGTCATTACATCACAGAAATGATTACCGATAACCTTAGTTACTCTAAATTTTGTGACTAGTGGGTTCCATGAGCCTCAGAACAAGAGGGGCCATTGGAGTCATCAGATGGCCTGCTTTCCTCATCCTCCATACAGCCCACCCTCAGCCCTCCATCTCTGATCCTCTGAAGGCGGGCATATGTGGACAACACTTTGAAAATTAGAATGCTATCTGTTAATGGCTGTATAAGAAAGGTATGTCATTTTACTGTAACAGCAGCCTTGCATTAGCCCAAGTGTGTATGTAGATTGTGATAGTGACTATGTTAAGCATTGCAAGTTAACATTTACAGAATTCTGAGAAAATAAATAGGATCCATTACTTTCGGGTTGTCCCTCACATTCAGAGAAGCTGGATGTTCAAACAACCAGTTGTCTATTCAAGATAAAAGATATTATGACAAAAAAAATGCAAGGAAAGCAAATAGGACCTGGTAAAATTTCTCTATACCATCTAGTCTGTTTTTCTTTAATGCTTCACATTCTGCATTCTGCTTCCACACCAGAAACCGACAAAGTATTCCAAGAGGATACTGTGCATTTAGTGAAGAAATCCTTTCCTAGTCTTGAATGTTCCTTTATCTTTTACTTATGTTCCTAGCCAGTAATATATGGCTTGCCACTAATATTTAAAAATCTACATGTTCCTTTTCAAGAACAATTTTGAATATACCCATCATATCACCATGGAAACATCTATAGGCAACTGGAGCTGCTCTTTGGTCTTTCTTCATAACTAAAATTATTTATAGTATTAATCATCCAGGTCAAATGTCTGAAATGTTTCTATCTATTGCACAATGTTTGCTCCATAACTCCAGACACTAAAAGGGGACCATCTTACTTAGGCAATGAAATTGAGATGATTTGATGAAAGCCACCCCAGCAATGTACACACACACACACATATATATATAATACTTTGTACTTCACCAAAGGCTTAATAAATCAATAGCCCATTTTAGATTATGTAAAGGTAATAAACTGTATACTGGAAGTTGATTTTATAATATATGAACAAAATATTAAAAAGAATAAGAAAACAACTTAAACAATTTTAGAATGAAGGCCATAAATGCATTGAGCCAATTAAAAAAATGTCTTTTGCTTAATATTTGGCCTGCTAAACAAATTTCTTTTGTCTATCAGTGTAAATGTTTCTCATCCAGCAAGTTTCCATTTCTGCTCTTATGAAGGATACTCTCTGAGTTGATCCAGATCAGGAGAGGCCCAGGAAAAGGGTTCTTTGGAATGATCCACTCTTGGATTCATATAGGCATCAACTACCTCAGAGTTTGGAAAACCTGAAAAATACCTTTCAATGAATTGAAAAATAAAGAAGAACTTTATAAAACAGCACAACAAAGCTGTATCCCAATTAGCCACCTCTGCTTGATCATTCAGAATTGCAGGTAACTAAATTAGAAGTTTTCTCCAAAAAATATATTCCAGGTATATTGCTTTCAGAAATCATAATCCAATAATTTCTAAGAAACTTCCTACACTAAATTTTCAAATAAAAATAAAAACTTTAGTTGTACAGAAACAGATGAGAATGGTATTAACAATAATTTTTGATTGGGTTATTTTTCATTCCTTCATCTGACATCTGAGAGAAAGGGTTAGAGTTTGAAACATATAAAGAATGAAGTGCACATTCTTTGGAAAATATAGAAATATCATTATTTTTTCTTTCTTTACTTTAATAGTTTTAAAGCAGATGTTAAGAAAAAACCTTGGATTCTAATGTAGTCTGGTTGTAATAATTTCTGATTCCCTGAAAATTCAAAATGTGTTAAATCTTAATGCAATAATTTGATCATTTTAATATTAATCATTCTGCAAGGGTTTCTTGTTCAACCCTAAATGGGCAGTAGATATCTTGACTGTAATATCAGTCTGTGGAAAATAACACCAGTGTTTTTCAATGTGATAAAAGGTGTAGTGTTGTGTACTGTTTATAACAGAATCAAAACCGGGCATACATCTACATCAGAGGTCTTCAAGCTTCTAAGAAAAATTTTGAGAAATACATATTTATTTTGTAAGAAAATATTGTTTGAGATCATTAAAAGACTCTCAAATTTTTGAAAATGTGTATCAAAAAAAGATAGCAGACAGTTTTAACTGCAGCTTACCATCTTTGATCTCCAGTTGTCTTAGTTTAGACTTTAGTTTGGTTTCCTGGGGAACTTTCACCTGCTGGCTGCAATCCCACCATGACCTGAAAATAACATCATCTAATAATATTTTTTTGATTCTGCTGCCATGGAACAAACAATGAAATGATTTTAAATTTAAAAAAAAATTATGCTTGCATCAATGTGACTGGTCAAAGTTAACTTACGCCACTTGCAGCAATGTAATCCAAGAGCAGACAACACTTCAAGAGCATTCTAAGCAAACGAGAGGCCATAACTGTAGCTAAGGTAGCATGAAGCCAATTCTCATAAATGACATCAGATAAAGGATTCAGTTTGGTTCCCCCTTAATGATGGTGAAATTCTAAAAGGTTGTTTTATTATTAGTAGTATTCATCACTTCAATCATTGAGTAGTTTATCATTTGAAATCTGTCTAAATCATTTACATGCAAAATATTCAGATTTAGCATATTTCATTAAATTTGTAGAGAGAGCAGCAGCAGATATCATTTGTATTACAATATTACATTTTAGTTATAAAATTACATTTCAAATCAGGAAACTGTTGCAATCTAAAAATCTCGAGTTTTTAACCACAGTACAGTAGCTAGATATTTAGGGATTTCTTCATTTGAGATCCCAGCATTAATTTAAACTTTACTCTTCCTCCATCATTTTAGAATCACGTTTTCACTTCAAATCATAATATAATACAAAAACTTGCTTTGGTGCTTGGCTTTTTAACCATCATTAACTAAACTGTAATTATCTAGGGATTTTTAAATTTTGGCATTTAATTACAGTTGTGATGAAACACAAAGTAGTCAGTAGTTACAGAAAACAATTTATTCCTTAGCCAAGTTAGCCCATGGATTTCATTACAACATGTAAATATGGAGAAATGGTGTCAGCAGAGTACATCATCAAGATCACTGGCATCGTTGTTAGAAATGAGTGTGGCCAGCTCAGGGTAGTGTAACTTAGCACATTGTTAGTTAGTGCACGAGACACCTGGTATTGCCTGCCACTATTGGTCAAGGCCATGCCCAGAACATGTAGGTTCCATAAAAGAAGATTCCCGATCTACAAAAATACTTAGTGGATGAAAAATTGGGGGACATGCTGGTCAATCCATTGTAATGATGTTGGTAGCCCTAAAGAATGCAATGATCACCTAACCCTATGAAATAGCACTGTCATCCTGGAACTGTAACTTTGGTGCCAGTTGTTGATGAAGAGACAGGACTATGGGTTTCAATCTTATCCAGGTACCTGAGCAGTCAAGTGTTCACAAACATCTTGGGTAGCTCTGCCATCCATGATTTCTCTCTGTACCATTATACTTACTGCTGCTTTGATGACACCATGCATATAACTTACCATCAGAGAAATCCCCCAACAAGCCAGGCTAATCAAGTATTGCAATAATTAATGGGGGCTCAAAAAGAGTAAATATGAGCCACTTAAACCTGCTTGGTAAAGATGTTCCTCAACATGGCGCTGTCACTCAAAAACCACAGCAACTTCCAGAAACCATTATAAACATAAAAGAAAAATAGACATGGGGATAGGACAAAGATCTATTGAAACGTTACTCCATAACAAGCAAACAACAGCTTGATGAAGAAACTGCAGAGAGAATATTTGAAATATGAATACAAAGAAACCATAACACAAGATTCTAATAAACCCTGAAACAGCAGCGGAATAGCTAACAAAAAACCGGACAAACAAAACAACGAGTCATCCCATTAGATGTTAGCCAAAATATTAACACACACACACACACCCTGATTCAAAAAAACAGTATAATACTTGATGAAAGATGCTAGAGAGGTTCTTATGGATGAGAAGATCAGCTGATAATCACAGAATGATAATAGAAAACTGTTAAAAGTGGAAGTGTGGAATGAGTGTAGCATGAACTGATCAAAAGAAAGCATTTGATAGTGTTCCTCACAGCAGAATTATTACATTCATGGAGATGCACTAACTTAGCTTAGTCATTTTTAAACTTCATAAAAACGACCGTCCAATATAAAGACATTATTCAGGGGTATCTAATCTTTTCTATTTCCTTATTTCCTCTCAGTTAAAAATGAAAGTGATGGAATAGACCATAAAAGCACAAGATCAAAAGTTGCTTCTGAATATATAAAAAATGCATACTTGGTATTTAAAACAGTTAACTGCCAGAAATAAAATATTTGCTATTAATGCAATTGCAGTATCAGTGATAACCTACAGCTTAGGTGCACTTAACTGGATGATCAAAGATTTAAGAGCTACTGATTGAAAAATTATGGTCTACATTACCTAAACCTTATGTCCAATGCATTTATGTCTGTAGAAAAGAGGAAGGAAGAGGCTGATTGAAAATGAAGCACCTCACAAATCAGCGATTGTAGGATTAGCTGAATACATCAGAACAAACCCCAATGACATTACCAGTTAATAAAAAGAATGAAAACTAGAAAAAGAAATTTGCCACCAATCAAGATCAGGCAAGAATATGACATCTATCAGAGAGAAGTGGAAAGTAGCTCAGTTAAGCCTACAAAATTAGCATGAGAATTGAAAATTGTACTTAAAATAAAAAAGATATCCCATAGGAAAGATGAATGGGAAAAGAAAGATATACACATACATGGACAATTTCCAAGAAAAATGCAATGTCTAGATATAAATCAGAGCTACAGCTGATTGATTACTGGTAAGGCTCAGAAAGCTAAAACAGAAGTTCTCTCAATATCAGCACAGGGTATATCTATCCTAAAAATTATTGTGAAAATAAAGATTTTGTAAAAGAGTTTTGATCCATAATGTTGAATATACCATTAAGCACCAGAAACAGAAGACCTCATGTCCAGTACCATCAGAATGGACATAACAACGTAACTAAATATATCTACTGGACAAACTGTGAGTACCTTGATATTGATATAAAGGTTAATTAGCATAAACAAATGCCAGCAAAAATAACATCTAAAGTTAGCATCACAATAATCTGGGATTCCAAACTACATTTAGATAAAACAATAATTTCAAGTTACCACAAAACATGAGATAAGGAACTAGAAAAGATGAATATGTATGCATGTTGGCAGTACAGCTGTAGTTCTTATGACCACTGATGCAAATAAGATTGTTAATAAGACAATTCAGAAATGGTTTGACAAGACACCTGGTGCACAAAAGGTGGTTATTTTGGGAAGTCAGATATAGTGGGAAAAGTAACATCCATTCGTATGTAGAGTGACAGTGTTACTGGTCTGGATAAATCATCACTGGAAGCATCTTAGAAACCTTGGAGTCATCTAAAATGCAATAACAAAATAATAATAATGTAATAATAATATAATAATATAATAATAATAATAATAATAAATAATAGTAATATTATATTTAAAGTACCATTAAAAAAAAAGAAAAAAGTAGTTCCATACTAACAAACGCCGTGCTTAATAAAATGTCTGTAAATAAAGAAAGTAATGTATTTTGTCCATTTATGTATTAATACTAGTCACACAATTTCAGTAACCAGCACCTTGTCAGCTGGTGTTCGATCCTTTTCCTATAGTTGCTTGGTAATTTTTGTTATTTAACCAAGTAGAACATCGTAAAAAAAAAATTTTAAATTAATATTATTGAAATTATGGTCATATTTTTCCTGCCATTTCAAATGACACTTCAGTCTGGTATAGGGTTTTGTCCAAGGCTATCACACAGAGATGCTCTACTTCAATCATCAATGAAAGCAATCTCTCCTGATTAGTTCAGGCATAAAAGGGCTCAGAGCACTCAACAAGTTCCAACCCTGCTTACAGTCTAATAGAGCCCCAAGTAATGTGAATCTCAGAGGACTTCTGCTTTCACATCCAACCTGTCATAGATAATAGGACAATGGCACCTGCTAACTCCTGCAATTACTCATAATTAATCCCTGGTTAATTTGGTAACAAGCAGTCTTAGTTCATACTCTTCATGCTGATAATAAAATTAGCACAACTAAAAACAACAACATACTTGAGGTTTTCAAGACCTGTCAACCCGGTGCCAGGGAATTCTGCAAAGACTTCAAGAGCAGTGACTGGTCCAATTCCTCGAATTCCTTCTGTGTAGTCACAACCGCAGAGCAAAGCGATGTTGACAAGCATACTCTGGCTCAAACCTGGGGAAACATACTAAATATAACACTGCTCCAGAAAAGGTTTAAAACAAACAAACTTTCCAGCTACTTTAGATTAAAATATCAGACTGAAACCTGTCCCTTATAAGAATTAAAGGTAACCAGAGCTAAAGATATAAAGCCAATAATTTACTAGTGACACTTAGATCATCTCTTACTTTCAATCTGTCTTCTGAACTGCAGATGTAAATTAGGTTGACCAAATGCTCTGACAGGTGATCCCTGCAGCACTGTATATGACTTAGACAAGCACATTTGCAGTCAGTCTAACAGACAGGAAGGAAAATTGCAGTAGTGTTTATAAGAGGAATGATATGAGTGCATATCTAGCAGGTTCCATATTGGCCCAAGACTTTGATTCACTCGTGTTTATCAGCAATGGCAAAAGGTGAAGAAAATGTCTGTTGTGAGAGGGAATCATGGCCTCATAGTGATAAAAAGAGGAAAGACAATTAGACAGGAAAGTCTAAATGACAGACATCCATTGCAGGGCAATCTAAACATCTCTAGCCATAGGAGACCATTGTGTAAACCATCGATCAGTTACCAACATAAAAATATGCATGAAGTGTGTAAGGAGCACAAACTTTAGACTAAGAACTGGCAAAGGTGATGCATCTAATGAGTCCATTTCACCTTTTTTGCATGGATAAAAGAAAAAATATTTAGAGAAAGCCACATAAAATCACACAACACCACATGTGCTTCCATTTGTCCAAATCACTGACAGGGTAGTTAGTCATGGTTTGGGGAATGTTTTGCTTGCATACCCTGGGCCTCTTGGTCCCTTAGAAGGCAGAATGAATGCCAAAGCTTACCTCAGCATCATTTTGGATCAAGTGCATCCAGCAATACTTCGTGTATACCCTGACAGAAATGGCTACTTCCAAGACATCAATGCTCCCATCCACTGTGGCCACATTGTGTTCATGGTTTGAGAAACATGACAGATATTTTAGGCATCTCCTATGGCCAGCATAATCACTGGACCTCAGACCAACTGAGCATGCATGGGATGAACATGAAAGGAAAATTTGCCATTGCAATTCTGCCTACCTCACTCCACACACTGCATACAATTTTAATGACTGAGTGGAGACACCTTCCAGCACCTTGTGGATCCTATGCCATGTTGTGTCATGGCCCTAACTCAGGCAAACAGTAACCCAACCTGTTATCATCTATTGGTCCAAATAAAGTGGCCAGCCATTGTATGAGTAATGTAAGAGTAAATTACTGTAAAAATAGAAATTAAGGACAATATGGTAATCCTGCCTCAGTATTTAGCATTCAGGTGCTGGATGATTCTGTTAATTATGACGTAAAACACTTACTGATAAAGGATGAAGCTTCACAATAGTAGGGGGTTTAATGTTTGTCTAACATCTAACAGTTTCAAGAAATTGCTAATCACAAATCCATATAAGAATTAATTAAATAAATACAAGGACTGTATTGAAAGTAATGAACCATAATTAGTTACAAAGACTACCATATTTGGACAAACTGTTTATTTTCTTCACACAAAATAGAACATAGCCTAATTATTCAAATGTAACTGCAAAAGGCTTGGTGAATTTAGCATCATTTAGACTGCATTGAGGCACTGGATCGAGATGTGAGATGAACAATTTTTTTTTTTAATGGGGTTCACCAATTGAAAATGCTGGTGGGAAAATTGGCAGCAAAAATTGCTTATTCTGAAACTTCCATTTGGTGTTATATTTGTACGAATAAAACCACATGTTTGTTGATATAATTAATTAGTACTCGTTACTCTAAACATGTTCATTTTTTAGAATCTGCCATTTTCTGATTTTGAGCTTTTCTGAAATGAGAGAAGAAAAAACGTATAATTTCAGAACTCATATAGTTACGGTAACCATCTTGAAGTATTTGTTTGTAGATTTTTTTGATAGGAGAGCTACCTTGTCACTCTCGTGTGTTTGAAAAAGTACCATATTTTTTGGTACATAAGTCAATACTTTACCCCCCCCCCCCTTCCCGAAAGTCCAGGTTTACTCCAAATCAACTTATCTATGAATAGAATCATTGAAATTGCTTTAATGAAAAGAATTTTTAAATGACAGTGTGCTAATTCCTAAAATAAAATGTAAAATTGATAATTTGAAACAGACCACAGAAATTACTGCCTAGAACATTTGATGACTGGGTGAGCAATTAACTGTCACTGAAGCACGCAAAATTATTCAATCAATAACAAGCACGTGCTCACTAATTACATTCTAGCTGTCCCTTTCAATTCTAATTATATGTATAAATTTCCCCAACAAATTCTCTACCTCATCTCAAAATGCCTCCCATAAAGTCATGCAAATCGTACACAGTGTCTTTTAAGCTGGAAGTTGTCAAGTTCACTGAAGAAAATGGTGGTAATATGGCTACTCATAGGAAATATGGTGTCAGGTAATGGCATAAAGGAAGGATACTTTATGAACTATGAAGAAAATCAAGAATACAAATTGTTGCTAGGTGGACTAACACTGATGATAAGTTGGAGGAATACATGCTAACCCAATGTGCCACATGTCATGGACTTACTACTGTAGCTGAGAATGAAAGCCAAAATACAACTGATGAATTTTTTCTTTACATTTCTTCCTATCTTTCTTTTACTGGTGTACAGTATTCACCATGGTGATTTCCTGGAGATGTGTATCACATTATCTAATCAAAGAAAGAGCTAAGTGTGTTGACCTCCATGTTGACTCAATTGTAACATCCAAAAATGTCAGACAACTTGAAACCAGGCTGAATATTGACTCATGCTATCAAAAATGAAATTGCGAGTTAAAATTTCTGAATCTTAGTATAATATAATATTTCAAAATCAATAAAAGCGTCAAAGATAGATATAGTTGACATGTTTGGCTTTTAAAGTAGGCAATTCAACACAGCACAAATGACAAGGGATCACCTGATAATAACATTTGCAGTTTTTTTTCATATATCTCTTCATGATTACAAACCCATTTATTTGGAAGATTGTCCAACAAAGCAGTTCAATGATATGTACAACAGCTCATTAATATTCATGAGTCTCTCTGGAAGTACTGTAGACACTGATGTGATGTGACAGTATTATGAAAGATTTAATGTATCTTTTTGACTGGTTCAAAGTTTGGCTAACTACTATAGTTGATCTAACCTTGTCTTACATTCCAAACTGACTTACCTATGGGGAAAATAGCCAATTTGACTAATACTCCATGTCAACTTATAATCCAAAAAAATACAATACTGGAGGTTTAAATTTATTATAACCACATTTGAAATTAATGATTACAGGAAATGGTTTTAGGTATAGAGTAAATGAAGTTTTCTTTAAGTGATTTTGTTGTGACCTGGCTATAACAACAATAATCATTGAGAGGGAGATGTCAGTATCTAGAATCCGATCACCTGCTCTGCTACAAAATAACTGCAGAGGAATAACCTGATGGTAAAGCAATGAAGAAGTAGCTAAAGCTGGTGATATCAGTACATTCAGAAATACAAGAGGAAAAAAGGAAAAAGCTAACCAAGAATTCTTTTAATGTCCTGCCTTTTGTAAAGCTCAACCTGTCTGTTATGATTGAAAAAGTTTTTATACACATGGTCTCCTCCAAACAGCCAGATGTCGCTGTCATCGGTGATCGTTCCGTCTGTTTGTTTTGTTTCATCAAGAAATGCACACTGAGCCTCAGCTTCCATTGGACTGACCAAATAAGGTAAACCGAATAGCCGCAGAAGCTCCTGTGCAAAAACCATTGAAGGGTACATTAGCACTTATTATTCTATCTTTTATTTTGCAGGCATAATAAACAATTTTGGTACTCGTCCAACAACCAGTAATAGCCATGCATTTTATTTTGCTCTTAAGGTGATTTGTGCAAATCATGTGGTTTTAATTTAATTTTGCAGAGCAGGGTACAGCACAGGCAGATAATAATAATAATAATAATAATAATAATAATAGTGCCTGTCATACTTCCTGTTTGAAGGGATTATTAACTGAGAAGTGTTAATTTAGTTGATCAAATAATTTCATACAGTAATTCCTTGTTTAATGCAGGGGTTTATGTTCCTGAAAATCACCGTGTTAAGCGAAATTGCGTAAAACGAACATAATTAACCCCATAAGAAATAATGGATAAGGTGGAGGTTGTGTTCCAGTTGGCTTGCCCTCTTCATTGTTTCATGATGCAGCTCATGGTAGCACCATAAGGCATCGGGAACTGTTTTTGACAGCTTTGAAACTTCATTTCCAATCAGGATCATTTTCATCAAACATGGCGAACCCTTGGTTGATAAGAGAGAATGCCTTCATAGAAACCTTCATCGTTAAGACTTATGTGATAGTAGGGCTATGTTCAGCAACAGACTCTTCCACCATCTGCTGCTCGCTGAGCTGCTGGAGTTCTTTGTTTGACAGCTCTTCACGGTGCAACTTAAACAACTCCACCACGACATCTTCCTCAACTTCTTGAAAGCTAACTTCCTTTGCCAAAGTTACAATTTCCCATCTCACACATGACATGTTCTCATCAACTTTAAGTTCCTGGAAATCATGGACACATTCCAGCCACATCTTCATCTACACAGCATTCATGCAGGCTACTGTCACATCACACCAACTCTCAGCGATGATATCAATGGCATCTTTGATGTTGAAGGAATGCCAAAACTCTTTTAAAGTAGGCTTGCCTTCACCATTAACCTCTCTGATGAGCTTGGTGAACGTTAATAACACCTTGATCCATTGGCTGGATCACTGCTGTTGTACTTTGGTGGCAGAAACAATACCTTGATGTTTTCCAAAAGATCAAGAAGGCTGGCAGAATGAGCAGGTGAGTTATTAATGATAAGAAGGATCTTGAATGCAATATTTTATTTCTCAAAGCACTCCTTTGGTGAACCATTTGGTGAAGAGAGGTGCAGTCATCCAGGCCAACTTTGGCTTAAGCTTCCAGATAACGGGAAGTTGGTCTTTAAAGTGCCCCTTTAATGCCTTTGGGGTCTTGGCATAATACGCCAACACAGGCTTCAGTTTGTGGTCACCTTCTGAATTTCCACCAAGCAATAGCAAAAATCGAACTTTGGCAGCTTTGAAGCTGGGTGCTGACTTTTCCTTGGAATTATAGGTCTGTGATGGCATCCTTTTCCAATATAGTCGTGTCTCATGGGCATTGAAAACCTGCTTGGGACTGTACCTTTCTTCCTCGATGACATTTTTCAGTATTCAAGGAAAGCATCCAGCAGCTTTGGTATCAGCACCAGCACGTTGCTTAAACTGCCGAATTATCCATGACTTTTTGTGAATGGTTTTGTCTTTTTCCCAGCTATCCTTCTTGAGGTCTTCATATAAGGCTTTGGCCTTTTCTTGAATAACAATCAAGCTTAAGGGTGCATTCTGCCAAGTAGATGCTTAATCCACATGCTAAGTAAACGTTCCATCATCTCCATAATAGCACAATGGGAACTGCTTACTTTTGTTGCTGACAATGGTGTTACACTCTTGATGCTCTCCTTAATCTTGTCAGCATTAGCACAGATTGTCCATAAGGTAGATTTGGGAAGTCCTTAGGCTCAGCCAATGTCCGACACATTATTGACTTCCATTGTTTCTTAGGGGCAGATTCTTTCTGCTGACTTGGACATTTTTCACTAGAAAGGTTAATGATGGGTAAGATTATTCATGATAATGTTAGTCACTTCACATACGGCACACTCACCACACCCAAGATGTCAGACAAGACAACAGTCTTGACCGAGAAGACGTGGTTGTATTCTTCTGTGCGCATGCTCAGATCAGCATCCTCACCAAACAGTACACTGCTAGGTGCTGCTATGAGTGACATCATGTATTATTCCACACTGCCCAGAAGTATACAGTCCCACTGCACTTAGACCATGTTATAGCAAAAAATGGCTGACATTAAGCAAAAAGCGTTCCCTTATTGAAAAACCATGCTATGGTGAAAACACACAGTGAAGTTGCAATATATGAGGAATTACTGTATATACATACATTGCTTGTTTATAAACAAATCTGTACAAAATCCTGCTGTGATGTTTTCTTGGGAAAACCTAAGATTACTGAGAGTTTAATTTAAAAAAAAATAGCTACAGCATATATAGGACAGAAATTTATCAGTGATATTTACTGCTATATATCACAATCACTCTACAAGATTTTTTAAAATACAGTCGACCCCCGCGTAATCGCAGTTCGGCATTCGTGGCCCCGGTTATTCGTGGAATTTCCCTTAGAACCTAACTAATAATTGTTCGTGGAAACCCCCGCATATTCGCGGAATCGCAAATATCTTCCGCGATTTTTTAATGGCTCTTTTCGTGGCAATATATATTTTTTCACGCTTTTTAATGCTAAATTATTATTAATAACAATATAATTTACTAATTTTGTAATATAAATACTAACGTAAATTCAGCAAAATATGAATATAAAATAAATGCTATTGGCTGGAGGTTTGAAAGTAGCCAATCCGAGAGCGTTATTCATTTCTCCTTGCTGCTGATTGGCTGCTGCCCACGAGGCGCTGTCTCAGGCAGATGCAGCTCAGCAGCCCCCGCATCATCCCAGTTTACCGCATGTAGCTATCTCGAATGTTTCTCTGAGTGTTGTATTTTTTATTAAATTATTATTACATATTTACTTATATATTTTATGTTATATTTTGATGTTTATAGGCATTTTTATGGACCACGGCCAATATTTGCAGGTGCTCTAGGAACGTAACCCCCGCGAATACCAGGGGACAACTGTATATCAACAAATAATTTATTACATTGCTGCTTTAGAATAAAATAAATGCTAAAATAACAGTAAATTTCAGTAGAAAGCCCACCAAAAACAGATTTTTTTCTTACAAATATAATATATTTAATCATATTGGACATTTTTCTGGTCCACACTGACGCAGCAGGTCCAAATTATATCCCTGTTAAGAACTGACCTGGTCTCTTCTCACTCTTCTGTAACAGTCCATCAACATTTCCTCACAAAGCTAAACAGGCTAAGTTCTGAGAAAGACTTCAGTGCCATGATCCACGAGGTGCAGAAATGATAAAATTTGTCAGCAGAAACCATGGCACTGCACAACCTCAGCATGTTTACAGTTGTCGATCACAGAATCATCCCAGTAAACTGCATCAATTGTTGGTAATTATGGCTGCCAGTGCATGAGGCATCTAAAGTTCTATTAACTTTGATGTAGCAAATTTTCAATAATAAATTTCTTTCCAAAAAAAAAAAAAAAAAGGAAAACAGAACTTTCCTATATTTTTGCATTAGCAAGATGTTTAAGTTGGTGGGCATTAGACTAGAAAGGCATGATTAATAGGATTGGCAAGAACATTTCTAAGAGCAGAAATGATTCACTAGAGTAATGAAAGAGGTAGACATCTTTTTGTAAGAAATAAGAGCAAGTGAAAAGCTAATTATGTCCCACCTGAGCTTCCATACACATCTGATCAGAAATGTTTGTGGCCAGTCTTTGTTGTTTTCCTCGCTGCTCCTGCAGACTTCCACTCTCTGTTACAAGATTCTCTTCCAACTCTATAAGATCCTTCTACAACAACAAAAATAACTACAAAATATGAGAAATCTTAAAACAACAATAAAAAACTCATATTAAAAATAAGCCAAATACATGTACAGTAATTCTAAACAATTCAAGGTATTTTTAAACATCACTGCAGCCAGTCAGTTAAGTAATTAAATTAGTGTGTATAATTAAGCCACTGTAACATGTCCATCAAATCTCAGTTTGACACATCGCCCAGCCGCATGAGTTTCTCCCCATCTAGTGAGGAATTTCTGTGGCGCCCATGCAGCTGACCTCCATGGCCTGTTTTCCTCCATTACAGAGATACTTCAATGGCAAGACTTGTCTCAAAAGTTTGTATTCGTGTAACTATACCCGATTTGTGTGTGAAATGTGTAATCTCCCATTACTGACTCCACAATTAGGGCAACCAGACTTTTCTGTAAGAAATTAAATTAAACTATGCATTTGATCTAATCTTTAGTATTGTTGTTGTTTTATTTGTAATTAAATAAATAACATATCATAACTTCGCATCATCACCGAAACATTAAAAAAAAATTTTGTTATTTTAAAAACCCAAGTACACTTAGTGTTGAAAATATACACTGCACTACAGGTGATTTTCCCAAATATATGCCTACTGTAGAGGATATATTTTCTCAATACTTTTAGCTTAAAGATAATTCAAATGACAAACAATTAAAAAGATTGGATTAAAATGCAAATTATTACTTTTTAAATGATTTTATAAAGAGGGATAACATAAAAGCTATTGGGTAGAGTGAGAACAATTAATGTTAATGAGAGCATGCATACAGGGGCATCATACAACCAAGATGCCTCATCATTGAGAGAAGAAAGTTTTTCACAGCCTAAATACTACATTAGCAGACCTGTCACAAATAATTTGAAAAGCAAAATAGAAAGATCACCAAACCCTCACCATAAAGATAATAAGTGGGAGAAGTATTACTACTTAAAAATTCTGTATGTAGCATTAAAAAGTTATTTTTTTTTCTCTCTTAAACCAGGAGGCTAAAAAGCAATAATTCCCCAGACCAGATTCCTTGGACATGCTGGCACTGATCATGACCTTGCATTTGTGTATTTCAAGCCCACAGATGTAAGATTGCTATCGTTGTTCTTGATCCTCAACTCCCCCAATGGGATTTGAGAAAGTTGCCACTTGATCAAACTGGTAGTTGCCAAGATACAGTGTGTGTGTGTGTGTTTGGAGGGTAACATCTGTCTTTAAGTAGCCACATCTCTGTGCAGCACTTCCAAATGACACAGGGCCAGTATCATTACACATACACAGCTTGACTGCATCAAATACAGTTGATGTTGAGTTTCTCAGGCCCGCTCTCTCAGGACAGGCAGGGCTTGAATCCAACATACGTGAAATTTATTGCTGATACACCTAAGTTGATGAGATGCCATCCGACAAGTCACTAAGTTTTGTCTCGATCATACTGGTATTTGTCAGCATGAGGGCTTGGAGAAAAATGTTTCAGATGAATGAAATGCATTCTCTCTTCTATTGATCAGCTCCTTTGCTTAAGAAAATCAAGACAGTTATCTGCTATTTACCACATCATAAAATATTGTTCAAATGTTATATCAAAATTTCTTTTAATTAAAAAGAAAATCCACAAAACAAACATCTATATCAGGGGTCACCAAACTCCGGCCCGCCGACGGTACTTGCATTTGCGTGATAAAACGGATGGAACACGAGATGTTGTGAAATAAAATTTTTTTAATTTTTTCATGGATAATTGACACATCATGGGCAAGAAGGCTCAGAAAAATTCCCCGGTCAAGGTGTTAATCGAGCTGGTCTCTAGGCTGTTTTCTTCACACCTTTATTATGGCTACTAAGAAAAGAAAAGTGGATGCCAAGTGTCGCGTTTTCAATGAAGAATGGGGAGTAAAGTACTTCTTTGTGGAAACAAAGGACCAGAAAGCTAGTTGCGTGGTATGCAGCGAAAGTGTTGCCGTTTTGAAAGAGTACAATCTTCAGCGTCACTATGAAACAAAACATCTATCAACATATTCAAAGTTTTCTGGAAAGTTACGCTCTGAGAAATATGAGTCCATGAAATGTGGTTTAGAAACTCAAAGAAATCTCTTCACGAGAAAGTTTGCAGAAAATGAATCTGTCAGTCGTACAAGTTACAAAACAGTGCATAAGTTGGCAGAGCGAGGAAAACCGTTTACTGATGGCAACTTCATCAAAGAGTGTATGATGGAAGCAGCAAATGGCTTGTTGAAAGAGAAGCACAGAGAAGGAAAACTTGTTGAATTTTACCGCTTCTTACCTGATGTTGAGTTTCCGAAATTGAAGAAATTTGCCGCTGGTATGGCATCATTGTTTGGAACAACTTATGTCTGTGAGCAAACATTTTCAAAAATGAAGTATGTGAAGTCAACACATCGAACGAGATTGACTGATGAACATTTGAAAGCAATTCTCTTGATTGGATGCAGCAATTCCAAACCAAACATTGATGATATCTTGAAAGCCAAACGTCAGTTTCACAAATCTCACTAACCTTTTTTGCTGCTTAGTTTGTAAGATTCGGATATGTGCACACTAGGTCTGATGTAACTATATTTTTGCTAACGTCGCCTTCTTTGATAACTTTTTAGTAAATAAATATGTTGGTTGTCTTTGTGTTTTGTGCATTGCACGCCACTCACCCATGATTAACATGGAATGCTAAACTTAGTGTTTCGTCTTTTTTCCCAGAGCTTTCGTTCTGGCTTGCAAGTATTGAACAGAATGATTATCCGGCCCACTGTGAAAAATGTTTGGTGACCCCTGATCTATATGGAGAATCAGCATTGATTGTCTGCAAAGTTTTTGTTCAACAAATCATTTGAAGGGGTGAGAGTTAAACCACAGAACACGAAAAGATCTTTTCTTACCATAGAGATTAGACTGAAGATAAGGATCCAGTCTAGGTTGCCATGTAAGATATAGACATCCAGAAAAAGGCAATCAATCCACTGGTATCACAAAGTTACCAAGATTTTCATTTACCTTTTCAATAGTACTAAAACATTAATGGTCTTTAGCCAAATAACATAAAACGTAGGGATCCTGTCAGAAAATTTGTTGGCCAGGCCAAAATCTGAGTTTGATAACATTGAGATAAATAATTTGGGTTGCCTGATAGACCTAAAGCTGGCTCTGCACACATATGGTACTAAAGTCAGACCATAGTCTAGGTAGTTTTTCATTCTAAAAAGCTTTAATGGCAGAAAGCTTTTGAAACTTACATAAAGCCCATTTTCATCAAAATGTGCTCTAGCTTACTTTTAGGAACAGTGGCCAAGTTGCACTCTCTTCTACCTATGCAAACTACGGACTACAGGTGCTGAGGAAAAATAAATGGCCACCTTCATCTCATTATGCTGTGATTCCTTATCAATTACTGCACCAAATCCTTTTCCAGCTATATTCAGAATCTGTAGTCCTGGAATTTGAGGCAATAAGCATGTCTGGAGTAAGGATAAAGAGAAAGTTAATAAACAATGTACCTCTGTGAAACTCTCAAATTGATTAGGCGTGTCTTTTTCATACATCATATTGGAACTCTCAGTTATGTTCCGCAGACTAAATTCTTCATCATCAACATCTGGTAGCACATGGATACCTGGAGAACTTGTAGTCTCAGATTCATCAACTGCGTTCAGCTCCCCAGATTCTTGGATGTCAGGATACATAGTTACTTCAAGAAAATCTTCTGAATAAAAATAAATAGTAAAACTTTAAATATTTGTTTAACTGTAAGGCTAAAGAAAAAGCAATGTAAGTCTCAGATCTGATTAAAATCCATAAAATTAATTATATCTCAAACAATGAGAGAATGTTTTTTAGCCAGACACAACCATAGCGTATAGTCTAAAGTGATACCAGTTTAGTTAGTGAAGTCTTGAGTTCATTAAATTGCACAATAAATAGTAAAACTTTGAACATTCTAGTTCTAAGTTAAATCTTTAGTTAAACTCCTTTTAGATGATGCAATATTCAAAGGATATCAATATTAATGAAAGTTCACTAGAATGATTATTGGTTATGAATTAGCACTTTGATTGTTTAGTTTGGCCTACAAATATTACCACGATAAAATTACTAAAGTATTCAAAATCTTTCCCTGGTAAAGAACATGTAGACGGATGTTTTATAATCAATAGGCATATTAAATACTGCCAGAGGTCATACGTAAAATAAAATACAGTTGACTGGATACTCTGGAACAACTTTGAGAAGCTTTAGCAAGTTGATACAGAAAGTTTAAATATTCTTAGAAATTAACTTGATTTACACTTTTTATCAAAAGACATAGGAGTGTGTTTTAAAAACATCCAACTTCTATGAAAATACCCATATATATGACTATTGTATTGACACATCTGATTATAATTTTCAAGTTTACTTACATATTTTTTTTAATAATTAAAAAGAAAACTGATAGATACATTTATTTTTCAGTAAAGTGGAATATTCATAAAACAGACATATCTGATTCTCAACAACAAAAAGGGTATCCACTTTCCAATGAGTAAAGCTGAAAACAACCTTTTATAATAAAAATTCTGGGACATTATTAATCTTTCATCTAAAAGATACCTTAACAAAAAATGTACCCCATAATCATTAAAAGTCAGAAAATAAAAAGAGAAATATTCCTAATTGCTTATAGGAACATCCATGTAGAAACAATATAATTCTATAAGTCAAATTCAAAAAGAATTCAGCAAAAATGTTCAAAGTACATTTAAGAGAGAACAACAGTGCAGGCAGATTTTGAAACTGTAAAGCTTAAAAAGTTAATATTGCTTGCTCCAAATAAAGCAAAGAAAACTTCAGTTTTAATTTTTTAAAGATGGTTTCAGACAAATAAAACAAACACTTGCCATCGGATTTACTCTCACTGTCCGACCTGATTGGAGTTTCCAGATTGGTAACTTTCTCCATGTCATCTAAGTCCATGTTCTTTTTCTCTTCACAAAATGAGAGTAATTTTGGGGGAGAAATATATGAACTATTACTTCCACTTTCTTTTTCGATTCTAGGTTTTTTGGGCACAGATAGATCTACAGTCTCAGTAGCCTGCAAATCAAGATTCTCTTGATGAGATTTTATAGCCAAAGTTCCGTTTTTACATGAGAACTCCTCAGCACCATCTCCTGTTACCACACTTTCACTTTCAGCATGACTTACATCTGATTCTAAACCTTTCCTTTTGATAATGACAGTTCCATCATGACTCACAGATTCATCATTAACATTTACTATAACCATGGCATCACCTTCTAGGTTTTCATCTTTGTTTGTTTTTATACCACTCTGGCACTTCAAGGTTTCTGAGTTTTGTTCTGCATTTTCTTTTACTTCACCAAAAGATCCCAGGTGGTCTAACTTATCTGTGGTTGTGATAGCTGCTTCTGTATCACCTGTGCTTATGGCAAGCATGTCCTTCGCAGCAGTCAGTCTCTTTAATAACACATAATGTGAACTATCCTCTGACACAATGCGGCAAAAATCTCCTCCTTCAACATTTAAATCATCAACATCGCAAACAACTCTGCCAGAATTCTTTCTGTTGATTTCTTTCTTTACTGCATCTAACTTAGCACTAAGTTGGCTCTGTTTAAGAAGTTTAGCCATTTGGAATTTGGAAAATTCATCAGAGTTCTGCAAGAGAAGTAAACAATGATTAGTATCATTTTAAAATTAATTTTTACAAAAAATAACTTAACAATGTTACAAAAATCACCTTTAGCTTTACGTGCAAAGCCCAGATATGTATCTAGGGAAAAAATGCTTTAAATCACTGGATATTGCAGAGGATTAAAAGAAACAATTCAGTGTTTTCCTTTTGAATTTATGAATTAAATTATGCACGACAGGATTATTATAATCCACTTATTTTAAATAGTCTATTTTTTTTTATTTTGAAAGTTATTAAAACAGAAAATATTATCTGTTGACAAACTTATTTCTGAAATTGGAAAAATGTATTAAATTAAGAAGTATTGCTCTTTGTGTCTGAATTCTCTGTAAAATATAAACAATAAGCTGATTTTGATTTAGGAATTTTGTGAATAAAAGTCAACTTGGAGATTTTCAAATGTAATCCCAAGGGTATCACCTCAGGAAGAACATCCAGTTTCATCCAGCTTTTCTTCATGCGTGCATCTTTCAGCTCCACCAGTATTTCATGCTGTATTTCTGCAGGTAATGCTTTGAAATCCTCTGAGTCTATGTCTATCTCGTTCAGATTCTGAAAGTTAAACTGAAACAAAGAAGAAAAGCATTGTTGTTGTAGAACACCTAGCAACAATTTCTGCTAGTAAGCTTGTTTACTGTTCAAGGGAAGAGCAGGATACTAAATATTTTGTATGAGCAGTTTAAAATAAATTAAAATTATGGTCAGAGAAAACTTAGCTTAAAATTTATGTAAATGTTACTGGTAAAGATGCGGAAGTTTAGAAGTACAGGGAACTCATCATCTGTTCAAAATCTGTGCTCAACATAGCAGATTAACTCGTTTATGCAAAAACATTACTCCATATTAATAAAAATATGAAGTATTTTAAAAGTTATTTCTTTTTTTTAGAGTATCTTAATAATCAAAACTCTTCATTTTTATTTATTTTATTGCTAATTATTTTTTCTAAGATAAAGAAAAGAAAAAGGGAGTTATATTTTACTTATTTCAGCCAGTACAGGCAAGGAGAATTTGAAAGGTTACAATTCCTGGAGCCTAGAAAAAGGGAGGCAACTGACAGTAGCTCAACTGTTCAAGTGTCATATTTAATTTGAAACAAGTTGATGCTGCTAACAGTCATACCTGCTAGACAGTTCCTCCTTAAAACAAATAAATAATTTAGTGTAAGAAATACTTGTTCTCTGGATTAAATAATATCAAAATATTTTTTAAAAAATAACTTGAATTACACAAATTTTAAACAATCTCTCTCCTTGTTCTGGCTTTTATATATATAGTTTGTGTGTTTTTACACTGGCATAATTTCTCCTTGGAAAATGTTAAATGAACTTTTTATTAGCCATTACTATTCAACCAGCTAATAATGTAAACTTCCAATTCAGCACTTTTTTTTTTTACAATTAAAATGTACAATGGTCCAGTACAAATTTCCTATACCACATAATTTCATTAGTCTATTGTTGTTTTTTAAAGCAAAAATACAGTACAAAAGAAATAACAAAACCTGCATTAATTCCTGGTGAAGATCTGATTCCTCTTGCTGCATATCAGCTTCTTTTTCACTTTCATTAAGAAATCTGAAATGGCAAAAAAAAATTATTATTTTGTGCACTTTTTTCATCTAAGTTCTGCAGAAAACAAGCATTAAAATTTTTTGTATTTACTTATTTTTGAAATAATGTTATTTCATGTATAAGCCTGGGTTCCCCAACTGACTTACCAATCCTTGTATACTCCAATAACTTTAAAAAGTAGCCAGGCTCTTTATTTTAAAATTATCAAATCATCATAGAACAAAATATTTTACAGCAGATTTTTGTTCTGATAAATAAAATAATAGAAATAAAAATGTAGGCTTCATTGTATTATATTAATTTCATAAAGGCTAAAAAAAATAAAATACTGGGATATTGGGTGATAGTTTCTGTTTCAAATACCTTTGGTTTTTCTCTGGTAGTGGAGGAAGGTGGAACATGTCTACCTCCACTGATGTTGAAGGATGGATGTTGTTGGATATGGTCTGCCGTGGACCCCGTTTCTTCTTACCTATCACCTTTTGAATAAGTTGTGTTTTAATCAAGTTCCTTAATAACTTGTCTGTTGTTCTGTTACTTTCTTTTTTAGCATTCTCTGTCTTCTCTCTCCGCACAGCCTGTAAATTGATGACAATGCGAAATCTCACGAGCAACAGAAAAAAGTTAAGCTAATGTTTTTGTTCTGTCCTACCTGACAAAAAACAGGCCATGACTGCTTAGACAACATAGCCTCTCTAAGATAAATTCCCATCTGATTCCTCAAGAAAATCAAGTATGAAATGATTAGGTGATATTGTGCAACAACATGAACAGTAACAAAAAACTGAGTGAAGAACTAGCTAGGAATCCAATTATTAAAGCAAAAGGAACTTAGCAATACCAATTTCTGCCATTCATAATCACTATATGTAATTAATAGGAAATTTGGAAAATGTTTAGCAACAACAGCACAAAATCTAATTTAGGTTACCTACACTTTCTGGGAATTTCTCAGAAAAAAAAACACATGAACACAAACTAATTACAGTGTTCATGGTAGTGGCTTCCTAGTGTTTCAAACTAAATCTTTGGGTTACCTTTCTTCATATGCAGCATTTTTAAAATTTGGTTATATACTGTTTTTGTTACCTGATTATGTAATTCCTTTAGTGTTATGTAAAACTGTACTGCAGACCTTTTCCTTTATTTGACTTTAAAAAAAATTATTATTATGGTTATATATGTATGCATGTAATCTTGATGTTCTACCATTGTGGTATAGTGGTGTTTTTGAAGTGTCAGATGATATCAGTTAGATATGCACAGGTTTATACGCTGAAAAAGTGATTGCATCTCTTAATATTACAAACAGACAGAAGAAAGCATGTAGTGGTTATGTCTGGACATCAAATGTAAAATAAGTGTAATTATGATTGTGTATACAGTCTTCCAAACTGAATAAAGCTCCCATTCTTTTGAAACATCCATCCAAATGCACTTTGAGGGCAACTCTATCACTGAAAAGAAGCACTTACATGTCCACCCAACTATAACATTTACCAGGTTGTAATTTAGAAGAGGGCTTCAAATAATGAAAAAATTGAGATATGCATACCTGTTCTTTACCTTCTAAAATTTAAAAAAATCTTAATTGGATTCCCACTAAAGACTAACTTATCATTTTTGTGAAACAATATACTGTCAACTAACCTATCAATGCCACAGGGTTTTGACTGCATATGCCATTGACAGAGACTTAAGCATCTTTTTTTCTTGTAAACCCTCAGCTAATCTGTCTGCCTAGAGATGCCTGCAAAAACTATAAGGAAGTTCCCTTAGTAAGTGGGGTCAGTCACACAGGATTGAGACCAGTGAACATATTTGGGAAGCCCTGAAAATGAAGACATGATATTCAGTTCAAGAAATCCATGAAATTCCTTCATTTGTACATTTCTGGTAGCTGTGTAAGCCAACTGGAGCACCTAGAGGAATCTTCTGCTGGTACAAGTGAGAATTCTTGTTTAGAGAGCTCATCAAACTCAGGGGTGAACCCAGCTCTGTCACAGTGATATGCACCACTACACACTTAGTCATCATCCACTGTACAGAATTTAGAATAACAAGAAAGTTCTGATTCCGTAACAGCAGATGTTAGATAGATCAGCTTTAAAATATGTAGTTTTTTTTTGTTTTCTGAAAAGATTTGCTTGGTAGTTTCAAGGAGCCAGGAAGCCATCATGACTTATGCAAGAGATCTCAGCAGAGTTACCTAATATTATCTGATACTTAATCCAACCAGAATCTTAGCTAATTTCTAATTATGACTCCATAGTATAAGTGACAACAGAGAACTGAAAAAATTAGTTTATTTACTCTGTCAAAAATGTATTTCTTCTTTGAAAACTGACTTAGTACTTACTAGAGTTTGCTTCTTCAGGAGTGGTGCTCCCCCATCAAACACAAATATAGGCTTTATTCTGTAGAAAAGCAGTTTGCACACTCGGTGGAACAAGGTGATGAGGTGGGCATTCTGCACTGGCTGTCCGTGCTGGTCCCTCATCCCTTTCGCTGCTTGATGAAGCCATAAGCTTACATCTTATCAGAGTTAAGGAAGGTAAAGTAAGTGCTTATGTGAAGTAAAGAAAATTCATTTCAAGAAAAGCAACCAAGCAAGTATACATAGGAAGCTGCTGGTCAGTAAAAAAAATTTAAAAATAAACAATATATTTGTATCTTCTGTTTGGTCTGCTGTCAAATGATTCACTGAAATTGAGTCCTGTTCTGCAATATCTGAGAATTCAGCTGAGTAAAAAGAAAATAGATAAAAAGTAGAAAGGATACCTTTAGTGAAGAACTTATAGTATTTACTTACTTACTAGCCCTGACCAAGTGTTATTTAAGAAAATAGTAGGGAGAAACTGGTAACAAGGGAGAGAATAAACTATATTTTCTATTAGGGATCACTTACCTTGCAAAAAAATTATGTAATAGAAAAAGTTTTTAAAAGGTGTACTTAACCACTTTTATGGGTGAGGATAGATTAGACTGAACAGGGTATGTCTAGTGAACATATATGGGGAACACAACTGAAGTTTATATAATAATTTTAGATTGCCAAGCCAAGATATATTAATGTGATTGGTCAGGTGGTTTCCGGTATAACTTAACTTTTAAAGACCCATTTGATCCCTTGAATAAACTTTTTAATGCCCATATAAAAACCATACAGATAGCAGTATCATCAGAGTACTGAACACCCCTTTCATACTCATGGAGAAATGAATCTAAGGACACGGTGCAGGGCTGCAGTGATAGGCTAACGACTGAAAGAAAGGACACCAATGGCCAGTACTTTGCCTTCCAAAGATTCGAGGGTGACTGGTCTCCCAGTGGGACTTAAAAGCTGCCACAAGCCTTGGACTCCCATGACAGCCTTCTCTTAGTCAACTGGAATCAATCAAACAATAAGTTAAACAAACATTATATAAATGAAATCTGAGAACAAAACAAGATTTTGCTTCAAGACGGAGGAGAGGGTAATAATTAGTTTTGACAAATATTACTGCTATTTATGATTGACATTTCAATGCTAAAAGTACTGTTTGTGAAGTACTAGACTGGACATTCAAAGAAATAATTAAAGGTTCTCACATCGTGTTTCTGAACTCTTGAAATAAGAGCAGAAAGGTAGCGATGTCAGAACTCGGGGACCATCTTCCCCATCTATGGCATCGACTGGGATCTTCTCGACCAGAAAGCAACAGCATCGCCCATACGTTTGAGAATGTATTAGTGGGCCCCAATGTCCCCTTAATGATCAAATGGGCTGTTAAAATACAGAAGTACCCTGAAAAGTCACCTAACTGCTGAAGCCATTTCTTGAGAAAACTGTGGGGGGGGTGGGAGAAGAAGAAGACGACAGTACAAAGGAAACTGTAAGGAGGCTGGTTATTCAGGCTGCTCGCCGGCTAGCAGACAGTGCCCGGTCCACATGTGCTACAGTAGTGAAGCCCAGTGTTAGGGTAACAGCCAGATGTACGAGAAGGCGGGATAAAGGGGGTTACTGTAAATCCACAGGAGTGGGGTACATCAGCAGCTCCGAGCCGTCCGTACCTGTGCCGAGTACCTGCCCTACACACACACACACATGTGTATATATATGTGTGTATGTATGTGTATGTGTGAGAGAGGAGAGAGAGAAGACAGAGACAGACAGCCTGGAGTCTGGATAGGTGCGCAGGTGTTGATTAGGGCCGATCGCCGTCAGGTAAATCAAAGAACCGGGACCAGTTCAACACCAATCCATGCCTACATTACCGACGAATGCCCTATCACCTGTAGAAGCTTCAAAGAAAATCGAAAAATAAATCTTTATTGCTTAATTTTAAACTGGAATTTACAGGTGAACAAATCTCCCCATTCGCAAGTACAGTGTACTTACCATCGCCAGACGACAGAGGGCGCTGAACCCGGAAAGTACCGGAGTTTCCCGATCTTTGTTTTAAAGCCGCGCATGCGCACGTTTCTACACGTGTTCCCGATTTGAAATGGCGGAATCCGCAGGTAGGTTCGAGTTGTGATTGTGCGCGTGTAGCTAGCAAAACAAAGCATTTCCTTTCGATTTGAACGGTCGCGTGCCGAGGATGGAAGGGAGCGGGTTATCGCCAGCGGGAGGCCGCAGTAGTGCTTATGGCGGTGTGGTGCCAGGTAGGTGGATGGACGCACTTACCACGTGCCTGGGATCTGCGGGTCCCTGCCGCCTGTACCTAACACGTGTCTGTAGTCCCCGGGTCCCTGCCGCCTGTACCTAACACGTGTCTGTAGTCCCCGGGTCCCTGCCGCCTGTACCTAACACGTGTCTGTAGTCCCCGGGTCCCTGCCGCCTGTACCTAACACGTGTCTGTAGTCCCCGGGTCCCTGCCGCCTACCTAACACGTGTCTGTAGTCCCCGGGTCCCTGCCGCCTGTACCTAACACGTGTCTGTAGTCCCCGGGTCCCTGCCGCCTGTACCTAACACGTGTCTGTAGTCCCCGGGTCCCTGCCGCCTGTACCTAACACGTGTCTGTCGTCCCCGGGTCCCTCCCTCCCTCCCTCCCCGACCCCCGTTTACACGCCGAAAACAAACAACCAAATCTAAATAGCGGTCGGGGCAGGGATGCAGAATTCTGGGGCACTTCAATAGAAATTTCTTGCCGATCGCCGCCCGCCCCAACTCCTGCAAATCGGAGGCTGGTGTCGCTGAAGGTAGCCAGGTACACCACACCTGCTTCTGTTCGGCTTACACTTAACCCTTCCCCGAATGATCCGGCCAGCAGCCTAGAGGAGTATTCTTCAGGCGTCCCGCTGCCGCCACCTGTATCGACGGCAGTCACCCCTTAGTGTAGGATGCCCGCTGTTAACTGAAGATAATTATAATTTTTAAATGGTGAGATTGACTCTCTGTGTTACTGGGGGAAAAAATAAAACCCATACAAGTCAATTAAAAACACTTTAGCAGTACGTCTCTTAACTGTCTCGGAACTTCTTTTGAACTCAGTAACCATTCGTTAGAATTTTAAAAGGTTTTAATGATGGGAAGGTCGATGTGATTCATAATAAACAATAGTGTATAGCACATGCAGTAGTGACCTTTTAAGAATGTCTAACTGATAATTTGGTATCTTTCTTTCTTTAAGGAGAACTCGCCTTACCGCTTATTTAACATGAAACCTAATCAATGCCTCTTTTGCAGTGTACTCAAAATTCATAGCAAATATAATATACTTAGTAATTATACATTAAAGGTGAGTGCTGCTTTTGGTCTTATTGTGATGAATGTTTGTCATTAAAAACCACCCAGTGTTTCAAGTGGCATTTTATTAAAAATTATACACTGAGAATGTATACAGAAGCTGCAGATAATAACCACCAGTGAAGAGAAACAAAAAAGAATGTATTTGATAAACGCTGCTGCCCCTAAAACATTGTGGAATCTGCCAAGAACACGTGCCTTTATCTGAAGATGTTTTTTGATTTAAAAGTATTAATAAGTGTGTAAGATTTTGCAATAAATATTTAACAAATTTAAATTAGGTACTTGTAATGTATGTCATATCAAATGTTTTCTCTGAACAAATCAAAAGTAGTCCTGCTGATAGATTGGCTTCCTACGTGGGGTTGTCATACATTAACAGTCCAAAAGAATTTTTCACATTTTGATAGCATAGTACAGTTAAACCTCGATTATCCGAACGAGACGGGTGGGGAGTATTTTGTTTGGATAACTGATCTGATCGTAAACAAAGGAAGCCATACTGAACATAATTACGTAAAAAAGCATGTTTACAGAGTTCTCATTTCATTCAATCGATAAAATGTGTACAAACACTGGATATTGCTTAAAAATTCATGATATTTTTTCAAATAAAATCACATGTGTTGCTTAAATAACGAAAATATGCAGCTGAAAATCCAAGGAAACATGGCATAATTACAAAAAATACCTTTACGTATGTGCACAGGAAGTTCACAGAGTTTGTTGAAGATGCTAAGTTCATATAATTCATTGAGGTAAAAGTTGTCATTTTTTTGCAAAGAAAATATCCAGTTGCTGTTGCTTGAGGTGCTTCTGTTTGTTTTTGCCAGCAATAACATTTGATGAAGATGCATCAACTTGACGGCATTGACTTCGTCTTGTGCTTCGTTAATGGGGACTGAAGGAAGTGTCAGTATCTGATTTCCCTTATCATCCACGCCATCCATACTTTCCCGCTGGATCATTGCTGAGTGTCTCTGTTCTGATATCATTGTCACAGTTTACCCAAGCATCTATCTCAGCCTCAACAAAGTCTCCTAATCCCAGCTGTTTGCAGTTCTTGGTGATTTCAGTGGTTGCCCTTTGATCTGGACAAGTGTCCTCTTCACTGTCATGGCTACCAACATGCAGCCCATTGTACCAACACCCCATGAATGTCGATGGCTTGATGCAGTCCCAAGAATCAGCAATCATGAACAAAGCATCCTTGACTGTGAACGACTTGATAATTTGCGGCAATCCTTTGTCTGCATTGTCTTCATCGACGACGGCACGTAACATGTTAGGGCGATAATATTTCTGCATTGTTGCGATGATTCCCTGATCGAGCAGCTGTAGCTTTGAAGTGATGTTCGGTGGTAAAACAAACACTTGACAGCTCCATCTGGCGATTCTAATTGGCTACCTTTCATACTGTCTGACCCCGCGTTGTCAACAAGCAGAAGTGCACGTTGCTCGAGTCCAACACTTGCTAAATGTAATCAGACGGCAGGTACAAATTCTTCCAGAAACCAGGATGAAAAAAGTGGATATGTCATCCATGCCTTGTTTTGTGATTTGTAGTTCACGGGAAATGAGTTCTTGTCACAGTTCTTGAAGCAACATGGATTAGCATAACGTCCGATGCAGACAAGCGGTAATTTATGAGTGCCGGTGGCATTGACGCAAGGAAAAATGGTAATGCGATCCTTCTGCACTCTATGTCCCGATGCTTACTTTTCTTCGGTGGACGCAAGTGTTTTGTCCAGCAATGCATGCCAAAACAATCCACTTTCATCAGCATTATATAATTGTTCAAGTTCATGATTTTCTTTGTGAATGATGGATTGTAGTCTCTGTCTGAATTCTTCCACGATGCTGTCATCCACAGACTTCTGCTCTCCAAGAATGTTGAGTTGCCTAATGCCGTGATGATCTTTGAAATGCTGTAACCAACCCGATGATATGCTGTAATCGGACTCTTGTTGTGCTTCACCGGTGTGGATTTTTTCATGGAAATTTGCAGCTTTTTCTTGTAACATCGGGCCAGAGACAGGAATTCCCTTTTCACACTGCTGTGAAAACCACAAATATATGGCTTGGTCGAGTTGTTCATCTTTCACTGACTTCATGGATTTTCTTCTTAATGCACGTGAAGTGTCACTTTGGTTGACAAATTTCTCAATCGCCGGCCTTGCTTTCTTGATGTCGGACACTGTTGTACTCTTGTACAATCTTTGGTGCCTTTTCACCACGATCCAGATGCTGTAAAATCTCGCTTTTCTGTTCGATTGTCAGTGGTGTTCGCTTTCTCTTCACGGGCATGGTAACAGCAACAAACTCAATCACTTGTGACCAGATACGTACTCAGAACAAAGTCGCAGAGCAGTGCTGTTATAGCCACCTGTTGCCTCACAGACCTCTGCAATAACTCACACTGGCACCACCAGCCACCCCCCTGCGCGAGGGATTTCTGTTGCTTTGCCGCCATAATGGAAGTGCGGACAATACACGCTGGTGACGGGAGCTGGAACTGTTATTGCAGAAGGACTGATGCAATCGAGCCGGCAGCTAAAAGAATCCGACTCGACACCTGCGGAGAGCAGGAACTTCGGATGGACACATGCCAGCCAGCTTGGCTCTAGGCCATCTTGGGCCCCAACACTATAATAAACATACATGGACACTTTTTTTTAATATCCATTTTGTAAACAGGTAATGCAAGGTATTTAAACCTCAACGAATAAAGACGTTAAACCAAAAATTGAAAGAAATAAATCGATAATAATAATTATAGCATGTTTCTAATGTTCTCGAGTTCAGATAACACACAGTATGCCTAATTAAATATTCACGGGACCTTGAAATCTTGTTCGGATAACTGAGGTTTGACTGTAGATGGGAAATGCCAAAGTCTACTGCAACCTCCAGCTGATAGCAATAGAGAATAATATTTAAATTTTACTTGTTAGTTGAATAGCCTGAAAATTGAACTAGTCCTTATCATTTTATTTCTCATTTACTGCCATTTTTAAAAAATTAATTTCAGATTTGAAAAATGTGGGAACTGTATGCAATAATTTTAATTCATAACTTTTAAGGTAGTTTGATGAAAGTATTAAATCAAAGGTTTATATAAAGAAAATTGTAACCCAAATTGTAATGCTGTTAATTCATCCAGTCCCTTCCAAAGGCATGGTAAATGAAGTGTCCCTCATGCTGAGTCATATGTCAGTGATTATATGGGAAATCATGATTTGAGTCAGTTAAATGAAGGCTCTTGTTTCCATTAGGTGTTTGTTTGTGTTGGCCATGGGCTAAATAGATTTTAAACACTTTTTATTAGTTTAGAAATGATAGATTTGTGGAAATAACTGACAATTATTTAAGTTGAGCAGCTTCATTTTACTAGCACATTTATGGAAATTCTAGATTGTAAATGTGGATATCTGGGTTTTCCTGAAAACATTGTAGTGCGATGCAGGAACTTAACAATAACTGTTTGCCATTTTGAATCTCAAACAGCTGTTTACAGAGTTTACCTGTGGTCTAATATGGAATCTCAGATATCAGTGCTTTTTTTACTAGAAAAAACCCAAGAATAATGGAAACCAATCTTCCACTATTAGTCCATCATCAATTGATTGATTCTACCCGTCTAACTTGACCAATCAAATTCATGGCACAAATATCTATAGGGATAGTTATACAAGTTTTTATTACCAACCCTGACAATGCTTACGGGTATTGTGAGTGTAGGTGCTGTCATGTAAAGAAATCTTCTGGTACAGAATTGGATTCAGTGAGACATACACTTGGATCAAGGATTAAAACTTGGTCTTCTATAACTTATCGCTTAAATTTCATTTAAAAAAACTCATGATAAATATTTTTCTTCAGTAGCCATTATCACCAGAACAAGAGAATCCAACAGCAATATGTATAACACCTGGTGATGATATAAGTGAATAATAATTAAAAGTTTCTATCTGCAGAAAGTTACAAGAAGAAGAGAAAGTACTCCACTTTGGAGAATGTTGAAGAAGACTTGGCGGTATGTTGCTCTTGGATTCAGAATTCACCTACCTGGTCTGTGTAACTCAACTCTTCAAACATTAAAAAAGATTAAAATATTGCTCTCAAATTAAGGGAATGAAAGTAAACTTTCACATGCTCAGGATAAACAAACAAAAATGTTCATTTAAAAAAATTTTTTGCTAAGTTTTAAAATGTGAGATAAACTTTTGTGAAAGTATTTGTGAATCTGTATAGTTTTTTTCATGTATAAAGTATTATATGACATCTGTGACAATGCAGTTCATTATTCAATGTCCACATCTCTGAACGATGTAATAACCTCAGTATGGTCCACTTGCTGTGACACTTTATAAAATGTATGACTTATCACAAGCTGGTAAGTACATGCGTCATATGCTGCTGTAGTGGGGATGACCTGTTTATGGGTCTCCTGTCTGAAATTATCCTATCAGAGCAATGCTTTGTTTCATTGTGAACTTGCTGAATAGTTAAGATCAAGAGGGCCTTTTGATGTTCTGTTTTAAGAAAGCTGGCTAATGCTAATGCCATATCTGACAAGTCTGCAAACTGTTTATGCAGGTAGCAAGCAGTAAGTCTGGGCACCTAATGTCAAATTGAAGTTGTATGAGAGAGTAACATCCAAAATCTATGGTGTTGAGTGTGGTATCTGTTGTAACAGGATTAGCTAGATGTAGGTGCTACCAGTAAATTGTGGATTACAAAGTGACTTATGGTAGACACCCAGCCAATCCAGTGCACCTAAGAGGTGCAGCCTCTATCAGCATGTCATGCTCTGTGCCCATCCATTGATGATGTCAAATCTTTCTGACACAAAACTTGAGCTTGGAGTTTGTTTGTGGGAATGGCTTGATTTGGCAAACCCTTCCAGGCATAGTTTTCTTCAGACTCTCAAGTTTTTCCCCACATCCAAAAATGGAAAACTTTTAGTCAGGTTTTTCCTGCCAAAGTTGGAAGTGATGACCCCCATGGGTAGCAATTGGCATCTCTTGCCAGAGATGTCTATCTTATTCATCTGTTTGCCACAACATAAAACATTTCAACAGCATAGGTAATTTTTCTTGAAAAGAGTATTGTGGTTTTACAGTGACTGAGCATCATTACACTAGTAAGTTTTTTTTTCTCATAATTATTTTATATAAATGTGTTATATTTTCCTTTAAAACTTATAATTGCTGTCCAAATGTTAGGATGGCATTGGCTTTTCTAGGATTTGAGATAATGGATGGTGGTTCTCTAGTTTAAGTACTACATGATAAGTGAAGCACCTGTTAGTTTTGAGTTAAGAATTTTTCTGTCATCTTCAGTTTTTATAAATAACACTGAACAACAACTAACCTGAGTATGCTGTTTTCAAATTTGAAATCAGAATTAGCCCAATACATGAGGATTTTTAGTTACAGAAATAAATGGAAATCTAATGTTATATATTTTGAGTGTTCTTTTTTATTACTGTGTACACACAGCATGCTACGCAGGAGAACCACGTTGTTGCCTGCTTACATGTACATGTGCTTGTGGAACAGCCGAAACATTGGAAATCTCTATAATATCAAAGAATGGCCATCAAGAACAGACCATACTCCAGGAAAATTCGGTGTGGAATATGTGCCACTGGTACATCTGCAAAGAATATTTATTCCACCACTGCTTTTAAAGCTGGGGCTAATGAAGAACTTTGTAAAGGCAATGTGCTTTGAAGGTGCAGAATTTCTTTATCTGAAAGAAAATTTTGGAGTGATTTTAACTGATGCCAAGTTGAAGGCTGGAATATTTGCCGGACCACAAATTTGTGATTTGTTTTCCAATCCAGTCTTTCAGTTGAGGCATAATCCACTGGAGCTGGCTGCATGGGAGACCTCTTGGGAACTGCAGAGCAGACACCTATGCTGAGTTGGTTCAACACATGATAAAAGCCGTTGAAGAAATGGGTTGCCATATGTTGCTGAAGTTGCATTTTCTTCATTCACACTTGGATTTCTTCCCAGGCATTCTTGGTGCTGTGAGCGATGAGCATGGAGAGAGGTTCCACCAAAACACACAGGCGATGAAGACCCACTATCATGGGATATTCAACTCTAACATGATTGGGGGGGGGGCTGTTGTTGGTTTCTTCAGAGACAAACCACTGCTATTCACAAACATAAAATCAGGTACTTAAAGCTTTCTAAACAGTTAATGTATACTTTATACAATGTGTTTGAGCTGATGGATAACGGTTACTTGGCTTACTGTGCAATGTGCTTGATTTATTAATAAACAATGACTGAAGATGACATTTATCTGTAACTACAAATCCCGATGGGCCGGGTCAATTCTGACTCTAGCTGCTTGATTTGATAAAGGACACCTGCATAAACCTCAGTAGCAGACAAAAAGTAATTTTTTTTTGTTGTTGTCCAGTGTAATTTTTTTTTTACTTTTGTGCTAACTTTTAATGTTTGCTATTATTTCTCTTGCTTCAAATGGAATCCTGATTGTAGATAATTTTTAAAAAAGGAAATTAAATATTTCTACAATTATGGAATTCAACAGAATGTTTGTTGCTTGTAATGTGACTGTGTTATGTATAACATGGAAGCCATTCTTCTTCAAAAAATATTTTCTGTAATTTTATTGCTTTTAGGAGCTGCAACAGTCGGAAACATTTGTGCTCAAACCCTCTTCAAAGGTTGACAGACTAGAAACATCTGAATGGCCTCTTCTCTTGAAAGTGAGATTTAAATTTGTATGCAATAATAGGCTATCTGACCTTTGTGCTTTGGGTCGGCGGTTGGGCCATCAGTTACCAAGGGTGGCCAGAAGATGGGCCTTAATACATTGTTGAACTTAATGTTCAGTTTAAGTTTATCATAGTTAAACAAAAAAAGAAATCAGAATGTGCTACTTTGCAAACACGTAATCCCCAAGACTATCACTTATTTTCCTCCTCAAACTTGCATGCTATTCTGATTTCATGCAGCAATAATGTTTGGTGGTACAAAAGGTAGAGGATGGGTCTAGCCATAGCCTGATGAACCTATGTTTTGGCAATTTTTTTTTTCTCCTGAGGAGTTTTTCGTATAATGTAAAATAAGTGCTGCAGATTAACATCACTGCACAACAAGACAGTCTTCCTGGTGATAATGGGAAAGACTCCTGAAACAGGTTTATTGGTTGGTTCAGTTAGTAGTGATGGGAAATACTATCCGCGAAGATAATATTTTATTTTTAAAATCTTTATTTAAATAAATGAAAAAACAAACAATTTTGATTTTATTTCCTGGAAAATTTTTGAAAGACAATTGTGAATTGAACTGAAAACATTTTATATGGCACAGTCTTAATTTATGGGAGATAACTCTGAGATTTTTGTTTGTTTTGTTTTTTAATTAATAATTTTTTGTGATATATTTAATATGCCAGATTTTTGTGATAATTCTGACAAAAAAGAAAGTACCCCAAATCTGATTAGTAGAGCATAACTTTTTGTATTTAATACAGAACTTTGACAAGCTAAATGTACGCACATCCCATTACACACCAATTCCATCTGGATGCTCTCCCCTTAAAAGACCAATTGATGAGTATATTAGGTAAGAATGCTTTTTCTTTCTTTTAATAACTTGCTGTAACCCACAAAAGACAAAGGACAGTGCTTCCTTCCTTTGCTGCCTCACTGCCCGGTCCACCCCAGAGGGCGCGGGTTCACCCGTATTTACGGGGTGACTGACGAATCAGCACATTGCTGACATGGGACATAACGAACCAGTTCAAACATGATGCAAAAAAGAAATGGGAAAACCGTTGGATAGTTAGATTATTTTGGGGAGCCTGGAAGTTTACCCCAACACCACCACTTCAAGAAAAATGTTAGTAACGTGATCTCCGGGGTCGAGGTAGAGGCCGACGACTGCGTTGTGTTCAGCGATGTGGACACGCAGCTGTGTCCACTTGTCTCATGGATTCTGCTGCAGTTTTTGGGAGGTCAAATGTATCCAGCAGGAAGTTTAGCGGAAACGTGCACATCGTGTCCGTCTTCTCAGTCACCTGAGCATACCTTGGGTGCAACTGGTTGTGGTGGCAGCGGATCCAAGTGCCTCCAACCACGGACACATCAAACAAAACTCTTCCGCATCGTTTCCGAATTGTTCCTTTAGACCATCCACAGTCTCCAGGTCGGTAGTCACGGGCATAGATCCTCCAGCCGACCTTGAACGGAGCCCCTGTTTCCAGAGCTGCACTCTGTTCCTCTGTTGTTGGTAATGGCACCATCGCATTGTGTCTGGTGCACAGTTTCCGGCCCATGAGTATTTACACTGGAGATTGGCTGTTTGGCAGTGCCTTGTTTGGTGTTGTGCGATACACCAGAAGATAACGCCGCAATATTTTGGCCCATGTCCCCTCCCCTCTAGATTTGAGGGCCCGTTTGAAGGTGTCCACAAACAGCTCGGCCTGGCCGTTAGACTGCAGGTGATAAGGGGGTGATCAAATGTGTTTGATAATGCACTGACGGCAGAACAACTCGAAATGCTCCGACGTAAACTGAACCGTTATCAGAGACAATGGTTTCTGGGAGCCCATATTGACTGAAAAGGCATTCCAGTGTGGTGATGGTGGCAGTCGCAGTTGGGACTAGTGGTACTATCTCGGGCCATTTTGAGAAAGCATCCATGAGCATAAGATATGTGACTTCCCCAATTGGCCCGGCGAAGTCAACGTACACACAAAACCAAAGGTGTTCAGGTTCGGGCTATGGTATCGGCGTCAGTTCCTGGCGATCCATGCCAGGCCAGTAAGCGTAGCTGCGTGCGATCGACTTCACTCTGCTAGTACCAGGATGACCCTAATGAAATTGGCGCAGGACTGTCCGACAGAGGGAGGCAGGGATCACGACCCAGTCTCCGAACATGAGGCAGCTGTCGACCACAGAAAGTGAGTCACGGCATAGGTACAGCTGATGAAGTTCTCCATTTCCAACGGTATCGGGCCAGTGCTCCTGGACGTATTTGATCGCCTGATGTAGAACTGTGTCCTGCTGCGTACCACGTTTGGTGTCGGCAGCAGTGACAGGAAGTGCCCGGATGGTATCTGATAGTTGTCACAGGGTCTCATGCTCAATTGAGAGTAGTGATCAGGGTTTCTTCTGCAGTCACACTGGTTGTTGATGAGGCGAGAGAGTGCATCGGCCTGTCTGAAATCCTCTGTTCTGCGATATTGGATGGTGAAGTCGTATCCGAGCAGAATGATAGCCCAGCACTGTAGATGGTTTATGGAGTGGACGGGTATGCCTTTCTTTGAACCGAAGATAACTACCAGTGGTTTGTGGTCAGCGAGCAAGATGAAACATCGCCCATAGATAAGCTTGTGGAACCGTTTAATTGCAAACCAGTGTGAGAGCCTCCTTTTCAATTTGTCCATAATTCTTCACAGCAGCTGTGAGCGTTCAGGATGCGTGGAGGATGATGGGCCCCCACACCAAAGTTGGAAGCATTGGCTGCCACCACAATCAGCAGCTTAGGGTCATAATGTCTCAGCAACAGGTCTGAGCTGAGCTTGGTCTTCTGCTGATCAACAGCACTTTCACACATGGAAGACCAATTCCATTATGCGTCCTTCTCAAGCAGGCAATTTAGGGGGCTCTGACATTGTGAAGTGATGGCAGGAAGGCCCCATAGTAACTGATGAGATCCAGGAAGGTTCGGAGTGATGGGACAGGTCTCAGGCAGAAACCATTGTCTTGAATCTGTTACAGGACAGTGTGAATGCGTTTCTGTAACTCGTCTGCAGAGCGTCCAACTATCAGGATGTCATCCAGATAGGCAGCTGCACCGGGAATGCCAGTGAGCAGGGTGTCCATCACTTGTTGAAAGAGTGCCAGCATGGTGACACCAAACGGCAGCCTGGTATACTGGAACAGACTGCGATGGGTATTAATTGTGACCAATTCACGAGATTCACATGCGACTTTGATTTGCAAGTAAGTGTCCGGGAAATCCAACTTGGCAAAACAAGCCACCGTTTAGCATTGTGAACAAATCATCTGGTGCTGGAAGAGGGTAGCAGTTTGACTCAAAAGTGGCATTGAGTCCGGTGGAGAAGTCAGCACAGATGCAGATGATGCCAGCAGGCTTCACCACCACAACAATTGGAATGTCCCAGGTGGAGTACGAGACGCGGGTGAGGACACCTTGATCTTCCAGGCGTTTTAGTTCAGTGTCCACCTGCGGAAGGGCTGCATACAGCACTGGTTGCTTCGGTCGGAAGACTGGTTGACTCCCTGGAGACAGTCGTAGCACAGCTTGGATCTGAGAGCAGAGCCCCAGACCATCTTAAAACTCTGGTGTGAACTGTGGATGATGTTAGCGGTTCGCTTGGTAGACGCAGCAGGAGACCGCACCTGGTTGCAGAGTGTCTGGATTGGGAGGTCATTCAGACCAAGTTGGTCAAACCAATCAAGATCCAGAGATGTAGCAGGTTCTATTAATCATGGTGCCATGGAACGATAATTGCACAAGCTAACCACAGGCACTGGTGGCAGTCTTTGATGTCCATTGGATTGGCGGGCTGCTCAGCATTCTACAGAGCTCCTTGGAGATGATGGAGATATCAGAAGCAGTGTCCAACTGCAAACAGACCGGTTGTCCATTGATCAGGGCCGACACAAATTTTCTTCAGAACCCAGCATTCACTGGAAGGTTTCCAGGAGACTGTGTGACTGACCAGTCTGTTTTGACTTTGGAGCTCAGTTGGCCCGCTGCGATGAGGAATGGTCGCTATTATTTCTGTTGGCTTGGCAGAAACCATCCTTGTGACCGATACGGTTGCGTCAGCGACAGCCGTTCTGTTTTAAGGGGCAGAATCTGACAAAGTGCCAGGCCCCACAGTGCCACCAGGGTGAGGGAGGCTTCTTTTTGTCAGACTCTTTGCTGGTATGTGAGCCAGACTGAGGCGGACTAAAGTGGGATGGGCCAGAGAGCGCTTTGGTATGCATGATGGCCTGGACAGCAGGGCCGCCATTGTCTCTGAGTTGGATTATCATGGTGTTATGTTTCAGGTTGAATAAGTGTTGACACTCGTGATAGTCTGAAGGGTCATGTGAGGCTCCTGCTCCACCCAACTGAGGAGCTGAGTCCTAATATCGGCATCCCTGGGGGGTTGTAGTCTGCAGATAAAAATCAGGGACTTAAACTGGTCCTTAGTGGGGGCTCCCAGCTTGAACCGTTCACATTGTCGGTTCACAACTCTGGCATAAGTGACATGGTCATCGGACTCCTTTTTCACCAACTTGAAGCACCAGTAGCGCGTGCTGAAGAGCAGGGACTGCTCCCTGAAAATTTGAGAAAGGATCTGCACTGTCTCGTGAAAGGTTAAGTCGTGTGGGTTTTTCAGAAGTATGTAATTAGCATACTTTTCGTGCTCCGCGGGACCAAGCTTACGGAGCAGGAGGTGAACTTTCCACGTGTCCTTGTGGTTGGTGAAATCGACCCGGAACCGGTCAAAGTGGGGGTCGCCGATACTGCCTGTAATCCCATTGACCGACTGCGGGGCCACAGACATGGAGGAAAGTCGGTCAGTCAGCATCCGAATGAGCTTGAGCTGCTGGTCAAGCATGGCTTTAAAATCGACTGCTTCCATAGCAAGGAAAGTATCAAAGAGCACGAGTTTAAAAAGAAAAATAATTTTAAAAATCTCCAACTTTGTCGCCAATATGCTGTAACCCACTAAAGACAAAGGGCAGTGCTTCCTTCCTTTCTTTGCTGCCTTGCTGCCCGGTCTGCCCCAGAGGGCACAGGTTTGCCTGTATTTACAGGGTGACCGATGAACCAGCACATTGCTGACATGGGACATAACCAACCAGTTCAAACATGATGCAAAAAAGGAAGGGAAAAACTGCTTCCCCCAACATAACTATTCTATAGTTCTAGAGATATAATGATATTCCAGCTTATGAAAAACTGGTACTTGTCATGTTTATGATATTCTGATGAATCTTAAAAACCAAAGTTTGTTTGTGATAATAAATTAGATTATTTCATAAGAGTAGTGTGCTGCCTGGCCATTTATATTGTGGCTGATTTCTCAAAAAATCAAACATTATGTATTTATTTACTTGAAAATATATAACATCTTCTTTGCTAGGTGAAAAATGGCAGTAAATGTGAAAGAAAAAGATGTAAAGAAATTTTAAAAATTGCATTTATTTAAAACATTTTAAACTTGAAGCGCTGACATCTTGTTTTCCAGAGTTTTCTGCCTTCAATCTTCTTTCTTTCTCTTTTTTTTTTTTTAGCACCTACTTTTATCTTATGTTGCAGGAGTGGATTCATCAACCTAGACAAACCCGCCAATCCTTCCTCTCATGAGGTTGTGGCCTGGGTGAAAAGGATTCTTCGGGTTGAAAAAACAGGTCACAGCGGGACCCTTGACCCCAAAGTTACTGGCTCGCTCATTGTGTGTATTCAAAGGGCCACCCGACTCGTCAAGTCACAGCAAAGCGCTGGGAAAGAATATGTGTGCGTGTTTAAGCTTCACAGCTCAGGGGCAGAGGAATTTAAGGTTAAGCAGGTAAAACTGCATTTAACTTAAGACTTCCATGTGCCAAGATAACTGATTTGAGAAATGATGATGAATCTAAAAATGACTTATAGAAAACTTATCTCTATGGATTTATAAACAAAAATATTTTAAAATTTGAGATTAGAGGATAAAAGATTACTATTTTTTCTTAAGACCATAATAAAGGAAGATTAACATTTGGTTGCAAAGTTATTCCCTAAACTTGCATGCATCATTATTTTGTTAGTTCTTCTTTTGGAACCTATTTCATACTCCACCTCAATCTTCTTTTTTTAATGCTTTCATTTTCTTTAGATTTTAGAGGTGACTTGAATTTGTCTCAGCAGCAGTTGTATGCTAGTTAATTAATACCTTTGGTGTGAGGGAGATTTCATTACACTAACTTATGTCTCACTTTGTTCCAGTGTTTAGAGATGCTGAAAGGTGCATTGTTCCAAAGACCACCTCTTATCTCAGCTGTGAAGAGACAGCTACGAATAAGAACTGTGTATGAGTGCAACATGCTTGAATATGATAAGGAGTCAGCACTGGGTAAATCACACTTCTTATCTTGGTGAACTAAGTTTTCTTTAGAAATATTATTGCATAGTATGCCTGTTATCATAAGATTTATCACACTATTTACAATTGCTGAATGCTACAGGAAGACCCCGAGTTACGTAAACAATTCCCGTAAGCCTAAAATTTACATTACATTAGCAGAGCACTGCTGCTGTTGCTATGTGGTCATTTCTACAACTTACGCAGAGTTTCTGTGATGCTATTACCTGATCTCCCTCTCTCTCGCACACAGCACACACACATTCTCTCGTTAGACACTACGCATAAAGCATCTTGTGCATCACTCAGTTTTTCTTCGAAAATTTTCGTTTTATAGTGATTTATTCACCCTAATTATGACTGGAAAAGGGCAAAGTGGTGGTAAAAGGGCTGAGCTCACACACAAACACAGTAAAACAGACTTAGAAATGGAGATAAAGATGATAAAGAAATATGAAGGTGGACAATCTTTATCAGTCATTGAATACTATAGTTAAAGATGCTGTCCGCATTAAAGAACATGTGAAATGATCTGCACCTCTAAAGTCTACAATGATAATGAAACAGCATTCTGGTGCTATCTATGAAATGGAAAATTTGCTTACCATGTGGATGGAAGACCAGATACAAAGCTGTGTGTCATTAAGCCTTTATGCAATCAATTCAGCAAAAAGCACGAAGTCTTTATACAGACATTAGGGAAAAGCACGCGAATACTCCGAAAAGTTTTGTGGCTAGCAATGGTTGGTTTAAAATTTTAAAATTGTGCTGGTTTTCATAATGTTAAAGTGAGTGGTGAGGCTGATACTGGTGATGTTAATGTAGCTGAAAAGTATCCCAATGTGTTGAAAGAAATAATTGAAAAAGGTGGTTATACGACACAACAAGTGTTCAATGTTGATGAAACGGGGTTATTTTAGAAACAAAGGCCTAACTGCATGTACATTTCAGTGGAAGAGAAAACAATGGCAGGGTTCAAAGCAGCAAAGGATAGACTAATGCTTTTACTTGGGGCAAATGTGGGTGGTGACTTTAGGCTTAAACCATTGCTTGTTTACCATTCCTAGAACTCGTGTGTGTTCAAAGGGATCAGTAAGGCAATGCTTCCCATTCATTATCATTCAAATCCAAAAGCATGGACTTTTTGTAATATGTATACTGTATATTTACACATGTATGCTAGGCTATTCCGACTTACGTAAGGGTCTGCAGAACGGAAATTGTGCATCAGCTTGTTTACAAAAAAACAGCTGTCAGGGGACCACAACAGCAAACATCCACCAGGTTTTTGGAGATCTCTCTACTAGAATCATATTTTTGTAATTTTTCTTAATGCCAAAAAATTAAAATATAACATTAAAAATAACCAGATGTGATTTACTTCATAAAAGATATTGCAACATTTCACCTGTGCTACTTTTCAAACGGAACAGATGTGGGCAGTGCCACTGCTTTTTTGTCAGGAACAACACGTGATTTTGTTTGATGGTGGGCTATGGTGTCACTAGCATTTCTTCTCTCACTTCCGAAGACCTCAAAAATGAAGGACTGTTGGCTGTGAAGCATTGTTATGAGAATAATTAATTCATTTTTTTTTTGTTTTTTGTGATTACTAATATAATATCTAAACCAAATCAATTAGTACTAGAAGTTTAAGTCATTGTTCCTTAAAATTATAGGGTTTTAATTATTATTATTGTTCCAACTCCTCCTAAAAAGCAACAACTTACCATCCTCATGAGCCACATTAACTGTGTCCTGTTTTCCCTGTTGCTCAGGTATTTTTTGGGTAAGCTGTGAAGCGGGCACATACATTCGAACCATGTGTGTTCACCTTGGTCTGTTGCTAGGCGTGGGTGGACAGATGCAGGAACTGCGTAGAGTCAGGTCTGGCATCCAGTCTGAAAAGGTAAGCTTGTTGGAACTTTGTTTTTAATAACACAACCTTAGGTGAGTGTTGCTGAATAATCTTTAGAAGTGATTAATACAGAGGCTTTCCATTTTTTAAAGGAAGGAATGGTGACTATGCACGATATCCTGGATGCTATGTGGCTGTTTGACAATCAGAATGATGAATCGTACCTTCGGCGATCAATAAAGCCTTTGGAGGCTCTCTTAGTTTCCCACAAACGAATAATCATGAAGGATTCTGCAGTAAGTAAGCTTAACGTATTGTTAAATATCAGTTTGACCAGACTGAAGTGTGGTAAAAATGAGTCTTGTAGGTTTTTGAAAGCAAATGGTTTTTGTTACTTTTAATCTGTGATAGTCTTTTTTGTTTGTAAAACTCTTAGACTAGGATGATGTTCATTTATTGTGAAGATCTCTCTTTAGCATGTCTAAGGAGTTCATTTCATGTTCTGTCGTTTTCAGCTTTACCCATATCCTCATTTGTTAGGACTCTGCTGATTACTTTCCATATAACGACAGTTGCTTTTGTTGAAATTTTCATCTGGTTTAATTTTACTGACGCGTTCACCATGACTTTCTGCGATTTCTCATGTCATTTGCTGATACTGAGGCCAAAGTGAACTTATCACACATTATAACAGAGATAGTCTTATGCAAATTAATGTGAGTACGTTAACATTTTTTTGTTGAAATGGCATTTAATTATGCTTAGTTATACAAGATTTAGTACAAAATATGATCAATTTTCACCTTAATAGTTTCAGCATGAAGTCCATCAAATTTTCACATATTCATTTAATTTGAGGCTCTGTAAACCAGACTTGGCTGATAGCACAAGCTATTTTATTAGCAGTACAATATAATTTTCTCAGGTTGTCTACACATTCACTACTTCGTTGAAACTAGGAAAGTTTCCAGGCCGGTCTAAACATTCCGTGTTGCCTTGTACGAAAAACTTAACAAAAATCGATGTGCACTGGAACTTGATTCGGAAACCACTCATCTGCCTAGCTCGTGAATGTCGTCTTGTTCATCATGCTTTCTACTGGAATGAGTGAATCTGTTCCATGGCAAGAGAAACCACTCACAAAACATCATCTTATCTGGGTGTTTCACACTCTTGATTGATGAGTTTCCAAGCTGGCTTTACTGACCTTGCACTTCAAAACAGAAACTTCTTCGAATCTTTCCTTGTCATCTCCGTTTTATTTTGTTAAATATTTGCTTCAGCAAGGATTTCTGGATTTTCCTCACTCTATTGTGCAACAGATGATGCCATATCATTCATTCCTTTCCTAAGCATGTCACTACTGGTCTTCTCAGGATCTACTTTGCTCTTCTGCAGTAGTACTGCATCATGTTTTGTTGAGGTCTTTCATTTTCATTCACATCGTTCTTTTCCTTTCTAGAGATATTGAGTCTCAAGTTTATTTTACAAATCAGCTTATTTACAGTCTCTAGACTGACCTTGCATTCTTTCACTATGTCTCTCTGAGACACTGGTACTTTTGTTCTTCGAAGGGGATGATGAAATTGTTGGGAAAATTATGCATTTGCACCACACAATGCATTGGTGCTGTTAATGCATATGGAGCAAAAAGGAAGCCATGTATTGAAAAATATTTGTACAAAATTGGGGTGTTGACATTAATTTGCACAAGACTATTGCTCATATTAGTTAGTTACTAGAATTGAAGTTCTGGTTATGTTATCACAGTTCTGTTAGCTTAGCTGCTTTAGAGATATTTTCAGATCAAATATGTTAACATTTCAAAGTGGAGAAACAACTTATCTTGAAAATTTTATTTTAAAAAGTATTTACTTTCTAGGTGAATGCTGTTTGTTATGGCGCTAAAATGATGTTGCCTGGAGTACTTCGGTATGAAGATGGCATTGAAGTTGAAGAGCAAATTGTAATTGTCACTACAAAAGGGGAGGCAATTGCGTTAGGTATGAGAGTTACACACATCTGATGGTGGTGCTTCATTTCTATGCATAAATAATTTGGTAATAAATGTATCCTTGGCATGCAAGAGGACATTTTCTACTGTAGTCAGATGGCATACATATTAGTTGGTTTATGGTAATTCATGAACACCTTGATAAATGTTTTTAATGGACTTAAGAGTCATGGTCGTGAATTTTTTTGTGTCAAACCATATTGTTTTATTTAAATTGTATGTGTGATTTTAGGTTGTTTTTTTTTTACACAAACAGGTATTGCCCTGATGACCACTGCAGTTATGTCGACATGTGATCACGGAGTTGTAGCCAAAATCAAGCGAGTGATCATGGAGAGAGATACGTACCCACGGAAGTGGGGTCTCGGACCTAATGTTAGTGTATAGTGCTTATAATGATTTTGAGTTGGAAAAGGTCAGACCAGTCTCAACTAGTAGGCTGGCTCCTTCAGGAAGTCAGATTGTGCATTTAATTGAGTGTCTTAGTAAATTTCAGTTAGAAACATTTTACAGTCTCTGCAGTGCAGACTCAAAGTCACAAACCTATTTGTTAACAACTGTCTGACCTATATATTTACACACAAACCAATGTTCACTGAATATCCTGTGACAACTTTCAGTTTTTTATCCATTCAGTAATTATGTTAAAGTCAAGGTTAGCAGGTTTAAATAAATCTTTAAGTAGCTTAGCTCCTATATGCTTGAAAGTACATCTGTGTATGTGTCTACTGTAAGTATTGTGGAAATGTACCGAAGTATGGTTGTATCTTGAGTTTTTGGAGAGAAATATGACAAAATTGAGAGTTGTATTCAGGAACATAGGTCTTACTGGCATTGTGGAGTGTAATGAGAGCTTATAATTCATTCACTAAAAAATTAAAATAAGAGCAGGGAGAAGAATGTAACATCTTTGAGTTAAACTGATAAATTTTAATAAAGTAATATTTTTTAGCAGAGCAATTCAGTTTTTATTGTACAGAAACTAGTCAATGTTTTGCTTAATTTGAGTGTTATCAACTAGTGTGTGAGGGATGGACAATACAGTATTTATCCTGAACACCTTTTCTTCTCTCTCCTGTTTTGACAGTGTTAAATTGATAAAATAAGGTTTTTAATGATTTATTTGTGTACATTAATGAGGTTTGATGACCTGGTGATTTGTTGAATAAATTTTGTTTAGTATTTGGCTCTTTTAAGCTGCATTGTTGTTCTATGAAATTAGTGTTATATCTGAATACTGTCATTCTTTGTTTTATACAGGCCCTTCAAAAGAAGAAGTTGATTAGTGCCGGTCTGTTATCAAAATATGGCAAACCAAATGAAAATACACCAACAGAATGGCTACAGTCTCAACAGTAAGCATTTGATTCATTCCTGTTTGAAAGGAAAAGATACATTTTTTCTTATGTATTTTCTTAGCAAATACTATATAAACTTATTTCCAGGAATTTGTCATGTGTGTTTAACACCTTTAGTTAAAGATCTCTTTTTTTAATGTACAGGGTGATCAGAAAGTAGCTATGCAGTGGAGTTTATTTGTAATCATTTTTTATTCTTGTGTTTTGTTTGTTTTGTACTGTAGTTCCCAAAATGACCAACAGGTGTTGGCAGTAAATATACAAAAAGTGAAATGTGAAGAATTGAAAAATGTTTTTGAGAATATGAAAAACTTGTAAAAATGTTTGAATGTGAGCGGGGCTCATTTTCAGCATTTATTGTAATACTTTATTGTAAGAGTTAATATATTGAAATAAAAATGCAATATATTTTCCAATGCATAGTTAGTTTTTGAACACCCTGTACAATTTTTCTTGACTGTGCAGAAGCTATGAACTGGTGAGTTGGGGGGGGGGATTATGAAAGATGTATAATATCTTTCTCTATCTAGTATTGACAGCCAACTTTCAATGCTTAACAGAAGTTTGGACAAAAACACAAATAGGACATTAAAAAGGAAAGAAAAGAATAGTATATCCAGTTTATTTCTTGTCACAGCATATTGAATGTAAGACTCAATACATGGATTCAAAAATACACACATCTTATAAACTTTGACTTAAACCTGTGTTTTATCAAATAACTTACCTTTCCTTTGATACTGACTTTGAAAATGCTTGCGGTATTCCCATAAATGTGTTATGTGAATATTTCTGTAGAGTTTGTCTCAAAAGAAAAAATCAGGCGACTGGTGGTCAAACCATGTTCTGGTGGACACTGCTTTTCTTTCATTTCCTCATCGTTCATCGTGTCTACATAATTTGGAAATGTGCTTGCAGTTCATTCTGCCAGATAATGACTCTATCTAGTTAACATACCACAAGGAATTGCATGTCTTTGCATAACATTATGGTAACACCCTTTTGTTAGTGTTCCATCAATTGTAATGTATTAATTATTCAAATTTTAACTGTATTAGCTCCAAAACAACCCCAAACCATTTTGCTACCTTCTCAGTGTTTAATTGTAGGAGCAATACACTTTTCTGACAAGCATCTTCCTATCTGTTTAAGCGCAAACATTCTACATTTGTATCCTGACACCTTAAACTTTGACTCATTGGTCCATAACATTTTATTTCAGTCTTCTATAATCCAGTGTTTAATGTAATTTTGCCCATTGCAACCTTTTTGCTTCAGAAGGCTGAAGGTCACATAACCATTTAAACCAGTAGCTCTAAGTAAACTTTATCTGGTAGGGACACCAAATTTTATTCTATCTATAATTCTTGGGCAGTAAGTCTTATTTTGCTTGCTCAACAACATAATATATTTGTCCTCTCCTTTAGATGTTACTCTCTTTCCTTTGTGTTTTGATGTGTAGTGAATGCCTTTGTCAGAAATTCCAAGTTTCTTGGCAATCAGCCTTTTTTCAAAGTATAAATAGCAGATCACATTTTAAGATCAGTTTGCCATCTCAACAACAAAAAGATTTCAATAACTATAGCCTAAAACAGTTGTGACTTCTCTGAGATTTAGAACCATCTCTTTGATGTATGGTGCTCAGTGACATGTGGCACCATCTTATTGGTCCATTTCTCATCCAATGAAATTGTCACATTGATCTCTGAAAATCTCCAAGCTAATATCTTTAGTGTTCTGAAGCAAAAAGGGCAGTCATTTTGATGAAACGGGGGTATAAGTCAAAGTTTATTAGAATTGTTTCATTTTTTGCATCCACGTATTGAATCTTTGTCATGGTAAGAAATAAACTGGTTATACTATTCTTTTCTTTCCTTTTTTTTTTAATGTCCTATTTGTGTTTGCTACTAATGTATACATAAAAATTGTTTTAAAAGAAATCTTAAAATTGCAATAGAAATAAATCTGTTATCACTGTCCATCACAGGTGTTTTTCTCTCTGCTGTCCTGTCTTCATCCCCACTTGGAATGCTTTGGGTTTGTCACAACTGCTAGAGTTGAGATGGTGTTTGATTATCTGTAACATTTTCTTTTGGGACAGCTTGCAACCAAAGGAGGAGCCGGTGGAAGTTAACGAACCCAAAACACCAAAACAGAAATCCCTAAAGGTAAGTCCTGCCTGCTTTTCACTCTTACAAAACTGGTACTGACTGTTAAAAAAAAAACAACTAATTAGCAGCTTTACTGCAACAGATTTTCACATTTGTAAAAAAATTTATATGTAATTTTGTGCTTCATTTAAAGGAGTAACAATTTTTTGGAATTAACCAGATTTTTAAAATAAAGATGTGATATAAAAATAAAAGACTGATCAAAGAAGAAAGCTTGTGTGCATGTGTATTCATTTAAGGGCCTAGTGTATTTGTAATGAAATTCTAGCACTAAAAATAAAATGGACAGCTCTGTTAGGCTCTTTTTGTGAATAGTTTCAAATGTTTAGATGGGATTGTACAAAATCAGAGACCAAATTAATGTAGGCTGATCTATCTGCTGCCGAAACAAAAAAAATTCTGAAGTGTCTCAATTGTCAGATACCAATAAACTGATTATGATGGTTGAAAAGAGTGAGTCAGGTGATACATTTGGTCCTGGACATTGTATGATTACATCTTTGCTTGCTTGTTTTTTAGAAAATAAGTCTTGGATTTACTTTCCTTTCCAGCGCAAACGTGACATTAACACCCCTGAAAAAGTTGGACCTATCCAGACATTCACAGTGCCTGAAACAGAGCAGCTGAGTTCTCCAAAAATGGAGTCAAAAAAGAAGAAGAAGAAGAAGAAAAAGAAGCAGTTAGAAGAGGTTAAAACAGAGAATGAAGATGCTGAAAGCCCCCAAGAGGTTGGTTATCTACAAAATAAAGTACATCCTTCTGGCATACTGAGAAAGGGAAAACATTATACAAATTTTCTTATTGAAAAATTATTCTGTTATGTGCACAAAAAGCATAGGAAAGTTTCTTCCTGGGTAAATTCATTTATCTGTGCAAGTTAATAGATGGGGATTAATTTGTTTTTATGTAGACCTTGTGGATTTAACATTATTTGAACTGGCTGCTGTAGTAGCCTGTGCAAGGCCTATGAAAAATATAAAGAAATTAATTCTTGTGTTACTGAGATGAATCAAAAACAGCAAGGATCACTAATTCGTTTTCATTAAATTCCAGCTCTTGATGCAAGTGTAAAAGTATCTGGCAAGTCTTAGGAATTTAAAGAAAAATATGTACTTATTCATTTAACACAGCAATGAAAAGGTGACTTGCTGTTCAGGGATAATGGTGTATCTTTCCTGTTTGATATTCTAATTTTGATGCATCTCTACATTATTCTTGTCTCTCTGTTGAGTGTAAGCTTTAAAAAATAACAGCATTGCTTCTGACCTCTGTTGTCATTTATCAGCAGTTTAATTTGTTCTGGATGGGCAAGTGAACATTTTTATTCATTCTGTAACTGTGTGAAACACTCAACTGCCACTAAAATTTGGGACCTGTTTTATGTATTACTTTTTAGGTGTCTCCTGAAAAAAAGAAGAAGAAAAAGAAGCATACAAAATCTGAGGAGGAAAATTAAATGAGAAGGAAAACGGATTCCATTTTAATCAGCAACAAAATATTGCCTTTGTTCCAAGACCAGACGATCTTTCTAGAAAGGAGACTTAAGTAAAATTAGGTTGTTTGGTTTCTGAATTATCAATAAATCATTTGTCTAACTGGGGTTTTATCAAAATGGTTTAAGCCCTTTATTTTCCTAAAAGAACACCAGTAGCCGGGGCAGTTACTTTGCGTGAACTGACTAAATTTCATAGCTGTTGACTCAGATAAATAACGCCAAATGACAAACAAACAAAGATTGACAGGACCGTCCACCAAAAGCATTTCCAAACAGTGTGAAATCATGTATATTATAATATCTGTGGTTCTTCTGTCCAAGACAATTTGTCATATTCTGCACAGCAGCATATAGTAGGGAGGCTGTGCCTTCCTCATGCTGTATGCATCAGGACAGATCATAGTGAAGGACTTGCGATTTGATACTATTACTCATCCGTCACTTATGGGTACAGTTAGACCTTGGCACCGAAAGATTAAGGGAAGGCCAGCAGTTGAGTTCTGAATTTACTCAACAAACAGATAAGCTATTGCTATTTATTCAAATTGTTTGTGGCACGCAAAGATATTTCAGGACCTATTTCAAAGTAATTATTTTTAGTTGCTATAGACAATTGCATGCAACATTTAAAATCCAAAACGAAATAAAACTTTGACTGTAAAAGTGTAGTTTCCCTTCGGTCCAGTACAATTTTTACTGTTCATCTTAATTTACAATTTTTTGTTTTTGTCCCAGAGCTAAAGATGTTAACTACAGGCAGGAATTTTCCTGAAAATTTGAGATCACAAACAGGAGGCTTTCCAAGTATAATCTGCAGTCCAACATTTTGAAAATAGTTTGTGAATTTCTTATTTAAAATAAAAATTCAGGTACTTGTTAAGCGCTTAATGGCCTTAAAGCTATGCCCACCTCCACCATCTTTTGATTTACAGTGTTATGTTAGATTTTTTTAATCAGAAAGTAGCAGCAGATTTAAACTACTTAGTCCACAAAAAAAAATGAGAGAGAATAATTTGTAAACCCCAAAACACAGATCTCAACCATGAAGGAAGGAAATTGCTGCATCTAGTACAGCATCTGTGCATGTTACAGTGAGATTGGGAAACTAGTGATTTCATGAAATTACTATATATAGTATTTTAATTATATAAAAACATCACCTCTTAATATTTTATTCATAAGACCAAACAGTGTTCACTTATTAGTGCAGGTGATAAATTCCTGAAGTCCTTGAGCGAAATAGTGATTTTGAATATTTCAGGAATTTCATGAAATTACTGGTTTCCCAATTTCACTGTACCACACACACACACACAAATAGGTAGAACAATGGGTCTCAATAGCTGGTTCCTGCAGTATTCTGCAAGTCTCAGCAGTTGGGGCATTCTGAAACTCCTTGACCTACTCTGTAATATTCTGATTGGTTTAAAGGAAATTCTCCAGATTACACAACCGCTTTGTACACCGGTGATTACAGGTATTCTCGCCTTCCCCATCTTATTGGGAGAGGTGAAGAGTCTTACACAGCAGATGAAAGTACATTTCTCTTCACAAGATCCATTACAATTAAGAAAATTGCTCAACTTTTATTTGCCAAAATACAAAAAAAAAATTTTAGTTAAAATTTTAATCATTGGATACATAGTGTTTAAAGGACAGGCCCTCACAAAGAAACTTTACATAAAGAAGTTATAATGCCATTGTCGTCATCAAATAGCAGGTGATTGAAGATACTACAGATATCAATTCAAATTGTGATCAGGTGAAACATGCAAATAAAGTATATTCCTTTTTAATGGCTTTCAATTTTCACATTTGGATTACTGAATATTTAGCTAAAAATGTTTGAAATTCACATGCTTTTTCTCTTCAGACTGGGCCACCAGTGTTGATGTGAAAGTTTAAACAATTCTTTTTGAAATATGCATTGTGCTAGATACTGTATTAAAATATGGTAACTGCTATATAAACAGGCTCTTTGAATACCAAAATCTCTAATGATGAAGCATGTAAAAGTATTTTATAAGGAAGTATAATTAGAGGCACAGTGCTTATGAGTGTAACCAAATATTCTTTAATGATGCCCATGGTGATGGTGGCCAAATATCCCATGATGCCCATGGTGATGGTGGTCAAATATCCCATGATGCCCATGGTGATGGTGGTCAAATATTCCATGATGCCCATGGTGATGGCTCTCTGCTTCAAGAAGAGCCCCTGTTGCCAAATTTAAGGCAGCAGCTGCATGTGCTGCATTCATTCCACCACCTGACTTTTCCTGAATACAAAAAAAATATATATATATATATATATATAAGGGATCTTCATTCTTCCACTAAAGTGGAACCCATTTTAAGGTATTATTAAGAAAACAGTACACTGAATAATTTAGCATATCTTTAGTCCCATTTCTCTTGTGTGTCACCTATATAAGTAATCTCCAGTAAAACCCATTTAAATTACATATCACGAGTGCTAGATTGCTGGGCCTCAGTTAGATTCCTGCTAGGAACCAACTTGGTTTGGCATACCTGAATAGTATGGTTTCTTCCCACAACTAAAATTGACAAGTTCTAGTAGGGATCTTTGGTCAGTATGTGCCCTAGCTAGCCCCACCAAGTAAATATCCTTTTTCCCTAGTTTATCTTTGTTCATGGAAATGATCATGGACTGTTAATGCCTGCTTGGGGACAACATGATGTTTATATAATATTTTTCTAGGTAGACTTCATTTTATATTTCATGTTTCAAATTAATTGTTAATCAGCATGTAAAGCTTAAATACATGTACATATATCAGGAGCTCCTATCTACTTACAGTATAAGAATGGGTTATAAATGAAAGAGTGCAATGGACTTGACATGGTTTGTCACTATTGTTATATTACATAAATTTAAATTACCTTATAAACCACTGTGTTTGTTCCTGGGTAAGGTGGAGTGGTCTGTGGATATGGGTATCCAGTTGTACCTACACTGTATGTAGAGCTGGTCTGTGGATATGGGTATCCAGTTGTACCTACACTGTATGTAGAGCTGGTCTGTGGATATGGGTATCCATTTGTACCTACACTGTATGTAGAACTGGTCTGAACTAAGCTGCCTGGTTGTTGTGGGTACATACCTGGCTGGGGCAGGTAAGAATATGGAGGCGGTGGATTTTTTGGGAAATTTTCTGTTTTGAAAGAAAATTGAAAAGACATTATCTTGGTTTAGTTTACCTGGTAGGAAACTACTTATGACTTTACATCAACACTGACTCTAAAACTCAAAAATAATTTGTAATTAGCATAAACTAATGTATCGTTTTCCATAGCCAAGCTTCAGTTTGAGATGCTCAACAGATTATCAGGGACTTTCCTCCTGAAACAGTATCACTGTTCATATGACAAGTATTTGGGAAGAATTAAATTCTAACCAATGCTGTCATTATAGGAAATGCTTCCAGAGGATTCTTATCAGTTTGATAAAAGCTGTAAATACTGAGAATGGGTAGAACTGTAATCATGTCTGATAATAGTCTAGTTCATAGAAAGGGAAGCACTTGCAGTAAGCAAAAGGATTTATCTTACCAAGACAACCTCCATACTGATTATTTTATCATTTTTATTACTTTGATTTAAATGCTATAAAATTAGAATTTGGTTGAAAAGAACAATCTTAATGCATTTTAAAATGATAGTGAAATAGAAAAACTTCTAGTTTAATTGAACAAATCTTCCGTGATAGTTGGCTGGCTGCTGCTAGTGTTGTTTCAGCTGTAATGGTGGACTTCAAAAACTTTGATGTGCTTACACTTTTAACAACACTCACTGTTTTTGGGATTTTAAAATGACAACATTTTTGAAATCTTAATTACCTGGTGGTGGAATGTTTCCTCCATATGTCACATCTAATTGTAAAATTAAAAAAAATATATATATCAGTTTCAAAAACTAGAAAAGATCAGAAACTCAATTCATTACACAATACAAACCTGAAAGTGGAAAATAGCTTGTAGTTTAAAAAAAATAAAATGAAAGTAATTATCTTGAGCTATTGTATTTAAGTTAATCTAATTTTTAAGGAGTGTTAAATGATCAATAGTATATTAGAAAACTTTGATTAGAATGAAAGTTATAGCTTACTTGAACTTTGGTAATAAGGGTTCATCGTGGCTACCTGCTTCAGGTGTAAAAAGCTTAAAATAATAAAAATTGCAATGATAACAAAAACACACGAAGCTGTGGTAAAATTATTAATGATCTGATGTACAGCCATAAGTCTCATCAAACCTGCTTGCATAATAACGTTATGTACTGAAGTGCTATAGTTTTCTACATAAATGAACAATTACCAAAATGGAAAATGTGATGTGAAATTTAACTCACAAATACACGGTTTCCAAAAAATACCATTTTAGATCATAAGTGTGACTCGATTAGAAGTATTCAGAAGCAGACGTTCAGGAGTGATCATGGGTATATTATTAAGCCATGAGTATGGTTTATAAATATATTTTATTTGCAGGGTTTTGAAAAAATTTTGGCCATGGCTATACATGAGGTGATTATTTATTCTATTCATTGGACACAAGTATTACTTAGAGAAAAAATAAAAGACAACTGTGTTTTATGTACAAGAAAAAAAATAGACTACTTATAGCCACATATTTGTATAACCTACTTTTACACTAATTTCTAGAAGAATATTAAACTTTTTTCAAACATACAAATAATGCTAGAGCTCTCCTGTCAACAAGACCACAAACTGTGTGTCATAGCTGTGGATGTAGCATTCCAACTCACTCGAGTACTTTACCAAATCAGTTTTTTCATAAACAATTTTTATGAAAATTCAAAAGTAATGCTTCAAGTGATTATGGATGCTCACTGAAATTTAATCTAATTTCTCATCAGATTAACTTTTCTGGTTTTTGATTTTTGTGCCATCAGAGTGCAGCTTGACAAAACAAGCTGGTGCTTTGATTGCTAGTGGTCAAGATGCTGCTACATTATGCAAGGATGGTATTTCTTGTTTATTTGCTAATTTTGAGCCAGAACCATGTCCACTACGGCAATTAAGCTTAACCCTATGTTTTACAGAATTAAATGCTATTTATAATTTTATAAGATTACAAAATTAATCTTCAATTTCTGCTACAGATGAACATATTCCCTTGTCCATTGTCATTATCCTGCATGATTAATGACAGCTGGATGTTGGTACTGAAGCAAGTTGTTTCTTGCAAATGAAATCTTGATAGTCAGATTTACATTGATCAAAGTTTCTGTTGTCTTGTAGATTGGGATCAAGCATTGAATACTGGGTCTGCTTTAGTGCCTTTACAACACTGCTTTTGCTATATGGCAGAGTGATGAAAATACCTGCATCTTTAACCCTGTCAATGTTTCATTCATGCATTATAGCACCTGTTGCATGAAAGCTTCTGGTTTGCAGGGGTGTACTTCAGGTCCAGATCAGTCAAAGTTTGATAAAGAGGCTTTCCTACAAAGTAATAAAGGAGATTGGAGGTGGCAAACAGGAGTGCAAGGTCTCAATTTTGAGTTTCTTTCCATGATTTGTTCCATAAGTTGATTAATTCTTTCTGAGCTCTCAGATATCTCCTTCAGTGTTGGCTATTTCAAACATGAAGTGGCTGAAGCTCCTTGGATATAGTGTTTTTGCTTTTGCCAGTATCACACTTCAGCTTTTCAAACTGCTCTGACAGTAACGAATGACCATTGTACAAGTGATTAGCTTGAGTATTTTGTATACAGATTTGGGAGCAATCTACAGTGGCTTGTCTCGCTTTCCCATACTCTGGCTCAGTGAAAGTGTTCAAAATCAATCTGATTTTAAAAGGATCCATTGAAATTTGTTTTCTGAAAACTGGTAAATCCTTTTTTGGGGTAGATTTCTGTGCTACTACTGCAAACTTCATTAGAGTCACTTCCAGCAGCAATATCTTCAGAATCCCTTTAAGGGACTTCGGCTTCCACTTTCATTGTCTTATGCTGATTTCATAAATCTCCAATAAGCCAGATTTTTCAAGACAGCAACACTGCTTCTTAAATACATTCAAGGAACTTTCCAAAAGATCCTATAATTATCCAGAATAATTTAAAACACTACCATGTGGTGCTTATAACACAACTACATCCTAATAAAGATTGGGCTAATAACCCTGGACAGCACACATTTAACTTTTTGTTTGTCCTTTCTAAAATCTACTATGCATTAAAAGCAGACATTTTTACATAACATAACTTGTACAGTTTTTGAGAAATGAACAAAAGCATGTTCTATGATGCTGAATTTTTCTCAGTATTTGAGTATAAAAACAATATTATATATATATATATATATATATAGACAAAAGCATATCAAATTTCTATATATCTATGTGTAAATACTACATATAAAATAACTATGATAAGAGATGCAAGAAAGAAATTGTTTTGGGGAAAAATTGATTCGATCTCACATTCTCATTGAAGAGACCAGCAATAGTTTTCCATTATTCCCGGATTCCAACTGCTCTGATACCATTATTCCATCATCCAGATTCTCAGGAAAATATTAAATGTGTGTGTGTAAGAAGTGGACCTTAAGCAGCATTCAGCAGCCCATGATTTTGTAGTCATTGGAAACTTTGATGTCATTGCTTCATATTCCTCTGTCTTTATGTTTCCCAAGAATCCTCTTATCAGTCTTGAATAATTGCCAATCAACTAATTCAATATCAGACAACATGTGGTCCACCAATCTCTTCCAGCTTGGTGTCACTGATTTTCAGGAATACAGCTTTGAGATATGTGAAACCCTTTCCTTTTTTTGTTTCCAAGCCTTTTAATTAATCCCAGCTTAAAATGCAGCAATCAACTAATGGAGAATGCTTAACATTCCTCCTCTCAGGTGCTACTGCTTCACCAAATAGTCTTGTTCAGTTATGTGGCTGTTCCAGAAGCAAGGAAAGCAGCAGAACTGTGAGAGACTTGACTGCAAACCAAGCAGAATACAGAAATTTTTGTACCTGTCAGTAGATTCCACTGCTGTAACCTTGAGCCAAGAAGTTTTGGTTGTTTTGACACAGTTGAAGTATGTACTAGATCATTGGTTTATTAAGTGTGGCATTTTGTCTTTCTCTGGATGTCTGTTAGTGACTTATTTATCTGTTGGCCTATCTTCAACATACTGATGTTCTTTCCCAATTTTCCAGTAGAGTTGGAACTGGCTAAATAGCAGAAGGCAGTTTTTGAGACAAAAGTTTCAGTCACTTCTGTGATTATTTGGCTTTCTCTCTACACCATTTGGATAGCAAAAGGCACTGAATTTTTAGCCATAGCCTGAGATTCATTGAACATTTGTCTTGATCTCAAATTTTGCAAATGAAATAAAGTTGATAGGCAGTAATTATGTGGAGTCATGGTCTTTCACCATGATGTTTTGGTAAATTTTCCACACAGTTAAAGAAATCTTCAGTATTGTTGATGACCGGTATAATACTCTACTGGGGTTCATGTTTGTTCTTGGTTAACTCATCTAGAGTCTAGGTAGAATACTCGACTTCACAGGTTATTTCTATTCCTAAATAAGTTTTGCCTCTTTAATATCTTATATCTTAATAGAAACTAAAGACAATTTTACAATTCGATGTTGCAAACTAAATGGTTACCTCTTATTAAATTACTTAATGTTGTTAAGTTGGAAAAGATTATTTCTGGTACTTTCGTTACTCCGGGAGTTAGGTTGTCTCCCTAAATTACTTCATAAGTTCAGTTTTGATGACTGGAAATTCTGCTATCACAAATTTTAAAATTATTATTGTTGCTGTTGCGATCAACGGATAACATGGAACGATTTCTGAGAGGAATTCTCTTGGGTTTTTGGGGGAGAGGTGGGAGATATTGGTTTTTTGGAAAGAAAAATAAGATTAAAACCCCAGTTTACTAGAAGTTGAACACAAAAAACTGATCGGGATTTCGTGTGTTTTTTCTTTAATAAATAAGAGACTTTTTCTCCTAATTCCATTTACCTTTTACGTACTTGAGAACCCATGACGACGAGAAACTCAAACTGAAAGTAGTGTTAAATTCTACATTTGTTTGTTTCTCTTTTCTTTTTAATTAAAGAAAACCGTGAAATATTTATAGGATGTAGACAAAGTGACAAAAATATGCTACGACTGCTGGAAATAACAGCAAAGGGCTGGCTGACTCCGGGCAAACAACTTACCTGTTCCTCTGCCTGCCTGACAAACTCACGTGATCTTCAGACTTTGCACACAACTACGCGGTCAGGTGATCTTAGAAAAGCCTCTGATCGAGCGATCGATCGATCAGCTGCGTATCGAAGGTGAACTGATAGAAGAAGTCTGTGTAGACAGGAGGAGGGATGGATTAACGTTCTGTGGCGCGGAGATGGTTAATGTCTAAAATCTCTCCAGTAGAATGGTCGTCACCGGCCCTGGGGAAGACACGAAACACACCTGGGCAACTACAATAGGGGACTAACAAGAGGGGACGCGACAGCTCAGGTGCGTGCGGATTCATGTAGAAAGCTATACGTCCCCGCTATCTTATCTAATCGTCCGCCTCTGACCAGAGTCTGAGTCAGTAGTTAATCGTCAGCTAGGGAGGGGCACACGCAAATATAACAACGACAATAGTAGTAATAATAATAAAGATGTAAATTGTTAAAAGCACAGCATCTATTTCCACTACAAAAAAAGCAGCAATGTTCGTCCACGAAAGGTGAGCTCATCCTCATCGCTCACGAAATACGAAACCGCGGCCATGAAAGGTCGTTTCTCTTAGCAGCGGCCCATAGCAACCGGGAAACCCTGACAAGAGAGAAGCGAATTGGTCGGGCAGCTGGTGAGCACAAACACCTGTTGTTTCTATAACTACCTTAGTTAGAATCAGCGATAATCCAAAAGAAAGAAACACGCGACGTATTATCGGGGAACAGAGACAACACGCATCCTTACCCCGCCCCGATACACCAGGAACTATGCACGGTGGCATACAGCTCAGATATCCAACATGGCCCCACCCACCCCCACCTTATAATATACCCGGTTACAGAGATATCCAGCATGGCCCCACCCACCCCCACCTTATAATATACCCGGTTACAGAGATATCCAGCATGGCCCCACCCACCCCACCTTATAATATACCCGGTTACAGACATGAATTAAAGCAGAGAGATCTGGTGTAAACCAGTTGAAACGCTGTCAAGAGACGAGGAAACATGCAGAGCAGACAGGACAGGACCCCCTCCCCCAATGTGTACTTAAGGTGTAAATTTCTCTTCGCTTTTACATCCAAAGTCTCCTCAAATATTATATATATATATATATATATATATATTCCCCCCCGTCCTCAGCTCTGGTGGCTCATGAAGCAGCAGGAGCCGATATGAAGGGTCCCCCGTTTTAGGTTTGTGCTGTTCAGACTTCTCTGTGTTTTCCACCTGATGTTGTCGTTTCTCGGTCTTTAATCTCTGGAGTTGTTCAAGACCCACCAAAGTAAGATTCAAAATAAAAGCTAAGTTTATCATTTTGTTAAAAAAAAAAAAAAAACTTTTCTGATCTAAAAAAGTACCTAAAAGGCTGTAAATGTATATTTTGTAGATCCCAATAAATAGACACACACAAAAAAAAGCAGTTGAGTTTATTTCAAAATTCATGATTGTGTTTTAAAGTTAATCTATTAAAAATAATCGATTCTGTATCTAATTTAATTTTAGATATTAGGGAAAAAAATTTCCTTACAATTTATATTCAACATTCTGTTTAATAATTTATTTAATAAATGGTATGTTTCATACAAGAAACTCTAAAAAATAAATAAAGCCACATAATTCATCATTTAGTGAAAGATATGAAATAGTACAACTGTTGATCTTATAATTCTGAAAGAGTGATGAATTGGAACCTATTATGGTATTCCTATTAGTGTTCCATATGCAAAACAGAGATAGTCCTTTTTTAATTAAGACTTTTAAAAATAATGGATTTTCTCTATGCACAGCAATTATGCAAATCAGTGCCTCCAGAAATATATTATGAAAACTAGTTATAAAACCTTTAAAAAATTAAATGTAAAAATGAAATTTTGTGTAGTTATATGTTCTACATCGTGGTGATGACAGCATCAGAATATATCCACCAGCATAAATTATACATTATATATACTACTGTTGTGCATATATATTTATCATGTTAATATTTTGTTTTCCTCACAACAGAGATGTGGATTTCTGTACATAAAACTTAAAAGCCAGTTGATGTTGCAGCTATTTAAAAATTTCTTTGTCAAACTGATATAAAGATTAGTTAGGTCAGCAAACTAATCACAGCTGCAGATTGAACATCTAAGATTATTAAGGGTGACCTTTGTAGTTTTAACAAACAGTTGATTGTCTTTTTATTTCTTGAGTATTTGTTAAATGTTGGCTGACCTCTGTCCATAAATTGTCATTAGCACCTACTGTCTCTGTGGGCAGGGGAACAACATTGCAGTACTCTAAAGACATCTGAAACAGTATTCTACATTGTAGCTATACTCCAAATTTAAGAGGTAACCTAAACTTTAACCTTGAACTGCTTCAAGTAATGTTCAGCTATCTATCAGCATGCAGCCTTTCCAGGTGGCAAAATGCCTGTATTGTATTGTGACACCACTCTTTGACAGCCTCATAGAGATGTGGATAATCCATTTATATATGCAATAATTGATGGGTTTGCTTAACACCATCCACTTTTCTCCATGATAAGCTTTTAACCATTAATGTTAATTAAACTTTATATAATTATGTGATGAAACTTAGTAATATATTCCATATTATACGTATAAATGTCACTGAGAGTAAATTAAGGGTTTTTTCTTTGCTTGTTTGGTAGGGGAGGGATTATACATATGTAAACTACAAAAATAATTAACATTCAATGCAAGTGAAGTTTTCTACTTGTGAATTTAAGTAGATAATTCTCTGCCTTATTTATTTGGCCACCTCCATAAATAAATGTATCTAATCAAAATTTATACATTGAATTGATAGATGTGAATTCGGTGATACTTTTCTGTTTACCTGAGGTCATGTTACAGGCTGTTCAGAGGTTGGTCAGAGTTAATGCCAGATTGCCAGAGATTTCAACATTTTTTGTGGATCTGAGGTGACTATTACTCCTTTGGCAGAGTAACCTGGAAGACTTTCAACAGTGACGCTAGAACAAACATGTGCTGCTAATTCTTGTTATATCTGCACTCACTGTCAAGATTATCTTGCTGAGACTAGCTCGTTTCTGTTCCATGTACAAAGAATTGTCCAGTGTAATCAGGGTATGTAGTATGTGAGAAACCCCTTCTTTCTAATGAAAATGAAACACTTTAGTAAAAGTTCTAGCCAGAGAATAACTGGCAAGACCTCCAAGTACTGACAGCAAGACTCTTCTCCATTAAGTTCAGATTTCAGTAATTCACATCTGGAGGTTGCATTTTCCTTTAGCCCAGTCAGATAGGCAATGTGTCAATGGTATAGGCTGCATCCTGGTATGATGGAAAGACAGATTTGATGTTTGTCAAGGTATGTCTCAATTCTGCTTTACTCTGCTGGATATATTGCCATTCAGAGACATCTACCATTGAATCAACAAAGTATACTGAGAGTATATGCCTGTACTCCTCAGGACAGTGTTGCTACATGTCATGCCTCTCATTGGTTAGTATGGAAGAGGCACCAAGACATTAGACTTCTTTCTTGGGTACATCATCAGATAAGAGTCTGATAGAGGATGTGGTAGCATCTGGATCATCAAGTGAGAGCAACCTGACCACATTTTGACAATATTGTGTATCTAAACAAATCTGGAACACCTACACTGCAATAAAAGATCTCATTGATTCAATGGAAAACTAGGTCTTTTTTTTATAAGGTGGCTTGACCAAGTACTAACATGAAGAATTTCACTCTGCTGCTTTTAGTTATCTATAATTTTCCACAATGGACATTTTTTAATAACAAAAGATGGTAAAATTATTATGGCAGGGTACTGTATAATTTGTCATTAAAAGTTTATTATAGGTTTTCAAGAAAAGGTGCTGGTATTTGTGATTGACATGCAAATTGATTCTGTAATTTACTTCTCAGTTTGAACAAAAGTAATAAAAAGTATGTACTGTGGATAAAATATAACTGAAATTATATGAAAATAAATTACTACTAAAGAAATATTCTATTAAAATGTATTCATAAAAATAGCAAAGAAATAAATTATAATTTAATAATTGACATTGCTTATTTTGTGGAAGCTTTGATCGGTAATTTTGAAGACAAGACATGGCAGTTAAAGTGAATCGTTTGAAACTTTTCTGATCATGCTAGCTTCTCTTGTTGAAACAAAATCTAAACATTAATATGAAAATGTTTATAGTACAAGGGATAAAACTCTGTGTAGTTTACCTTTCTTAGTTTTTCCAATTTCAAATTATTTCCCTTACATTAGAAATTTAAGAACAAATAAGTACTTAGGAGTCTTTCATGAAAAAGAACCCGTTAAAATTTTGATGAGAAGATAAAAATTGCACCATGTTTAAGGCCTGTGTTTTTATAAAGAAACTCAGGCTTGAAGCTTTTATATTTCTATTTAGCATTTTAAATTTTAGCTTTGCTTACGTTAGTATTTCATATTGTTCCTACAGGGGGTTGCCAATTTATTCCAAAACAGCCTACATCTGAAAAAAAAAGGAAATGAAACCAACTCACACATGTACTTATGGTTTACCACATCCCCAAACTCACACATCAAAAAGGCTCCATGTACTTCAGAGCAAATTTGCACTTGGAAGAGGAAAAACACAATTTTAATTCAACACAAAATTACACTACAAATAAGACTATGGAAAACAGATTGTGTGATTACAATTTTAAAATTACATTAAGTCAGACTATGATAAAGTCTGACAATCCTATCCAAAGGAAGTTTTTGGTATTTTGGCTTGTATAATATATTGTTTAGTTTTCTTGCACTTGGTAATTCAAAGTTAGTGACAAATGTGTTTTAGTATAAACATCACGCACAAAGATACTTACTTGATATAATTACTTGAAATTGAAAAAAAAAGCCTGATTTTCAGCAAGTAAAGGAATAAATATGTTGCTATAACATGGTTGTTTCTGACATGGTTTGTGCATGAGTATGTAATCACATCATGTGTTTGGTTCATTTCTTTAATTCGGAGTACTGATATATTTGGATTAATGATGCTTTGAAATATCATGGTTATCCTGCTTCTGCCAAACTGACTAATCTTTCCAGATCTTATTTGGCTTTTGACACATTCCACCATCTGTCTGCAGCTTCACACACCTTTGTTTGATGCCCATGCTAATTTTAGTGACTTTACTGGGTTTGAATTAATAGAAACATTGACAGGTATTTGAAAATTCAGATAACATTGTGAAATCAAGAAATTACAGCTCTATTGGTCCTATGATAATCAATCTGGAATACTGTAAATATTTGGGGTGATTTTCAACCTACACATTACAGTAATAATAATTTAAATACTCATAAAAATGAGTTTGTCCATGATATACATGTGTGTCTATTGAAAGGCTGCTGAGTCAGGAAGATTTATTTTCCTAAACAGTATGACAAATTACTCTATAAATGTTGGATATTTGACTGATTTTAGGCTGGTCAGAATGCATGCTGAAATACTGCCAATCTTTCATTGTCCATAGTGTTGTGTATTAAATAAACAATGTGTAGAAAAGGAGGTAGTAGCCACAGCACACCATCATTGCTTGTACAGAACATGCTGTTTCACCAGTTTGCAATAACTCATGACTGAAGAGACTCATTCATGAATCTGTATTGGTGGGTCTTAGCCTTTACACATGAGCCAGCAACTTTTCCCCAAGTCACATCATCTGTAGGTACATTGGTTTTGGAGAGAAGTTGACAAAGCTATTCCTTCAGTGTATCTACTAGTCATCAGCTGTGCAACATTGTTGTTTTAAAGCAATGGTGTAGGTTTGCATTTGGTATGGGATAGAGCTTTTACATTCTTTTTACCAAATAATTATTTGAACATTTCAGTTGAATAGTGTAAGATTTCACATGATTTCCTGCAATATAAAGAAAAAAACTTTTTATTTACAAAAATACATTGTACACATGAATCAAACTTATAGACTGTAAGATACTGTACCAACAGTGGTCATACATGACCAAGCAGCAATTCAATGGAAAGTGAATTCAGAGCACAATGAGTCAAAACATTTGGAGAAATTTGCTGTGTTATTGTTTCTGGAAATGGCAATGTGTACAATTCCAAAGAATTGTTATCTAAGGAATTACTTGGAGGGTTAGACTTAATGGTACAGTGTCTAGTATCCTCTGTAAAGACATTTGTTCCTGATTTATGAGTATTCTCATTATAATTGCTTTCTGATACTATCAATTTCCATTGACTTCAGAATATCTTTATTTTCTGTAGTCTTTGGTGACAAACAAGTAAAATATAAATCTAATGAATTTTCTAAAGGATTACTTCCACTTTTAATTTGTGAAAAGTTTGAAAATTGATCAGTATTGAATTTTAAGATGCCTATGCTATTATCAATACTACATCTATCATAGTCAGTAACTGAATAGTCCTTGCTAATTCTAGAAAACAGAGATAACCTCTTGGTAGTATCACTAATGGACCAATCTGGTACATTATCACTGAAATCTTCTTGTAACCAATCAGAATTTATTTCTTTACTGCAATTCTGATTATTTGAATGTATATGTGACCAATCAGATTGGCTAAATTTGACCTTTGAAATGAACTCTGACATTTTACCAAGGTTACATGCACCCTGACTTCTTTTGTTGGTAAAGACAGTTCGTGCGAGTATATGTTAGATTCCAAGTTAGGACTTGACAGTTCACTGGCACCAGATTCTGTGTGTATATTGTCTCCATGCACTGATTTTTGTAACTTTCCAGGTTTCACAGCAGCTAAATCTGCTGGAAAAAAAACCAAAAATTTAAAGTTAATTTAACCGTATTTTTTAAAGTCATTACACTACATGCATCCACCTGAAAAGCTAGCTAAGGATGAAGAAAGTTTCCCCTGCAATAAGGAATAGATGAGAATTTAATGTTCTTGTTTCTGTTTTCTTCTCCAGATCTTTGAAATTCTTTAATTCTAATTAGTGTATATTATCAAGTAATTTGCACTTATAGATAACAATATGTATGTATGTATATGTACTTATTGTCAGAAATGTTTAAATATATAATAAAAGAGCAGCCAGTTAGATATACTGAACTACACAAACCAGATTTCACTTCTCCATTTGGAAGGACCATTTTAAATGAATGGTGCAAACTTCAGAAGCTGGATATCCTTTAGTTATTTTCCTAAAATATACAGAAGTTTTTATATTTGTTACGAAGACTGGGAAAAGCAAATAAAGTTAGAGGAAAAACAATGTGCTCTTCTATTGAACTGAAGATCTGAAAATGAAAAAGTAAAGAGAAAACCTGAGATGTAAAAACAGAAGTCTATTGATATATTGGGACAAAACGCGTGTAATTTATATAAAGGTAAAAATGTGCTAAAATATTTTATGGAAGAAGTTTTTTTTGCTTTTGTTTTTCTTCTTGTGATTACTGGTCCAGCACTGAAAATAGAAATATTGGCCTTTTAACTCTTGATTTGCAATGTAAATCTTCTAAATTTCCTTTTTATGTTACACTAAATATCCTATATATTGAGGATCTCAAGTCTTCTCATGCAATGTAATTACCAACAGAAACATTCTGTTTGAAATTTGTTTGCTTTAATCAAATCTAGAAAGTCTTGTTTTGGTTAAGGTGAATCTACAATCAAAACATGAATACAAATCAGAGTTAGATTTTTAAAAAAATGTTGATACCTTTTTTCTGTTTCTTGTGGTCAACCAAAGGTAGAGTTTTGTTTTATGTCTCTTCATCTTCAGTAAATTCTGACCTAACAATAAATAGTCACCTTCTATCATCAGAATAGAACCTAGTCTAAAGTCAAAGATCTGCAGATATAGTCCCTGTGTTTAGCAGAACCACAGAGTCAAGCAGAATACTTTTATCCTTGCATAAATCATGAATGACTGGTATTTTCAATCTCTTAACTAGAATCAGTTTGGCTGTTATTACCATACACTTTTTTGACCAGTTAAACAATATATTGAAGGAAAAACATTGCACTGATAGGATGGGTTCTTAGGAATCTTTTTAAGGATTTAAACACGCAACATTCAGACAGAATAAGAAACTTTTAAATCTAACTGGTTCAGCAAGAAATCCAACCAGATGCTCTTAAAATTACAGCAGGTACTGAGTGTACACTTGTAGGTAGTTTTTCAGTTATCAACTATTGAAGAGACAAGTGAATATGCTGATGACTTGGCCGTACAAGGCCTGATGTTAAGAAATGTAATGAAACTCATAAACTACATACAATGCAAGATTTTCCAAATACATAGTATTATATTTCAAACACAGAGCAGACATGGTGATGTAATGTGAATAACATTTTAGTCAGGCAGCAATCGGTCAAATCTGACTGCTTCAGGGAGACAACTTCATAACCACCAGAAAAACCATTTACCTTTCAATAACGATTAAAATTAGATAATATATGCGGGAGCTTAAAAATCAGGTTGTCCTAACTTCCCGCAGAAAAGAAGGGTGAGCTGTTAATGCTAATACCGAACAATAAAATTATTTAACAAAAGCGGAATACTGATGCAAAGCGAACCATGGAAGACTAAAATGCAATAGAAATGGGATGAAATAAACGTTTTCCTTAAAGGGAATGAGATATGTACACCATATTACCAAATAGTGAAACTTGATCCATAATAATAAACATTTAAATTTGTTTCTCAGATGTAATTTTTAAAATATTTTACTCCTGTTATTATGAATTAAACATTTTAAATATTAAAACTCCACGTAGGCAGCCAAATTGCATGGAAACAGACAGGTCGATAATTCACCTGTGTGCACTCATCAGGTTCCGTTACTCGCGGTGGTAATTAACAGCTGAAAATAGACTACCATCATCATCTCACGGTTGAACTATCAGACTTTGTTAAGGTAATCAGCCTCCTCTCAAACAAAGAGAAAGCTCGCCCACTGTTTTATTTATTTGCGCCAGTAATTACTGTGCCTCCGTGAGAGTTACGCCATTCCACCCTTTCCTCTGTTTTCGAAGTAGAAATTCCTTACATTAGATCTACAGGGGCATCAACAGATTCCGGTTGGATGGCAGCACGAGTAGCGAGGTCTACACAGATAATGGCATGTTCTGGGTGTCGTGCCTGCCGCTATATCAATAAGGACAAGCAGATATCCTCATAAATCTTGACAGTAAGTACATATCTCTCAGAAGGTCTCGGCACACAAAATGCCTTATTTGCAGGCTGCTTTTAGATTACAACATCATCACCCGAGTGTGCACCAAGAGCCCCAGTGATTGAAAAGTTAACCTGATTGATCCTGCTCTGGCGATGATCAGTTTTTGATGGCGATAACTTGGCAGTTCGATCTTGCAGACAGAGAGAGGAACTTTAAAGATGCTACTTTTATTCATAAATCTGTACAGACAGAGGCTAAGTAAGATATTGGATTTGTACTTCTTCCACGACAGTAGAGCCGTTGCCCCTTAACTGCTCTACTGAATGACTAACTACATGGAAATACATTACAAAGATTATCGTACCACGCAAAGAGAATAATTGTATTACTAGATGTACTGGGGCTCTTATTTATTTAGGCGCACAGCTTTATAAATTATATTCATTCCACTTTTAACTCACTGAATGTATATTCGAATGACGCTAAAGATTTCAATTCAAGTTGTTGATACACAAAAAATCGTAAATGTTATTCGAATTTAGAGAAAAAAATCGCTATATTTCGCTTTATATTCATCTAAAACTTTTGATAGAAATAATAACCATAGATGATAATATTTTGGATTTTAATTATTTCACTCCAGATTTGTTAGTTTTGGCAATTTTACAAGTTAACGACATTAAGTTAATTAAAATAAGGTGATCACTTGTTAATCCTAATTATCCTTTGCTAGCTGCTGAATTAAGGGATGCTAAATACACTAACGAAGGAGGAGCAAAATGTAAACAAAAACACTTAATAACACTATAATGGAGCTGAAATGACACTTAAAAATGGAAATATTTAATGAATTTCTCTACGGGGGTAAGAATGGAAAAGAAATGGGCGTCTTAGCATCAGCCAATGATTGGACAGTATTGGCAGATGTGGCACAGACTAGTGTTCTCTCCAGATATAGGCATAACAAACCTGGGTGATATTATCCTCTGGTCAACGAAAATAAGACAGGTTCTTTTAATCGAGTTAATAGTTTCATAGGAAGACAGAATAGAAGAGGCGCGAAAGGAAAAGGACAGAGTATGAAGACTTTAGCCGAGAAATCAAGTTGAGAGGATGGAAAGTTGATTTTTTCCCCCAGTAGAAGTAGATGGCAGAGAATTAATGGGGAGATCGGTTGTAGAAAGCACTGGAAACTATTGGTTTCTAATTTAGACAGTATAGATGAGCGAAAAACGTCCTGGTTAAGGATAAGAGTGCCGAAAAGTTACCAGGATTTATTATGGCTTAGATGTGAGACCTGAAAGCCAAGTCACAAGATCTCAAGAGGAATGGCAGTTTCTTACTTAACAGATGAGGAATTTTAAAATAAATAAATAAAATTCTTTTTGTTAGGTATGTTGATGGTAAAATGCACACTTGTGATGTACTTAAGAAAATATTAATTTAGGAACACGTGGAAACGACACGATGGCCAAAGATGTAACCCGTTTCAAAACATTCCAGGACTAAAGAAGATGCTGCTTCTAGGAAGAAGAAAAAGAGTAGTTATGTGGCGACATTTATGGGAATGTTTAGGATATTCGACTGGCGGTGCGAATGATCCCGAACACGTTGTGTCGGAATCAGCCGCTCATTCTTGTTTATCTACAGAAACTGCTGACAGGTTGGCAGCATTCGTTCGGAGAAAAGTCTGATAATGTGGACCAGTTTACGGTTCTTCTAATGTGGGAGTGGTCCCCTTTCTTGTATTACATAAATAACTTTGTGAATAAACTGGTGTGTCTGAACCTTTATTTTTGTTACAAATGCCCGTGTTCGTGAAAGCAGGCTTTTAAAGATAATTTTAATTTGTAATATTCAGAAAGATTCCCTGAAGATAATCAACAGGCTTTCCCAACCAGAATCCACGAAATAAAGCCGCTGTGGCTGAAACATCAAGGCGACAACGATAGTATTCGGGAAGCAGTTTAAAAAAGAAAACCGGAACTATTATCAGTCCTTAAAACGTGATTTCCGACTAATTAAAATGGTTAACTATCTCTTTATCGATTATGTATACTTTAATAAACTATTCGCTTTGTATATTATGCTTTATGATATTTCCCCAGTAACTGGAAGACATTGTTACTATTTTACGTTAGTGCTATTGCCAAATTAAATAGGTTTTTTTAAAACATTTACCACAAAGGAAGACAGTTCATCTTTAATCTGACTTTCACGTTCCAACATGGCTACGCGATAACTATCTGGACAGACCTAGAATCAAGTTAATGCACTTCTGTTAAATAAACAAAGACTCGGTGTCTATCTATAAAAAAACACAAAGAGATATTTTTAAGCCATTCGTTATATACAGGTTAGTCAACCTCAAGAAATTGTGCTAACAACAGTCACGCGTGGTTGAGCAGCAAATTAGTGAAAGCGAATTTACAGCACAGACCCCAAGAAGTTTGTGAAACACCATTGTTCCCGGAGAAATTCTCAAAAAAAAGTCGTTATCCACGGTACAACTGCGGCTTAACTGCGCACCGTCCTCTTGACCTGGGAGGGCTTGTCGCGGGCGCTGGCGCCAGCTACCGTGCGAGCTGACGAGGTTCCTAGGGTGGTGTTCTTCATTCTGTAGTTCTGACGTGACGAACGAAGCTCGAGGAACCCGCGTCCATACAAAGAAAGATGCAGACCAATTGTGTGGTTCCCGCCATCTTTAAAATTCCGTGAATAGGAAATAAGTTTCCGACTAATTAGGTTTCCTGACGTCATGAATGAAATCTTCCTGTGTCAAACCACAATTTGGTTTATTTCTGCAATTCTTGTCTCGATTGGTTTGAGCGTATTCGCGATCAGTCATTCTGAGGCGTTCCGGCCTCGACCTATCGCCATTTCAGCGGCCAGTGGCCGGCCTCGGACCCGCGTGACAAGTGACCACCCACGTGATCTTGCACCTTAGTGCGGCGGCGGCGGCGGCGGCTTCGCTCGTAATTTCTCCATGATAACAGAAAAAATGGCAAAACAGACTTTACCAGAAGTACCGGCCAACAGAATACCCGCGAACCAGAGACGTGTGAGGGGCCCGAGCCTTTCTGGATACCTAATGGTCAGGGTCACGGTCACGGGTGATGTAGCGCACCTGGATACCGCCAGACGGAACTCTCCTGTACCGGCAGCGGTTCTCCATCCTCAAACTCTAACCTAAATCGTGCTATCAGGAGTCTATCCATCACACAGCTGCCGCTGTGTTAGCGGTGGGTACAGAAGGGGAGACAACAGTGCGGGCCTCCTCTTTAGTGTGGGATGTGTGAGGCGGGGCCGGCCCCGTCGTCTGCCTCGGTGTGGGATGAGTGAGGCGGGGCCGGCCCCTTCGTCTGCCTCGGTGTGGGATGAGGCGGGGCCGGCCCTGTCGTCTGCCTCAGTGCCCTGTCGTCTGCCTCGGTGTGGGATGAGTGAGGCGGGGCCGGCCCCGTCGTCTGCCTCGGCTTATTTCTAGATTTGGGAGGAAACCGATGGATAAAGGTCCACCGTAAACTCGGTGCTGTCTCATGGTTCAGCGAATAACGCGCGCGACGGTGGACACGGGTCTCTGGTTATTTCCCATCATCAGAAGTTGACAATTTCTACTGATTGTGTTGAAATAAAGAATTGTTCGAGCATTAATGGTCCCTCGCCCCGTTCTATTATTTATATCGTTTCGTTTGCCTGGTGGACCAGGAAAAGGAACAAGAGCAGTAGAGTCAGCTCTGCAAAAATGCGGACTGGTTCATGGTGGAACGAAACAAAGCATAGAAAAATAGAAGGAAAAAGGTAAAAAGAGAAGATTTATAGTAAAGTATATTTAATTTCAAATTAATTTTTAAACAAATTATTATTATTATTATTATTATTATTATTATTATTATTAATATTATTATTATTATTATTATTATTATTATTATACGAAACTAAAATAACATAGAATTCCTTCACACTAGCAAAGACCCAAATAAAATTTCTCCACAGCAGCTGAATTTCGGTTGTCAAGATTAACAAACAGAATGGCTAATTCTTACTTAAAAGAAGAAAAATGAGACACGAGTTCAATCTGGTCTTAACTGAGACCCGGTTAAATTCCAATGGGATCGGTTCACTCCTTTTCTTGGTAGCAAAGATGGCCGATGTAAAATGCTCAGCCAGTTATTCTGTAACTGTTTTCTGTCCTTTTATACTTTTATTGTTTATTTGATGGGCAAAATTGTCCGTGAGAAACGTTTTCTCATCGTCATAGTAGATACCCCGGCTATTATTAAACTGAAAAAGGCAATATTTTCCGAAACCAGATGTAAATATCATGAAACAAGCCATTAACAGCCTTCTAACTTTCGAACTATCGTTTAAAACTATGCGCGCCATCTAGCGGTTCAATCTATAGCCGTTACAGTAGTGTACGACCTAAACATGGCGAGAGAAACTGATCTCTTCCCGCTCCAAGTCTCCAGGGTTCAAAATTCGTTACATTTCGGACGACGCTTTCACCGAGAGCTACAACTTCCAACCCTGACTGTTTGCCTCCTCACCAATCGCCAAATCTCCGGGACTTCTCGTATTTCCCCATAATTCTACCAACTCTACTGGGATACACCTTCAAGCAGCTTCGATATCTGCACCACGATGCAGGGTTAACAAGATCCAGATGGTGTAATGGATATTGTTTTGTTTTTTCTCTTTAATTTGGTTCCGATAACAGGAATCGTCTTCTCTATCAGTTCCCACCATCCGCTCTCTGTACAGAGCTCGGGAACAGGTGAATCTGTTCCATTCGTGCGTCCACTGTCACATCACGTTTCTGCATCTTGTCCATCATTAACAGCCAGCCGGTGGTAAATTCTGTACGCGTGCGAGCAGAGCTATGCGTCTTTCCATGTCTTCTTTTTAGATTCTTTTAACGCATACATTTAGAGGATGGACGTCTTGATTTTGTCTCGACAGAGGAGGCCACAAACTCGATATGATGGAGATATTTTCCCTTTCTACTCGTGAGTCCAGAAGAACGAGAACACCACCAACACGTCGTGAGAGTAACTGCTGGTACTCTGCACCACATCTTCGACCAACAGTTGTTTAGGGGGGAAAACACCCTTTAGGAAATCCGTCTTATACCATCGAAGAGCAAGCACATCTTGTGACCCCTGTTGGCCGGTAAGTAGGTCCACATTATCTCTCGCCTTTCCCGATGACACTTATTAAAACCAAAATATATTGAATTCAGAGATGACATTTAAAAAAAAACAATAGATCGACTTATTTTAAGCGAATAAATACACAAAAAATACAACAAATAGGCATTATTTTTTATGTTACATGTACAAAGATATGAAGTTCACTGGTAGCTTAACCCTTTTGTTTGATGTCCTACTGATTTTTTTTCATCCACTCAAAAACCTCTGCGTACATTCGAGAGAGTTATCACAGAACGGAAGCACGTGCGAGGACGGAAAAGGGAATATCCAACAGCCGATCTCGGATTATATGTCTCCTAAATCAACATGCTATACTTTTATTTTAAACTATCCATGATTATTTCCGATTGTTAGCTCATAAATCATTTACCATCACTTTTAAAAAAAATAATAATCTATTCACAAGAGTAAATGGACGAGAATTAATATTTTCGAGTCACTTGGATTCTTCTTTTTAAATTAGTTACTACTACGGCAAACAGTGGTTATTTTTTTTTAGCAATTCTATGTCTGAGGGCCACTAGACAAAAAACCAGGTAGGGCCTTCCTTGCCCCGAAAGTTCGAATTGTATTCCATCTGGGCGTCGAATCGGTAATCGACGACTGCGCCTCTTCATCTTGATATCATTGATGCTCTAGACCCGGGAGGAGGGCATTAGGCATGTGCCTACCCTTGCCTTATGCGAGTTACCCCTAGATTCCGCGAACTCCGGCTTTAAACCAATTATTTCTTCAAGACTCGGAAAGCTATGGTTTCTGGATTGTGGTGGTATTTGTTATAGCGGGGGAAACCCCCCGTCGTTAACGCGAGAGATGCGCAGACGTTAGAATAAATCTCCATGCATCTACTTTTGAATAAATTAAATTCTGTGGCATTTCTATTGTTTGGTCATGTGGGGACATCCAATAGGCTTAATAATGACTTAGTGTCTTACCCTCACCATAAGTCCTCTAAGTCGAGTCTGGCTCCATCAGCTCTAATCGGCGAACTTCGAACCGTTTGTTTTATCTTTTATTCCTGCTCTGCTTTGTTCTGATTGGCTGCCGACCGACGTCTCTGCTTTCTCTTCCTGCAGCTTAGCCCGCCATTTTTAGACGTACTGTATCCATTTCTTAAATTAACGTCCTCATTATCTGTTAGCTGTCAACCACGCAATAGGATTTCATTATATTTGCTACCAATTCCTTTATCTTTGCTTTCAACAGAGTCGGAGAAATCTTCATAGATTCAAACCCGAAGATAACACGCACCACCAATTATATTCTACTTAGATTAGAGTGCAGGAAAGAGCTCGTCAGATATTCTTTTAGGGACCTAAAGCGCTCAGGGTTATAAGAACAATGGAAAACTTTGAGCCTATTAATTTAAAAAAGTCAGCGAAAATGTTCTCGACCAGTAGTCGCTGAACAAACAGAACAGTGGACCCAATTTTAAGAGTTAGGATTAAAAGAGACAAAAAAACCCAGCAGAATATAGAATTCGAACACAAACAGAAGTTACTGGCTCGCTACACCTTTCAGTGTAAAGATTGGCCAAGTAGACATCAATTCGAAAAAAAAAAAACGTTAGGATAAGTAAGTATAGGTTATAGGTGACCACATTTGGTCCAGCAGTAGAAGATAGTAGCAACAAGCAGGCGGGTTTGGTCCGATAGCTATCACTGATGTTGGCATCTTTTCTGACCAGTGCCCCATCCACCAGAGATCGTGTAGAGGAGAGTGCAGGCGGGTTTGGTCCGACAGCTATCACTGATGTTGGCATCTTTTCTGACCAGTGCCCCATCCCACCAGAGATCGTGTAGAGGAGAGTGCAGGCGGGTTTGGTCCGACAGCTATCACTGATGTTGGCATCTTTTCTGACCAGTGCCCCATCCCACCAGAGATCGTGTAGAGGAGAGTCCAGGCGGGTTTGGTCCGACAGCTATCACTGATGTTGGCATCTTTCTGACCAGTGCCCCATCCACCAGAGATCGTGTAGAGGAGAGTGCAGGCGGGTTTGGTCCGACAGCTATCACTGATGTTGGCATCTTTTCTGACCAGTGGCCCCATCTCACCAGAGATCGTGTAGAGGAGAGTGCAGGCGGGTTTGGTCCGACGAGACTTCACTGTGATGTTGGCATATCTTTTCTGACCAGTGCCCCATCTCACCAGAGATCGTGTAGAGGAGAGTGCAGGCGGGTTTGGTCCGACAGCTATCACTGATGTTGGCATCTTTTCTGACCAGTGCCCCATCCACCACCAGAGATCGTGTGTAGAGGAGAGTGCAGGCGGGTTTGGTCCGACAGCTATCACTGATGATTGGCATCTTTTCTCTGACCAGTGCAAGTGCCCCATCCCACCAGAGATCGTGTAGAGGAGAGTGCAGGCGGGTTTGGGTCCGACAGCTATCACTGATGTTGGCATCTTTTCTGACCAGTGCCCCATCCCACCAGAGATCGTGTAGAGGAGAGTGCAGGCGGGTTTGGTCCGACACGCTATCACTTGATGTTGGCATCTTTTCTTGAACCATCCTCATCCATCAGACCAGACGCCGTCGTCAGTAGAGGTTCTTAGGGGGTGCCGGGTTCAGATCCGCTGAGCATATCTTTGACCAGTGTGCCATGGACTGATTTCTGACCAGTGCCCCATCCCACAGAGATCGTGTAGAGGAGCAGGCGGCGGTTTGGTCCGACAGCTATCACTGATGTTGGCATCTTTTCTGAACCAGTGCCCCATCCACCAGAGATCGTGTAGAGAGAGTGCAGGCGGGTTTGTCCGACGCTATCACGATGTTGGCATCTTTTCTGACAGTGCCCATCCCACCAGAGATCGTGTAGAGGAGAGTGCAGGCGGGTTTGGTCCGACAGCTATCACTGATGTTGGCATCCTACAAAACAAGAACTTTGAGTACTGCTAAAACAAAGTACGTAAATCAGTTGTATTTGTGATTTGATGGAGGTTTTGAAACAATTAGCAGTTATTATGCCTATGTTAAATTGTAACCTTCTTTCTTTATCTGCGGTAAGAAATATTTGGCGGAGGGTGGCATAATTATAAACTGGATAACGTATCATGATGGCTTAATATTTAAAAAAAAGTTAACTTTGTAAAATATACCAGCGGCACATACTCTGGGAGTCTTCATGTTAGTTGGTTTGATAGTCAAGCTTCCGGATAGCAATTAATCGATACTGGATCGCTCCTCCCGTCATCATTTCTGATTGTTACCTCGCACGGTCGGAAATGTTATCCGGATATGCAGAATTATGGCCAAAAATAAAAAAAAAATGACGGTCTTATATCTGATAAAGGAAAACAATGACAACAGAACATTCTCGATCTTCTTACCGTAATGCGAGATCTATTCTGGAACAATTGCAACTCCCAAAAGCGAATAATTGCCATGGCAACGGAGCACTTTCGCAATGCAGTTTCATTATAATCCCGATAATAAGGGATCACCGAAGCAGTGATATTATGCTAAAAATAATAATAATAAATAGAGAGACAGGAATTATAGCCACTGGGAATATAAAATAGCGTGTTTGCTGCATTGATCTCGTGTGCCCGAGCTTTAATGATGGATTTTCATCCGCCCAGCGTACCATCACCGAATTGCAGGAAAGTGTCACCATGATTTTATTTAAACAATTATCAACGGACCGGACCGGACCTCGTCCCGGATGACGTACACGCGGCCAATTTAAGGAAGAATCGTAACTTTCTGGACATCATCAGTAAGATGTCCTATCTCTTTTGTGTGCGCAGATTAATTTAGGGGGGGAGAAGAACAGAGAAGCGAAGAGGTGGAGCAGACATGACGACCTCGGTAAACTTGGCCGGTGAGATCCGACCGGACGGGCTGCTGCTGGGAGACTTCGAGGATGGCTGCTTACCCGGGTTCTCTGATACATCACCGGCCGAACCATCCATCAAATTAACCTTTTGGTATCCAACGCCCAGCCTTCTTTATTTTCCTTTTACTTTGGCGAGTGACGTCATCGCGCTGCGGATGATAATTAATCCGGGTTTTCTTCTCCCTTTTCTTGCGTCTGTTTCATCCATTTCCCCATCCAGCTGTAACTCTTACTCCATCCGCCCAAACCTGTTACAGTCACGTGGGAAGGGTAGGTAACTCTGGTCTGATACTTTTCATGAACGGCTAACTAACTAATGTACGCCCACCTGCTTCACTAAGCGAAAACGCATCAAAATGATTTCCCCTAATAATGTCAAAGTGTCAATGCGAGTTACTGGGCGGACTGAGTCGGAAGCCAACAAAGCTATACAGCTGATATATATATTTTTCGCATTCTCGGCGAGAGAATCAGTCTTTCACGTCTCAGTGACCCCCAACAAGCTCTCCTCCTAACCCCTGCCGGTTGGCGAAGTCCGGAATTATAGTTCTAATTTGTCTCGTTGAACAAGTTGGCTGTGCTAATTTATACTGGGAAAACTGGATAAAAAGAGCCACGATTTAATTTATTAAACAGTACAAATAAATTAAATATTTAGCATATTCAGATCAACAGATTTTGTTAAAAGCTGCAAATAAAACAGACGTTAAAGATTCCATAAAGGGTTAAATATTGAATAAACTTGAAGGAATCTTTATACGTTAATTTTTTAAGAAAGTGGACTTCAATTGAGAAAATATTGCATGGGATTCGAAATTACACATCCTGTATAGTTAATATATTTAGGCTCTATTGCATTTATGAAAATTCTCTAATTTCAGGCATTGAAGAACTTTTACTGACGAGATATTGGGTGAGAGGATGTTTATTGTGGTCACCTTGAACTTTATAGAAATAGCATGTGACGCCACCAAGCAGGTAAAATACCAAATCTATGGCCTCTTCTCACATAAATATTATAAAGTTATCCAGTGCCATTCAGAAGAGGCCATTCTCTATTTCAAATGTTTGTTTTAATCGAAATTACGTTGATAAATATTGCGGCTAAGTATTATAAGTATTTCCATGGTGTGTAACTAGACTTTCTGCAACTGGATTCTCCTGCACCAAACTACTTCCCCACACTTCTACTGCTGCCGGACGGAAATACTAGAATTCTATACGAGTAAAAACTAGCTATCGGTACCGTGAACATTTTGTCGCTGTTTATATATTGCATTGTGGTGTGAAAACGTTAACAATAAATTGATTGTCATGGAAACGCACTAGATTGGATGCACTAAATAAAATATAATTTTTTGTTTAAACCTGCTTTCAATATAAAGTATTGGAAATAAATATGGAGAGGCGAAGAGGATATGCACAGGCACACAATGCATTATTACAGAAAATATACAAAAACAAGATGAGTGTGTCAGTGCGCATTGTATATGAAGCTCGACACTCGGCTTTCAATCATGAAGGTTATTAATATATAATTATGGAATGCTGTTGTAACCACCATGTATCACTTTCCACAATCTATCCTAGTTGTTTGGTTTCCGCTTACATTTCTCAGTAGCCGTATAACTCCATATAGCCTTAGTGTTGTTCATATCGAGACATTGTACAGGGTAATAACGCATTTTCGTAAACGTTCAATCAGCCTGATTACATTCCAGACTTACTGTGTTCTCGGGGCCACTGTTTATTAGAAGATGAATCCACGTCTAATGAGACGTCTTCTGAAAAAATGGCGTGATGGATTAAAAACTGCCTGCACCTTTAGCAGTCAGGGGTACATCTTAGATTTGATGTAAACATATGACCCCCCGGACAATCGTATTAACCCACCACCCACCGTGTAGCTTTAGTCCGCTGACATTGTCAAACAGTTCAAACTTTGACTGGTCTGTAAAGATGGGATATTTCCTCCCCAAGAACCACACTATTCGCCAATGTTATCATCGTCTATACTTCTGTAGTCCGTCTGCAGGTGCTGCACCTTCTGGCTGCTTGTACGACAAAGTCTCACTCTTCATAATTATTTACAATCTATTTATCGCCAGCCTTTAAAATATTCTACTGCTGCGTCTTCTTATTTTCTGAATCTTTTCCAGGTGAAATTCATTTCAGTTTCATGTCATTCTAGTCAGCATCATGAGGAGAGAAGGTAACTATAGCTCATTAAAACTATTTCTGTTCACTTAAATGCCCAGGCGGCCTGAATGTTCTCTCCACGTGCCGGTTACATTAAAGGCAGACCAAACCCATTACGGCCACCAGGGGGCCGACCTTAAGATAAGATAATCATGTCCCCCGCTACCCTATTCCTACTCATTCCTCTGATAGAATGCAATCATTATAGCTTCCTTTTTGATATTATTTGGCGTTCGAGATAAGAAAGAGCGCGAAGTCTTCCAGTTGATGTTATTTCGCGCATGCGCACAAGTAGCTAAAAAAAAACAGCGATTTTGGCGGAGAAAGGATGTTATTACACTACAAGAGGAAACCGTTGTACCCGGGAAAAAATTTCTAAAACCGACTGGCACAGAGAGCAAGAGCATTTGGAGAACCGTCCTAATAATGCAGGCGGAGCTTAACTTCCGACTTGTTTAGTCCTTCATAAAAGTCACCTTTACGTGACACAGAAAACGCCAGGTAAATATAATCAGTAAACAATCTTATTAATCAGCAAATTTCGGGTTTTAAAAGACTGGCGCCTGGATATCCTCTCCTCCGATATCTGGCTACAGCTTTTGAGAACAGAATAGCTCCGTCCAGTTTTGCTGTATCCCGATTTACTGTGAATCAATCGGAATACCGAGTTAAAAGGATCCGGAGAGCACCTGTTTGTTTTTGACGCCAACGGGCGAGCAGCCGTTAAAGATGGTACAGTAAACCGAACAAGCACAGCCTTTGTACGTCAGTACAAACAGAGCCTTCGTATTTACCCAGAACCCTTATGGAAACACGTTACAAAAATCGCCTTCTAGGAAGCTTGTGTAGGTCACCGAAATCTGCCAGAAAGGTAAGCAAACAGACAGGAGATTAGATAAGACACAGGTAAGTGAGTCAAGGACACGCAGCGAGAACTGACTGCGCCTGTGTGGGCCGTCCTCTGAGACCTCGAAGTTTGCAATGAGGCTTGAAACAAAAACAACAACGACATAGTTTATAAAAATATGCACAGTTTTTGCACATATTCCACTAATACTTCTGCTGCTCCACCTACGATATACAGGGTGTGTCAAAAACACCTATACACTGTTTCTTGTTACACAGCCTTCTTAGAAAATCAATAAAAACAGAGACGGGCAGAAGTTCTGTTCTGCGGACCACATTTACTATAAAACGATCGATTAATAAAAATAATTTATTCAAACAAGTTTTTTTTAAAAAAAAAGCCATAACAGATAATTATTGGTGGACATAAAAAGGAAAGCACTAGAGTCTGTAGCTGTTGGTGTTACTCTCTGTCCGTAAGTGAGGAAGAATAAACGAGACTATCAACGTCTGAGTGGAAGATGTGCGGCTTGACTGAGGAAATACTTGGCCGTACAGCCTTTATTGGCTCTCCAATTTTCTCCAGGCAATTACTTTTCACAAAAGTCACAAATGCAAATCACCACGACGACGTGGAAAACCGGAGAAGACTCGATTAGGCCGCGGGCTGCTCGCGTGGCTTTCATATACCCCGCGGACTTCGATCAATCACCGAACCTTCAGTGTCAGGATTCATCGGTGACAACGGGTCGTGGACATGTGAACCGTCTGGCTTCCGGTCATCGACTGATATGACTCACCATAGTAAACCGTGTAGCATCGTCTTTTCATCTGTAGATTCAGATGAGTCAGTTTCTCTTATTACGTAAACACGTAACGTCCAAGCCTCCAGGTGTCAGTCTGCATTAATTATCACACCTGTCAACGTGCGGCCGTGAACACGGTATTTCAATACCCACCGAGTCCGAGTCCTCGCCCTCAAGATCATTCAGTGATGATGCCACTGAGATCTGTTCCACAAGTTTGTCTAGTCTTGATTTAAAACAAAGACCGCTTGGCAAAACAGTTTCCAGCCAATTTCTCTTTCCTTTTTGCCTGTATGAGAATGCGAGTCATTATACGACTTTAGAAACCAGTGACTCAGACAGTTCGAGACAAATTAACATCAGAATGATTTTAAAATTAATTAACACCACCGTTAACAATATTTACTGGTAGTTTCTTCCACCTATTAACATTTATAACCGTTATCGAACTGTGAAGAAATCTTAGCTAATTTATAATTATGCTCCCTAATATTGGTAACTAAATAGCCAAAAGAATTGGTTCCTATCCGTACTATCGAAACTTCTGATTATTTTTACAGCTTCTATCGAGTCTAGAATTGAAATTTGGTATGTCTAATATTTTTAACTGTTTTGCGTATCTACTGATCAAGATTGATTTTATCCTATATTCATTAACATATTATAAACTTGCTTTTTTCAATTTACATTTAATCAGATTATTATGAAAACTGAAAGTAAAATGAGGCGTTGATATTCACTTATTCAAGAATACTCCCTTTGCTTTATTATAAAATACGTTCGAAAACGAAGTTTGTTCCTTTACATATTTTAAATTATTTTTTGTACAAATAAAAAAGAAAGAAAAAATATCTTGCAGCTAAGCTTTGTTTTATAAACTTGGGATAAAAAAATACCAGGCTTTCTTGTTTATTCATTAAAATTTTCTTTTGACTTTATCTTGAGCATTTGACCCAGAGTTTGTGTTTTTATCTTAATAGGAACTTTGGCTGTCTTCAGAATATGCCTTTAATAAGTCTAAAGTAAAAATCCTTCTTTGATGACTGACATAAAGGCCACCTTTACACGGTATCTACTCGACGTTAAATGTAAAAGATGGTAAATATCGTGTAGAGATGGTTATCAAAGTACGCTGGGTACCTCTGCTTGTTTGTAATAAAGTAATGTAGTGCAGTGGCTCTGTGTAACAAAACGTAAATTAAAAAATTAATTGGATTGACGATTTGAAAGGAGAGAAGCTTCCATAACAAGAAAGTATTTTCTAAGTATGTGACGCTTGTTGAGCTATCTGGGCTTTCGTATTTAGTGGCATTTTAAGAAAAGACAATGTAAACGATTTGGGGTTAGCATCTTCCCTCTCCTGGAGCAGTAACTTACAAAGTTCTGGAAATTTTAAACTTCTGCAAATTTTATTAATATTTTAGGCATTTGAGTGCATTAAGATAGTAGAAATTAAAAAAAGTTTTCATAAAGTCTTTAAAGATGTTAATCACGATGATGCTCGTGAAGTCTTGAGAGGACCGCACTCACCGGTTCGTTCCAGCCTCGTCAGCCTTCGGACCAACATCTGAACTTATAAAACACGCCCATGTGTATCTTACTTCCAATTATACGCACAGACAAGTATTTATAGAGGGCGCCTGAAGCAATCGCTTGGATTTATGCAAAAAACCAGAAGTGCCCTCTGGTGGACCCACGCGTTACTAGCATCAAACTGTTTGCTTGTATTGATTTCTAACGTTTTTTTAGAGAACTTATTCGGTAAAAGATCAAGGCAGCAAATTGCATTATTCTACTGTATCTTGACACGGAATCAACTCTGTGAAACATCTTTTCTCATATTGGAAAGACTCTTGGCCATGATTAGCGAAGAAAACCCTGATATCGTTGGACAAATAAAGAAAAATGCTACAGTAGCGTTGTGCAAACTGGACGATTAACTACTAGAAAATTAATGCCTGCCATAAAGTGAACACGACGTTTGAAGCTGACCACGAGATCGAATCTTAATCAGACGCCACTGATTTAATAAGCCGAAATGCATTTGCCAGCTGTTTTTTTTTACCCCCCCCACATAAACGCTTTGATCTAATTAAATCTAATTAATCTAATAACTATAAATTGTAAAACAAAACATCGCAAGCCAATAGCTACTACACTGTCGCATTTTATATTTTTTTTCTCTTTAAAATAAAAAAAAGTAAAGAAAGAGCAGCAAAAGCAGGGTTAGGGAATAGGTCTAGTGATTGCGATAACGTGGCATTTTTCTCAAGAATCCCGTATTAGCAACAGAAGGAAAAAAGAAAAATACTTCCTCATTTCTATGTGAAAGAATTCGTTATACAACCAAACTAACAAGACGACGTCATCACTTTGTGACATCGTCTCCTATAATCTACATCACTAAGGATGCGGAGAAAGAAGTCCTAATTTTTACTGTGTATAGTAAAACAAAGAACAAAATAACATTTGGAAAATTTTGACGCAATGTTGTTATGTTTATTTTGAATTTTTATCATTTATAAAACTATTCTGCATCTATTGAGTTTTTAGTCAGATACAAAAGATCAGGGATTCGAACTTGATTTATTAATTTTACACAGTATCATAAATACCGAATTAAAATTGTTATTATTTTTTGGAAAATAAAGTTACAAATCTTGTTTACATATTTTCAGAGACTCTACATGTTATAGAATAAGAGAATTACATCTAACATTCCATAGGCCAATAAAATTAACATTAATAAATATTCATTTCGTTGCCATTTGAACATAGGGATGTGTCAGAAATTTGGCAGGTTTCGCCGTCAGACTTTACCTGTAAAAAGAGCCATTTATCTTCAGAAATTAGCATAAAAATTTTGTGTCAGTTATACACCTGCAAGCGTGTTTGCCCTAACTAAATGCGGTGTTTGTTAAATATTTAGTGCACCACTTCTGAATAAATTCCAGACGTTTCAAGTAATATTTACTGAGATGTAGGTCTTTTAGTACAGAAGGATTTTACCAAATTGATTATTTGTTTGATAATATATAGAATTGGTCAGTGAGGAGAAGGACACACCGAATGTCTGTCTTTGTGACCAGTCTACAGATATTTCTTACTGAATCTCTATATTTGTATTTACCATATGTTTCTGTATTCTTCTCTTATGCTTAATTAACAGGTTGGTCTGTTTTGTGGTAAACCAACGCAGGTAAAAGATTTACTAATTTATCATTTGTCTGTGAATGCACCTTTGTGTTTAACTTAAAAAGAAAGCAAACAAAAGTCCTACGATGAAGACAATACCTAATTACATATGCAAAATCATTCTCGGAGAAACAGTGTAAACGTCATCAGCTAAGGCTTACTACGGTTCCCTGGTTCGTTTGTTGCTGTATCTTTTCAGTTGAAAACAGTAACCGATCAAAACGTTCTCGGCACTAACGAAAGAACCTTCTGGAACCACCCCTGACCGGAGAAATCTGCCCGACTGGCTAGACGATCGGACCGAGCCCGCCAGAGGCTGCAGTCAAACTGCAATATAGATTAATGTAGCTTAGCTCTGCGCATCTCTTGTGTACGTTTCCAGATCTGCCACCTCGTTTACCTCGTCTAACTATCACTGCCACAGCCTTCCAATCATCCATACCATTTTTTGTTTCATTCATTGTCTTTTTAATATGTTTTTCTCTGCTTCAAGCCCCTATTTTCAATACATATCATATTATATTTATACGGTTTACCGATACTTTAATTTTATAATTAAAATACGCCATTAGTTCTCATAGCACCTGCCATCAGCATCGCGAAATTATAACACCTGTTCTTTAAGAAACACCACTTCTTGCATAATAACATCTGAATAATGAACAGGAAACAACCCCTAGAGACAGTAGTATTATCATTTGTGACGTCCACATCTCCTTATGATGAATGATAACTAGATGATAAATCTACCTTCCAGAGATAATTCTCTTATATCACCTTTTCATTAGAGAAGAGATTTTCTCATGTCACCTACTGGTGTTGTCTTTTTTACTATGATGGTAGTGATCTATGGCCCACAACAAATAACTAAATTTTAATTTAAAAGAATTTGGCAATGTTGAAAACACTTTATTGATGCTAAATAAAAACAACATACTACCAATGCTATATTTATATTGAAAATATTCTTCTAATGGATCCAAAAAATATGTATGTATGTGTGTGTATATATGACTTTAAAAAAAACAAACATCGACCGTTAGAGAAGTTTTCTGGAAAACAACAACAACAATAAGAAAACGAGGTTGAGCTTCTAATCGAGTAATGTTTTCAACCGTCAAGACCGCTTAAGGGGACGGCTCACCTGGCGGCATACCTGTCTATGTTTGTGATGAGTAATCTTTACATATCATCAAAAGTCGCCGCTGACGACCGACTTTATTTGATGTGAAGAATCGTTAATTTCCCAACTTGTCGTCTCGCAATCTTCCTCTCTCTCGACAAACATTAGAGGAGGTAAAACATAACAGATTGCATAATATTTTTAGATTAAATAAATCTCAAATACCATTTATTTTTTCTGCAATTTTTGATTAGACGGACAGATAACAAGATAATATGGACGTAGTCGTTTTTTTCCTTTTAAATGAACTCGAGTTGTATTAAAAGTTTGCAAGTTTTATCTCCGTTCATTTCTTATTTTTCTCGTTTTGTATAAAAGGTAAGAGACAGATTACACTCTAAGTTCCCCGGACTACTGTCTTCTTCACTAATGCTGCCATGAAACCATTTTGTTTCTAGCCTAGAACAAATAAGTAAGTTGTTTTCTATTAAGGCGAAATGATCTCCTTTTTCTACAAAACCTTCCTTCACTCAATATTTCTTTTAAAACGTTATTTAGTCTACATAGTTATTCAAATTGACCATGCAAACAATAAATTCATCTGGGCTCTTAGTAAGTTGGTCTATGCACCGAATTAGGCTGGTGATCTGTAGCGCATGCGCAGGAGCCGCTCGTTGAGGATGTCAGTGACGTCCTACTGTTTGATTAGCCGGCATCACGAGTCTTACCATTAAAATAACATCCAGAAAAGGTATCATTGGGAATTCCACAATTATGGCTGTTAGGACTTCCGCATTGTTCTTATTAGCAGGATATTTCGTCAAAATTCTTTTTTGTACATGAACTTCTTTCTCATAATTATAGGATTTTAAAGCTGAATGGTCGTACTCCACTAGTGGGAAATCGGTAAACAGAAAGTAGAGAATAGGTGCAGAGAGTCACCATTTCTGGGAAAATAGATGATGACATATTACTTTTGGGCAACGCAATAATGTCATTCTGATGACCATGTGGCGGTAAAATAGATGCGCTGTGTTTTATCCGCTTTAAGTGATTCTGAGTACTACATTTGGAATTATAATAGTCTTTTGTTGCAGACCCTAGTGAGTGACGTAACCAACACACCTTTCACGGCTTTGGAAAAATAGAGAATGTCAACAGCCCCTAGTGAGTGATATCATCATAAACAGACGTAACCAACACACCTTTCACGGCTTTGGAAAAATAGAGAATGTCAACAGCCCCTAGTTACAAACTCAAAACGAGAGCGAGAAGGAACAAAAACGTTTTAAACACGCTGACCGTATACAGGTGCCCGTCAGCCAGACGTTTTACGGTCAGACCTGTATATCCACTTCAGTTTCATTGGTCACCTGAAGGTTTCAATGGATGAATCTGTGAAGCATAAATTAAATTTTTTATTTCCTCGTTATTTTATCCCAAATTCTACTACTAAGACAAGCACGAAGTAAGATCTATGTATGGCCAGTGCTCGACAAAAAATAGCGAGACCAAATTTTAGCCAGCAAAGTCTATCTGAAGAAGATGTGGAAAAAATACACAGCTGCAAAATTCAGATCCATTAAACTTTGTAATTCATCTTAGGACCAGGGAATGGACCAGTGGTGGACTCTCAAAGAGTCACACACACACATATTTAAATTTTATATCCCTTACCACAAAAAGTGAAATTCCACGTGGGGAAATGAGGCTGTAATGAGCGGTACTTTTAACGAGACTCAGTCTGTCTTTGTTAGTGCTAAAATTACTGAGCACAAATTACCAACGAATATAAGAAAATATGATTAAATATTCAAAGATCCCTTCTTCCATATCACTTTCGTGTGTGTTTATCGCTTTTGTGGAAAAGAAAAAAACCTAATGATGAGAAACGCACGTGAAAATATACACACGTGACAATTCCTTACAGCGCCATTTTAAAATCTAAACAGTAATAACGACATTGTAACAAGGAACACAAAAAAACTGATATTTTCTGTACTTTTTCCCCCTTAAGGTGTTAAAAAACTAGAATTCTTTCGAAGTAATTTTTCGGTAAACTTAATGGATGAACACCAGAATGGTCTTCCGTCGGCTTTACAAAGTAAAATATTAATATTAAAGATGACGATCAACTAAATGGTAGTTCTAGATTATCCAATATTTCGCAGCTCAGCACTTCTCGAAGATTATACTCAATTTTACCTCGGTCGTTTTAAAATTAGGCTAAAATTTTTTAAAATTATAATTTAACTCATTTGTCTATAGTTAATATTTGACCGGGCATTTTCTGGCCTCCAGGTCTTTGTCTCTTATAAATGTTGAAAAAAATTTAGTTTTTTTCCCCGAGATCTTCAGACCATATTACTTAAGGATACAAAGGGTAGATTTCCAGTATTCCACGGCCTAGGAGTTCATTTATTCTTGGCAGAACTTTTTTCACTTCGCAAAAAGCTGCGCTTTTGCATTAAAGAAATTACAGGTATTTTCTTTGCTGCATGGATCTTGAAAGATTACTAAGATTCAGTACCAATATTTTTCAAGAGGATGGTGCTACATGTCACACCTTTCGTGCGACCACAATCTGAAAGTGGAGCCAAGGAATTCAACAACTTCTTTATGTATCCCAGAACAATAATGTGAATCCAATCGATCAACTAATGGAAGAAAAGCTCATCAACGGACACACACGCAAACACGAATTTGACCGCGATACAAAATTACGTTCAAACAGACTGTTCATCCAAGTATTAATATAAAGAATTTTTTCTCTACTACTTGCTTGCATTTTCTGTTTTCCGAAAAGAAAATAAACATCTTTTAAAAATTTCCGCAAATTATTATGGCAAGTCAGTGTATTTTCAATATTAGTCCATATTTTAATTCTAACTAGTTAGATTACACGTCGCCTATTATTTTTCTGTGAAATAAAAATTACATTCTAATTTATAATTTTCACAGTAACTGTATAAAACTGTTTGTATATTTTGAAGAATTAACTGTAATACTAATAGTTGCAGATGTGGAACTTATGCTACAAGTTATAATTTTAAAATAAAAGTATTCGTAGGCATTTAATGTGCCGCCTAGTTTGTCTTGGATTTTTACCTATCCAGTGAGTACGACTAAACTCGCCCTGACCTGACAAGCTATTTGAAGATATCGCTGCAACTGCCAACAAATTCATCTAACTCATATTTCGAATGGACGCAATTCTACTATTCAAAGCTGAGAAAGATGTGTATTTCTTGTTCTAATTAAAAAACGTCAGCGTGCTTTTTAAGATGCTGCAAAATTAAATGTTTTCTAACGTTGGATGATGATTATTCTACATCTGTAGTATACCTTTGGTTCATATCTATATTACCTGTCATATCAACAAAATCATCAAGCTTTGAATATCGTACATCTCCAACCAGTTGATTACCGATACGTATAATTTTTATTTGCAGGATCTGGTTCAAGTGTCGGTGAAGCTAAATTTGTAAATGTTCTACTGTTTCCATTTATATTCCCTGATGTGTCTGTTCTAGCATCATTTGCTAAACAATAATCCCCATACTTCTTGGTTGTTGCGTCATTATTGTTAGTTTAATTTTCAATTTTATAATTTCTTTTTTTTGTTAAGTTCAAATGTATTATTAAAAAAATATCATAGTTTATTTTATCATATATATATATATATATATAATTCATAATAACTTTCTTCTTCATAAGTAAATTTTTTCTTAAATTTTACTGTATCGTTAAAATTTCTAAATTTGCAACTAATAATTCTATCTAAAATGCAGATCTATTTTTAATACAAACTTTAAATATTTTTTTTAAAGAAGCAAAATTTTATTTTAATTTTACCATTTGCATTACATGGTGTATAACGATTATGTTCTTATTTCCACCTATTAATTTATTTCTTTTAAAATAAATCGAATGTAAAGGATGTGGTAAAAACAACTACAGCTCCAGTATTAAAAGTCTGATTACTGTTTTTGCCAAAAGCTTTGAACTTGTAAATTAATAACAAAGTTACTTCTAGAATTCCATTTTATCATAAATATATGTATATAAAGAATTAAATGATCTAAATTTGCTTTGTTAGTGACATCATTAGAATTACTATGATTATTAATATTTATTATTTTGTGATTATCTAAATTTAAATCTCCAGTCATTAAACTTGAACCATCTCGGTTTTAAAAGTTTAATGTGATTAAGCTATAAGATATTAATAACTGAGTCGTTTGTTTTTATTTAAGAAATCTTTATTTACACTTATTTAATACTTAAATTAAATTAAAACTTTGTTAATTATCTTAAAAGTTCAACAATTTCTTTAAATCATTTTGCTTTTCTTTATTTATAAAAAACATCACATGAAATTATATAAACAAAAACTTAATTTATATAATATTTAAATAAATTTTATGTTTTCTTTTCTATTCTAATTTTCTTGATAATATAGTTATTATACAAAAAAATTTAAGCCAACAATAGTAATAATTGATGTGACTGCAAATGAAGAAAAAAATATAACATCACATGAAAGATACAAATAACATTGACAAGCTCATACATAGATTTGGTGGATTTACATTTTTTATTTTTCACTTTTATTAAATATTCATAACCATGAATTCATTTTTCTAAAAATTAATTTAGTTTTACTTAATTTATTTCATTAGCCAAAATTTAAAAAAAATTAATCTACATTAGGATCATCTATATTATCTAGAGATTGAATTTAATTTATAACTTATAATGTATTAGTTTAATGAGTTCAAAATAAGCCTTGTAAAATTTGATCTATTTGTAAATTTTTAGTTTTTAATCCTTTTAACATCCATTCAAAAATTGTAATACAAGTGCCCACAAATAATAACAATATACCTAATTTAAATTTTAAATGTAAAAATATCATTATCAGTAAACTGTCTACTGAGTTAATTTATACATATATATTATATTTCAAAAAAATTAGTTGAAGGCAAATTAAAAGAATCAAATTAGTAAATTTTAAATTAACTTATATCAATAAGTCGTGTGTACCTAATTTTAAGTTAATTTAAATAAAAAATCTAACAGGATTTTTCTATATCAAAGACTGATAAAGATTTTTACATCTAATAGTTGTTAACTAATTATTTGAATAGTTTTAAGCACTAATTATATCCAAGTATCAAACCTTCATTAAAAATTTTCTCTATCCATTTTTCACATTTCAACTATCATTAAGTACATTTTTATTATTTACAGGTTTTATATTTTTAGCCGACATGTAAATATTTACCTATTTTTTTAGATATAAACACTAGTATAATTAAAACACAAATCTTTACTTATATTCACCAACGTGAGCTAGTACACCAAGAAAACTTGTAGTTATTCCATTTAAAATGGCAAAATAGTTTTTCTAATATTCAATAGTCCAAAAAATCCACAATTATTCTTATTTTAGCAGCATCATATCTTCATCGAAGATTTTATTAAATCTACACAACGTTTTGGTTGGAATAATGTCAGAACACTATCTACAAAATTTGAAAAATGTTCAGTTTGATTCAAGCCATTGCTAGAAAACAGTTTTGGTATATTATCGAAAACATCCATTACGAGCAGGTTAAATCACTTCTCGCTTTATGCTATGTTATCATTTTCATCATGCTAAATTGTAAACCAAAGCTGCTCTAATCGCCATTACCTTTTAATGATAAATTAAAGAAAACCCATCAAAAATTTATTGCAACATTCATTTAGCAAAAAGATTTACAAAGAAATTAGAAAAACAGTTTAATTTATTACCATTTGATCGTATATTTATCATTCTATCTGAAAAAAAAAAACAACCACAAAGGCCCGAGTCTGCAAGACAATTCTGATTTAAAACAACCTTAAGCTTTATATAAACTAAGCTATTTTTAGCTTTTCTGATTGTTTAATTACATAAAAGTAATCTGGGGTATAAAGTCCTCTAAACTGAATAGGTGTAATTTGATTACCAGAAACCATATAATCTGTTCCATAAAACCTACGTTTAGAGTCTACAATTTCCGTATAAATATTACTAAAATTATTTCCAAAATCTAGATTTCGATCAAGACTAGCTACATCTATCACTACTTATAAGAACTGAATGCTGATAATTGAACAGCTATTAAATATATAAGGATTTTTTTCTTGATTATTATCTCTAGCGTTTTTAGATCCTAGCAAAATATACTCATATTTTTCTGTTTTTACTAAACAGTCAACTTCCCCGTCAAAATTAGAAGCTATTTGGAATTTGATTTTTCTTTTATGTAATCATATCTTGCTTGCTTTAAATCCTTTATTAGAATCTACAGGTGCTTTAATCGTGTCTTTATACCAACACTATTTTAATCATTCTGACTTATCGATCCTTTCATAGTTTTTGCCTGACCTGGATAAAGTATATTTAAAATTTCTTTATCAGACAAAACATTCTAATCTGTGTAAGTAAGTAATAAATGCTGTTAACTGTCAAACTTACATTACACTGGTCAACAAAATTAAATGTATTATACTCATTATGAATGCAAACCAACTTTTTTAGACTAATTTTTCATGCTGATTTCAAAATTTCACTCCATTTGTATGCAGCACGTATCAGTTTTTCAGTAGATACATGCAAATATTTACATATTTGTATATATGAAATCATTAACGTAATAAATAAGGACATATTATTTTTAGAAAGTAAATGAGTTTATTGAGTTAAAAATCATCACTATCATTCTACAAAGAGTGAATACACAAAAAATGGGTCAGACAAAACAGACAACGTTAGAACAACAGAGTTAGAAACATTGTGATTTGGATTTCCTGCGGTGTTCCTGATCTGGTTGATCACGGTAAAGTGTCCAGCAGTAGTCAGCCAGCATGCTGTCATTCCAGAAGCCTTGGTACCGTTTCTCCATAGCACTAATGTCCTGGTGAAATCTTTCACCATGTTCATCAGACACTGCTCCAAGGTTAACTGCGAATAAATCCAGATGGGAGTCCAAGAAGTGAACTTTCAGTGACATGCGACAACCCATTGCTGAGTAACATTTCAGAAGATTCCTGATGCCATCCTTGTAGTCCATTGCCTTCTTGTTGCCCAAGAAATTCTCACAGATCCAATTGAAAGCATTCCAGGCAGGCAGTTCCAGTTCATCCAGTGTTGTCTTGAAGTTGACATCTTTGAGTACTTCTCTAATTTGGGGTCCGACAAAGATACCCTCTTTCAACTTCGCCTTTTGATTTTGGAAACTTTTCTACAATATACTCAAACCCTCTGGCATTTCTCTTCCCTAGTGTCTTTACAAACTGTTTCATCAGTCCAAGCTTTATGTGCAAAGGAGGCAATAGGACATTACATGGATCTACAAGAGGTGTATTCTTGACGCTAGACAGTCCTGGCTGGTATGATGTTTTGTCTGCCAGTTTGATTCCGAATGTCTGTCAGTTGCCCGACTATCCCATAGACACAAGAAACAACAGTATTTTGTGAAACCTGCCTGCATTCCCATTAACATCAGACCAATTATGACTGGACCATTTGAGATGTTGAAATACCTATTTCATCAGACAAAACTTGATTGGTTAATTTAAGATGATGAAATATCGCATCTGAACTATGCAGCAATGAATAATGTAGTTTATTTTAAAGGTGTGTTTCCATGATGTAAATGAAATACATGCATACACGTCATTAATTGGAATTTCTATATAATGCATGAGCTAAAACCAAAAACCTTTCTCATCTTGAAAACTGTGTGATGTCAAAAAACCAATTGTATATTTGAAATCAGCATTAAAAACTACACCAAGTACACCTTGACATGTGCTTGATGAAAAATACTTGTTGACCAGAGTTATTAGCATCATCGAGATTTGTATTATCAATATCAACTTTTAGCAGCCTTTCAAAAAGTAGCCCCGTTTTACCGGGCCACAGGTCACATTTTGATTTTGAATTTTAATATCAATTTTTGCACCAAAATTATTTCGCCATGTTTTGGCAGGTAAAGCTGCTTATTTGTATTTGTAATCTGTTGAAATAATTTAATTGATTTAGTTTACTCATACTCATCAAACTCATATTTAATTATAGTTTCATCTAATTAACTTTTCTGAAGTATACTAAAATTTATAAACAACCCATTTAATTCTATAAAACTTCAGCCGATTTTCTGAAAATCTTTCGCCATTTTTAATTTCGTTACCATTTTTATGATTTTTCTGTAAGTCTCTTGGTTAAGCAATTAAAGCATTTATGTCTTGAATAAAAGATTTAATTTGCGAATTACTAGAATTTTGAATGTCAGAATAATTAGAATTATTATTTATTATTTTTGGATTATTAAAAACACTTCTAGCCATTATAATAAACGTATTTTAAAGATCAATAAATTCTCTTTCTATAATATATTTTCTTTCCTCTTTTTTTCTGTTAAGCATCTAATTAAAAAATTAATATTTTTTAAAACAAGATGAAACTTGTTTCAAATGCAATGTAAGTGATATTAGCTTTATACTATTTCTTGATCTATATTCATTTTTGGAGGCATGAAATAAAATGTCTATTAAATGGTAAATAAACAACATTTTTGATTTTTTAACTATTGTATTTCCTGGAGAAACGTTTGGGAAAAAGTGAATATAATGTGTAACAGTTATGTTCATTAATATATTAACTTTTTATTAAATTACAATGTACAGGAATAAAATTAACTAAAATATTAACTGATTATCATTTTCATCATAACCAGAAAACAAAATCTTTAAATTAAAATCATAATAGAATTCATAAACTATTCTCCACAGTAAAATCAACTTTATAGGTAGAACTAATAAAAATGATAGATTTCAGAGTGTCAGCTTTAAGGCGAAAAAAATCATCATAGATGTTGAGAGTAACAACACAACACCTTTGCCAAAATGTGGCTGCCTTGTAGTCTGTCATCTGAACCATCTTTTGATGGGCTTCTAATGATGTCGTTGTCTTGGCTCAGGTGCCATGCATTTATCTCATTTATAAGTTTTACTTGAAAGTAATTTTTTTCTGTGAAGAATGATCGTTGTGATAACTAGCTGAACCGGATATCAAAATTGTAACATAGCTTTTAATATTTTCTTTGGTAAGAATATCTTCATCCAAATTTATTTTCCTTAAACGTTCAGATAGACCAGAAATGTCATCAGTATCATAATCGCTATCAACAAAACGTTTGTTAGGGTAGCAGACAATCCATTTGGATATTTGTTAAATTTTAAATGTTGTAGAGCAAGAGCTTCACCTGTCTCTATGGTGCTAACTAGAAGAGGAATCAGCGGAAGAAACAGGCGAAGGATTCTTTTTCTACTGCTACTAATATTTCAGGGGTCAGGGACACCACTTCTAGACTCTGAAGGGTAGGTAGCGGAGCAGGTAAAGTTTTCTACCTATGTAATCTGCTGAAATGTCTATTTTACAGCACGAAAATTCTTATCGAAATATTTACTCGACGAGGTATAGATTATTCCATTGCTTAGTCCCCAACTGTAGCTGCGGTCTCTATAGGGCTGTACAGAGGCCACAGTGCTCACTCCTCCGCCCCGATATCACTGCGCACACCTCTATATTCTTTCGCAGGTGTGTGACTCTCGCATGGCAAGAATTTCATTTTGTACACACGAGATGCGACTTCAGCCCGTGTTGTTTGCATTCTAAATTCAGCTATTTCCTCCGTTTCCATAACTGCTCCCAGTGCTGCACAGGTACAGATAGTTTGAGCACCGATATCAGAGGGGTCGCATCCCTTTTATGAAAGAATAAAGATGTACGTATAAATAAAAGCAGTGATTGCGAAGATCTAAATCAGGTAGTGCGTCTTACTGGCCTGGGTTCTATTAGTACACGAGTCGATCAGATTCTGGCTCACAGATTAATCAAGATTTTCCTATAAGTGAGTTTAGCATGTGATCCCTATCACGTGGAGGTCGGCCGAGCATTCCTCTCCATGTCTTCTCAGAAGTGTTCAACGGAATTCGGAATTTGAGATGGAGGCTTTGTGTCACCCATAAAACATTTCCGTAGTGCAGAGTGTGTCCTATTACAAAGGCAACCCCGGGTTGGAGCTGTATCTGATGTCTTTCTGTTTATGTTCAGTCGACAAAAACTCGAACGATATTTTGTAGTGCCAAAGTGCCCATGTTTGATTGTTGGTTGTAAACAATGAGGCTGAAGAGCCTCTCCACGTTTTCTCGACAGCTGCATCTGTCCGTTTAGTCGGTACCGTTAAAACTTAGACTGATCAGCAAACACCACTGATTTACAGATGTACACTGCAGAGTCTACCATCTGGTATGCCCGTGCATCTGTCTGAGTTATAACTCGTCTTTGATAGCCAAATCTATACAGTCTTTGACTTACTACTCATCGGCTCAATCGTACCAGTTCAACGAGAATTGCCAGGATTTCTCTTTTGTGAGTACAAAATTGGCAAAAACACTGTCCGTGGCCGCTAATTTTAAGGTCTTTTAGGTCAGTGCCGAGCTGCTGTGATATTGCTTGATGAACGTATTCAACTGGCAGTCCAGCGTTTGAGCGATGTGCTCAGCCTTTGAAAGACAAGCCACACGACCGAATGAGAAGTGTTACCTGAAAACACCTGGCGTTCTTGTGGCGTGAACTAATTACTTCTGTCTCTATTTGCCCTTTTATTGGCTGAGACCGCTATATTTTACGAGATACTTAAATTATCCCGGCCGGATTGTACTTATATCGGATATAAAATATTTCACTTATTATTGTAGTTTTGGCATTCCGTTTATTTTTCACGAATTTACAAGTTTTAAAAAAGTATTACCATGGTTCCAGCAAATAGAAGCTCTACACGAGATCTGAATTTAGAGTCTGTCTATCTGTCGATAATTTAGAAAACCTCCCTACAATGCTACGCTACAAAATCTCACGAGTGGAAGTCGGTGTAATGTTCTGTGTTAGACAGAACGACCGGAACATCCATTAACGATGTCACACTTCTTCGTTCTCTGTTCTCACTACAAGGTCTGACCTCGCGCGTAAGTCTCGCACACAGCACGTGAGACTGACTCCGCGAGACAACAGATATCTAACACATGTCTTTTGGACATTACGATCGGTGAAATATCTGCCGATCTTCAAAAGCAGATCCAATGCTAATTAGTTTGTTGTAGTACCCATTTTGAGCCAAAACCTTCAGTGCGATTCTTTTACTACACCTACCATGTTGGTTCGATAGCTGAGCGAGCGAAAACAATCGCACCGTTGCATTATGGGAAGGTTTTTTTTATATAAGTTATCCGGATATTATCGGTTGATCTGTGGGGATTATCTACTTACTTTGGCTCGGCTGACACCGGGCCTGTCTGTGTTCACACAGATAAGTGGGCTGCTTGCTTCCCACATCAGTCACTTCACGGAGCTGAAGATCTTCAGTCGACTGCCATCAATCATAACATTTATCCTCAACAGCTCTTATGTGCTTTTCTTCAACTGTTGCTGCAGAAACCGTTTATATTCTGCTCAAGGAACCCCAGGCCGTATCAGACTGACCCGCCAGTACCTAAAACCCCAGGGCGTATCAGACTGACCCGCCAGTACCTAAAACCCCAGGGCGTATCAGGACTGACCCGCCGGTACCTAAAATCCCAGGCCGTATCAGACTGACCAGCCAGTACCTAAAACCCCAGGCCGTATCAGACTGACCCGCCAGTACCTAAAACCCCAGGCCGTATCAGACTGACCCGCCAGTATCTCAAACCCCAGGCCGTATCAGACTGACCCGCCAGTATCTCAAACCCCAGGCCGTATCAGACTGACCAGCCAGTACCTAAAACCCCAGGCCGTATCAAACTGACCAGCCAGCCTAAAACCCCATGCCGTATCAGACTGACCCGCCAGTACCTCAAACCCCAGGCCGTATCAGACTGACCCGCCAGTATCTCAAACCCCAGGCCGTATCAGACTGACCAGCCAGTACCTAAAACCCCAGGCCGTATCAAACTGACCAGCCAGTACCTAAAACCCCATGCCGTATCAGACTGACCCGCCAGTACCTCAAACCACAGGGCGTATCAGACTGACCAGCCAGTACCTAAAACCCCATGCCGTATCAGACTGACCCGCCAGTACCTAAAACCCAGGCCGTATCAGACTGACCCGCCAGTGCATAAAACCCCAGGCCGTATCAGACTGACCCGCCAGTACCTCAAACCCCAGGCCGTATCAGACTGACCAACCAGTACCTAAAACCCCATGCCGTATCAGACTGACCCGCCAGTACCTCAAACCCCAGGCCGTATCAGACTGACCAGCCAGTACCTCAAAACCCCAGGCCAATCAGACTGACCCTCCAGTACCTAAAATCCCAGGCCGTATCAAACTGACCAGCCAGTACCTAAAACCCCAGGCCGTATCAGACTGACCCGCCAGTACCTAAAACCCCAGGCCGTATCAGACTGACCCGCCAGTACCTAAAACCCCAGGCCGTATCAAACTGACCAGCCAGTACCTAAAACCCCAGACCGTATCAAACTGACCTTCCAGTACCTAAAACCCCAGACCGTATCAAACTGACCTTCTAGTACCTAAAAGCCCAGGGCGTATCAGACTGACCCGCCAGCGAATCTCCGCATGATTCTACGGGCACAACCACTGGAAACGACTCTTCGAAGGTTTTATAATTTATAACGTCCTGTAACAAATGGTTCCTAAACAATCTGCACATCTTTCAAAAAGAATATTTCTTTATTTTCTGTATCCATGACATTTTAACGGTTACTCACAAATATCTATTTTCTTCTACCGTGAATTCTGCGTAGATCGAAGCTACATACGGATAATTTGCCTTCGGGTTATAGAAATGCGAGGTCTGTCGAAAAGGTATCCGACCTTAGTCTGGGGAAAAAAAATTACGTACTTGCTGGGGTTCTGTTGCTAATCACCTTCGAAGTAGACCCCTTGTGCCTCCACACACAGCCCAGCGATCCTTCTACTGTTCGAAGCACGTCTGGAATGCTTCTTCCGGAATGGCTCTCAGCTCCGCCGTCGCATTCCGCATGATGTCCTCTTGGTTCTCAAAGCGAGAGCCTTTCAGTGGCATCTTCATTTTTGGGAACAAACAGAAGTCAGAAGGAGCCATGTCTGGAGAGTAGGGAGCCTGGCGAATGAGCCGGGGCGTAGTCATGATGCAGCTGCCAATTTTACGAGGCCAACAGATCCGGTCTATTGCGCTGAACTGCATCACGAAGACGGAGGAGGACTCCTCCCTGATAGTACTCCTTTGTAACTGTTTGTCCTTCTGGTGCGTATTCGTGATGCACAATGCCTCGGTAGTCGAAGAAAACAGTCAGCATCACCTTGATTTTTCTCCGGACCTGACGTTTGGTGCTTCAACTGTGATGATGATGACTGAGATTTGGCTTCCGGGTCTTACCCGTACAGCCAGGTCTCATCTCCAGTTATCACGGTATTCTGGAACTCAGGATCCCTGTTGGCAGTATCCAGCAGGTCCTGTGCAACCTCAAGACAAAGTTGTTGTTGTTCCTGAGAAAGCAGCTCGGGCACAAATTTCGCTGCCATTCTCCGCGAGCACAAATCCTCCTTTAAAATTGCATGTGCAGAATCTTTACTGATCCCAACCTTGTCACCAATTTCCCGCACCGTCAAATGACGATCCTCCATCATCAAGGTCCCCACTTTCTCGACAACAACTGCCCTGTCTGCGGCTTGTTGACGGCCTCCCGGAACGCTGGTAACTCCCCCACCGATGTGCGGCCATCTTTGAACCTGTTGTACCATTCTTTTATTTGGGTAACACCTATGGCATTGTCACCAAAAGTCTGTTGAATTTTGCGAATTGTTTCCACTTGGGTATCTCCAAACGTATGGCAAAACTTGATACAAGATTGTTGCTCCACATGTTCCGTCATCACAGGCGAAATGAAAATGCGACGAGTAAGTAGTACAGCACCTCACGTGATGGCTGCCTGACAGCGACTGATGCATCCAGCAAGCCCGCCAAAAACCACGCATGCGCATGAAGGAATGTGGGTGGCTCCACTATGCACACTTTTGCCTCCCTAATGTCATTACGTCCCACGGGAAAAAAAATAAAGTCGGATACATTTTCGACAGACCTCTATATTTATATACAAACACATAATCATAAGTACCTATATATATTTGTCTCAGTTTGAGAAACAAAGATACAAAATGTGTGTGTTTTAAAGAGAAAAGGGAGAGAACTCTTCTTTAACTCTTGTAAACGTGTACGTCACATTATAATGGAAAAGCTAGACACGTGTTGAGAACCTTCTTTAAACACCGAACTTCTGCTAAATTAGAAGAAATTTACTGTATAGTTGTAAGCATGGTATTCATTAGTTGTTTTTGCAGTTTTTTAAAGGATATTAGTAGAATGCTAAACAAATTACAGATATTAAAATTACTCTTAAAATATCATATGCAGTTATTAAAAAACCCAAACAGAAATAGGAAAAAAAAAGACAAGTCAAGTTGTGCTGCTGTAAACATTCAGATGTCACACGATTCATTCTTCTATACCATTTGTACCGACTCGTAATCGAAGATGACGGTTAACATATTACAACCATGAGTTTGTGTATATTGTAGGTAGGAGATGCTGCCCGCCCAGTAACCATATTTATAGATAATGTAACCTGGTGTCAAGGAATACCTGAGGAGACCAGACAACTTACTACCCACACTGGCAGAATCATCACCCCAGCCGTCAAACGGCGAACATCTGGGTCCCTACTTCCTGCTAGGTAAAGAAGGACATTTTAGGGTAAGGAAGTTCACGTTCGGTAAAATGAACAGTTTTATTATTTTCAAAATGACTGTTGGTTATTAATTTATATTAACGTATCTTCCTTTAACAGAAATAAGTTTTGTGTTAACGTACAATTTGGATAAATTAAAAACTTTTCAACTGTTTTCGAAGCCACAGCGTAGACAACTGAAATGTAGGGAAAAAAGAAACAGTAAACGATGGCAGCCATTTATTTCTATCAAACTTCTTGGAGTTTAATGAACTTAATATGAAAACAATTAAAAAGACTAAATTTATTGGCGAAACAATCAATGAACTAACTGTGAAAACAGTTAATTAGTCTGACTGCGAGACTTCTAAAGTGAAACTTCATCCGTTCAATACTTACTCTTTGTTAGGCGCCAATTACTTTGTCAGGGTTTAGACGTGTTCTCTTCAGCCTTAGACCTGTCTGAAGGTATGATGACATTTTAAAGCAGCAACAAAAACACAATCAGTGATGAGCAACAATTAATAATAGGCAGTAACAATAGAGATTACACATGCGTACATACATACAGCGGTAGCCTAATTATTGCATCATCTTAGTTTTTAAGCAAAGTAATGGATGTGTTTCCATGTATAATTATCATAATGAGGCTAGTTAACCCTTGTTCTGATATTCGTAGTCCTTTGCACTATCTTAATGTCGTAATTTCTTGTGCAGGTGTAACTACCGAGTAACAAAACAGTAGATTTTAATAAATGCATACTTTCACATATTGATCTGCTTAAAGAACATAACTTTAGCACAAGAGAAAGATAAACGATAAAGCAGAAACAAAACAGATGAGTGAGCATTTTATTATTAGTCGTGTAGTGAAATTACTGCCATAAGTTTGGTTACCACTGTATGTCAACACCGTATAACTCTTTAACGGCCCATGTGCTGGTAATCGAAGGTGAAATCGTCCGCCAAAAATCGATTATGCCGGATCAGATGGCTGGTAATTGTTCAGAATACCCAGATATATTAGGGCAGTCGGTATTAAAACCGTCGGACCAGTTTCTGACTTTAGAAAGTGGATAGTTCCTCCTCAACAACAACGTTATGCTAACGAATACGAAAATTAGGTAATCAGTTGTTCGATAGACACCTGTCTTGTTCTGGACGACTCGCTCTTCCTTACCAACTTAAACTAATCGATAACTGCATTACACCCGATCGATTGGTTTTGTCTGGTTTCGAGTTACAAGAAAGCGGACTGCCTCATGCAAGAACTCTCGGTGAAGAGAAGTGGCCTACATTACAGTTGTAAGACCGATGGATACCACGCCACCCTTAACCCTATTGACTGGCTACCCATTCTTCACGGTAACAGCTACTTACATCAAAGAAACACGAATGTCGCAATTCGATCTGAGGGTCTCGTCGTTGGCACGGCGAGTTTCCAGATCTGTAGCAATGGCCGCCGACTAGAGACAAACCGGACCGCGGTCTGGTCAGAGAGGGGGGCTGCGAAGTAGCGAAGCGTAACCACTGCGAGTAAAGCACGCACTCAGAAGGCGGCTCGGCCGAGAACGGTGCAGGGAGTGTGATTGAAAATAATATTCAACGGTTACCACAAAAACACAACGGAAGAAGAGCCTGGGAAGCGCAGCTTCGCATTCATTCTACAGGGAATGAGAAATAGCCTCCAGAAATACCAGCGGTATACGACACACCCAGATAAAACAACAAAGAACCTGACATTCGGAAAATCTCGAGTATACACGCGTAATTTATAGTTTTTTTTCTATTTGTAGCCAGTAGAAAAGGGGATGATGGCCGTCCACCTGTCATAGTTTGAAACAAAGCGTTTAATAAATGACAAGACAAACTGCGGGTAGCGAGTGCTACAAGACTCGAGACTGATGAGGCGGGTGTTCCCAACACCAGCGAGAGAGGGGAGGGGATGTCAGCACTGTTATGGAAATTAGCAGCCAAATAATTCAGAGACGAGGAAGCGAGTCAAATATAGAAACAGATCCACTCGATTTATTGCTTTATTTGTAAACTACGTTTCTTTTTTTCCACATGGTTAATCAACCGCTGGGACTTTAACCTGACAGAACTACATTTAGAATAAAGAGAAAGTTGGACGCCTTTATTTATAGAATAGATTTCAGACAGCGGTTGGGGTTCTGACACTCGAGTTCGATGAGCTTTTTCAACGTTAAAAGGGGAAACTTAAAATTCAAATTTGAAAAATAAAGTGTCTCCGGCTGGTGACAGGGTCGATAACTCTTGGCTTCTTATTTAAAATTTGAGCATCAAAACGGTTGCACAATTTAATTGTTTTTACTAAGGAAAATAATGGAAAATAAAAAAAAAATTCCTGGTAATTAAGAGACTTTTACAGAAAAAAGTCGTAAAGTCGATTTTTGTTGTTGTGATGTTACGATAAAATGTGAGCTGCACGCGCACAAAGAGGAGAACCAGACGTATTGCTGAAACTATGACCTTCTCTCCCCCTACCGACAGCTGCTCTGAACAAGGGGTGGGAACTCGCGCACAGCGTATTTCGAATTGTTTCAAAGTATTTGAGAACACAGTAAATACGTTTGTATGCAAAAAAAATATATATATTTATAATTTTTTTCCTCTTTATGAAAGGAAAGGAAACATTGTAGAAAAGCTCCTCTAGTACATATTTCCCGGACTAGAGTATAGTGCGCACCTTCACAGATCACTCGATAGAATCGCCATTTTGTGAGACAGGTGAGATGGAGTTGAGATTCTGTAAAAATCGCACGCGGAACGCACGGGTTTAGCTGAATCTAAAAAAACAAACATAATCCTAATTTGTTAATGGATACATCCATCCATCCATCCATCCCTTTATTTAGTCTCTCTTTTGCTAGGGATTTCGATAGTCTAATAGGGTCGGAAAGATGTTTAACCGCGATGATTCGGGAAATGAAGAAACTCAGTTATTTGAGCAGTTATCAAAAATAATTAAACCGGAGATTATGCGAGGTTCTACCTGGAACACTTCATATTTTGATGGGGATAAGTCGTGTTTGCCCCCCCCCCCACGGACTACCAGGTCACTAGAGGTCATAGCTTTAAAATGTGAGTCTCATAGCAGACTGAACAACCGTAGGTTTCGTGTCTATTAAGGTGACAGTCGGCGCCTAGTCGGTGTAGCAGCCAGTATATTTGAAAACAACAAAGAAAACAGGGAATTCATTTTTACACTTCTGTAAATCGACGTAGTCCTTAAATATTCACATAGTTTCAAAATAAGATGATCGATCAAAATGATTACGTGAAAAGCCTTGTATTTGCGAGAGTTACTCCCTCCTACACTTACCTAGCTTAAAGAGTAGATCACGTGATGCTCCGTTTAAGTATATTTCCTATTTTGTGATCTACAGGTTAAGCTTTACAAACCGTGAAGCTGTCTACATTATCCACATTATTATTATTATTATTATTATTATTATTATTATTATTATTATTATTATTATTATTATTATTATTATTATTATTATTATTATTATTTCTTTGCTAAATAATAATTAGTCTATTTTATATGCGAGAATAATTACCAAGATAACAGCATCTACACACGTACACACACACCACACACGCGCGCGCGCAAATTGATTCCTCCCTCGTGCCCCTTTATTTCGAGTTGGTTAAAAAATTTACTGGCTAAACTAGCAGGTAAACTTCATTACCCGTACTCAATTCACAGCTAGTAGAAATAATCTACTTACTAAATCGAGGCTAGGCTAGCAAGTTGGCTTTGAGACGCGGAATGACGTCACGTTCATATGAAACACAGGGGTGAGGAGGTTCTTATGACGTAATCTGAAACGAACTTCCGTCCGGTATTTAAGACCTTTCCACAATGCATCGTTAACAAGAGACGATAGATAAAGTTGGGCTGGGTATAGCATAGCACTGATTAACCAAACGTCGGCTTATCGAACAGCATTTAACCGAGGCCAAGAGATGAATTCAGTACATGTACTTCGTGTCGTGGTGACGGGATGGGCGACTACGGCTTCTATCATATTATCTGAGTCTAGCTTGCTATACATGATGCATGATAATGATCATGGTCTGCGTGATGGCTGTCCATTGATTCAAACTTCTCTTTGTTCAATAAAAGAAATAATGAGGCATCGCTTTGTTAAATCGCGACGCTTCCACATCTTTGCGTACTTGGTGCTGTCTCTATCTACATTTGCAGCAAGAGCAAACGGTTGGTCGGCTACTCCATCTTCTTTGTTTACGCAACAACAGGAAGTAGCTGTCAAATCTTGACATTAAACTTGTTCACCTTTGACACTCGTGTCTATCTGTTCAGTTTCGTGTTGGTCTGTGCGTAATAAATGATTAATTTGAATAGATTTGTATTTGATTTGTTTTAGCTCTGGATTCAGTCCGGTGATGTAAATAATAGGGTGATGAAACAAAGAAACTTGTTATGGCTCTGAAGCTGATTCCTGAATGCAGTGACTGCAAAGCATGTGATATATAGCTTGGTGGCGGACGTGATGACTGATAATGATGCAGTCAGTGATAAAGCATATAATATACCTGGTCATTTCAAGACCAAGATGTTTAACTGCTGTTTCAAATGGCAGCAGGAGGAGAAAATCAAGACAACGCAAATGTTGTTGTTTGAGTGCAGACATAACCTTGCAGCTCATAAAATGGTTCGATGAATCAAGCAAAAAATAAATCAAAACTTTTCAAATGCTCGGTGATATTGCTCTTCTGATCAATAAAACAATCTGTTTCTAAAAGTTAAATTATTTAATAAGACTTCTCATATGTGGGGGTACCAGAACTAAGGCTTCCTCTAACTTATCTCATGTACGAAAATACCAATATTAAGGCTTTCTCTAACTTGAGATCTCATGTACCACAGTACCAGGATTAGGGCTTCCTCTAACTTGAGATCTCATGTACGACAGTACCAGGATTAGGGCTTCCTCTAACTTGAGATCTCATGTATGACAGTACCAGGATTAGGGCTTCCTCTAACTTGAGATCTCATGTACAACAGTACCAGGATTAGGGTTTTCTCTAACTTGAGATCTCATGTACGACAGTACCAGGACTAAGACCTTCTCTAACTTGAGATCTCATGTACGACAGTACCAGGACTAAGGCCTTCTCTAACTTGAGATCCAATGTACGACAGTACCAGGACTAAGGCCTTCTCTAACTTGAGATCTCATGTACGACAGTACCAGGACCAGAGCTTTCTCTAGCTTGAAACTTTTAAAGACAGAATCTAGATTATTCGAACATTTTGATTTGTCGAACAAGTCTTTGGATAATCGAAGTTTTACTATAAAATGCAGAAACAAAGTCAATCAAATCACAACCTTCTGTCTATTGTTCAAACAGGCTTGATTTCTGCCTAATTATATGGAAGTAATTCGACTTCCGAGCGAGCATCCAGACAGATTCTCAATTGATTGAGATTCACTCCCCCGAGCATCCACGCGGTATAGCAACAGTTTGGCTTAATTACACTTCTGCTTATGATATTCGGAGTTTTTAGCCTTTGACTTTCACCTTTAAAACTCCAGTCATTTTTCAATAGTAAATGATTCGGGCTATTATCTGACTACAGTTAAAGACGATCTACCGACACACACACGTGTCTCACTAAATCGAGCTACTTACAACAAGGAACCAGTAAGTTTGAAAACGAAAAAAAAATAGAACCAGGTTAACTCCCCTCTCCAATTGTTCTGCCGGCTTTACAGAACCCTGTCAGTCACCAGATTTCTACTTCTGCCCTTGAAAAATGGGTCAGGTGTCACGCGCGCGGTCACCTCATAACTTATGTCGCTGGCCTTGGTGTGAAGGATAACAAATAACAAAATAATAAATGTGTCAAACAGCATTCGTCCTGTGGACAAGAACAATTTTTATATGAATATGGTTAACAAAAATATTTTAATTACATAAAATCAGCACAGAAAATAATGTATAGTTCAGCTGGAGGAAAAGTCACACAGACATTAATATCCGCACCAAGAAGGAAGCTGGACCAAGGTTTCACACGAGGGAACCAAACCCTGGGCGACGAGAGTAGCAAACAGGGCGCAGGAACAGTTAGAAATTTGGTTAATAATAAGTAAGCTTGGTTCGAAGATTCTCGTATTTCCTTATGGTTTTCGTATATCAAAGGCTTATGTCATCAGCAGACACGGGTTTGTCAACAGCATCTCTCTGTACGGGTTGGTTCTGTCCACCTTTGCTCCACCGACTGGAGCTGCAATTTCCCAGAAGGCCAGAGGACGACTTGGGTCAGAAATTACACGGGGGTAGGCTAAACTGAGCGATAAGATGTCCAGGAAGCTTCCTAGATGCGTCTATCAGTCACTAGAACAGCTAAATTTCAATGTTTATCAACCGCCTTTTCTCTCTTCTGGTATTGATTGGTAAAAAAGAAGTGTAGTAGCATCGCCAAAGAATTCGCATCCTTGAAAAGTGATCAAGAGTTGACAGTCTGGTAAAAACCACAGCTAATTATCTTCTAAACGGGAAAGCTTTAATTTAAAAGATGACAACTTTTTAAAGTGATCCAAGAGGTTTTTCAATATTAGGATTGTTCATAAGTGGAATACATTCTTGGCACGTATATTTAAGATGACAGCATTAATCAATTAAAGAAATGTATCGATGATGACTTCTTGTTTCTGCCACCCCGAATTTTTTACTTGTAATCTTCCAATTACCGTTAAAACCGTGGTCGTCTCCATCTGCCAGACCAGGCCTTTACATCAATCGATTTCTTTTCTAAGAAATGCACAAACAACAAAAGGAAAACTTTGCTTGCAAATGAATTAAATAAAGGGTTTATACCTGTTGTCTAGGCAGCTATAAGCGATCTTCGTAGAGTTGGGTATAAATGTTGTTCAACTATGTCTTTATCTCGATAATCGAGCCACAATAGAAAGATCTCAAATTTGCTGATAGGTGAACAGTTACACCGTACAATACTAATAAGGTTCGTGTTGTGATATTACCGGAGTTTGTTTTGACTGCGAGCCTGATTTCGGCTGTTGTTCCGCGATGAGACAAATCTAGATATCATTGTAAAGAGCGTACAGCGCCATCTATGAGGGCTAATAGGAAGAGTATCTCTCTACGGGAAGTAAAAAACACTAAACAAAAATGGTCCGAAATGACTGTATTTCAACTAAATGTAAATGATTAATTTAGTTTATAGGATGATCTATAGACATAAGACCGTGGCTTCGCCAGGGAGGTATCCCATATTTTATGTATGACCAAAATGCTTGTTTGTTTGTTTTTTGTTTGTTTTTCGAGAGATAGAGAGAGAGAAGAGAGAGAGGAGAGAGTAGGAGGAAGAGAAGAGAGAGAGATGGAGAGAGAGTAGGAGAGAAGAGAGAGAGAGGAAGAGAGAGAGATGGAGAGAGAGAGTAGGAGGAAGAGAGAGAGAGAGAGGAAGAGAGAGATGGAAAGAGAGAGTAGGAGGAGAGAGAGAGAGGAGAGAGAGAGAGAGAGAGAGCGAGAGATAGGAGGAAGATGGAGAGAGAGAGAGGAGGAGAGAGAGAGGAGAGAGATCGAGAGAGCGAGAGAGAGAGAGAGTTAAAGGAAGGAATATAAAATAAACGGGTCTCTTCTTGAGAAGGGAAATGGCGACACAGTCTACAACGGGAGACGTTCGACTGTTTCCACACAAACCCAGGTGCCTTTAAAAGTTATTTTACATTTATTTATATTAATAAGTGAAACGCAAAAGCGGCTCCTGGGTGGTCTTTTCCGAGGGTTCCCAGAGAAAGCATCCAGGCGCCTGTCGTCAGGCAATAGGCGATTGTTCGGAGCTCGTGGCCGCCAGGTGCTGACTGCCGTTAGGCGGCAGCACCTGGCTTTAGTCTGGCTGCTGTCCAGTAAACAAACATCGCTGTTCCAAATTTGATAAAACCCCTCACTTATAAAACGGAAATTTTCGTTTAAAAATATAATAATAACGCGCATTTGATTAATTATCGATGGCGGCCTCGTTATACTCGGTCGGCTATTTATACACATACTTATGGAAACTGGTCCGACGTTAATTACCCTCTGACCCCAGTTCGACCATAAACGGTCTTCATCTCTTCTTCGTAAATGAGCTTCTCTCCAGACGAGAAGCGAAACCCCAAAACCCCCCAGTTCTTCCACACTTTCAATATGTTGTTTAGGCGTGGGGTGCGTATCCCCCCAAAAAAACGATATCGGGCGTGAGATTCACTAGAGCAATCAGAGTCGGTGGCAGCGGTGCTCGTGCCGACCCCTTTTTTGTAGGTCCTTCGGCTCGTCGCAGTTAGAAGTACTAGGGGTCGTGACTACAGGAATATCGCGGTTCGTTAGACTTTAGAAGCACCCGGCTAACCAACCCTTTCTTGACGACGTGGACTCACTCCTCTGATGTTTTACCTCAGCGATTCTTCTCTCCTTCAAGAAGGAAAAGCACAAAAACATTAACAGTTCTTCAGTCTTTATTTCTAGGGCTTGATAGGGCCAGAGACGGCGGCGGGCCTTAGGGGCTGGGGTGCCCCACCGTGGGCCTACCCTTCCATTTCTAGATATCAGCCTGTCTAAGACAATCAAGGAGTCGCTTATGTTTTGTGAATTGCTTCAGAAAATAAACACAAGTGCACACGCCGTAGCTCAGCTGCACGGGGCCGGCCATGGTCGGATGGCATTAACAGCAGAGAGAGTTTCCTAAAAACAACACGGAATTTATGCAAATGGTTTTAGAACTGAAATATACTACAACAATAATGGTATTTTGTGACAATATTATAATAAGGAAACTTGGCTTACGTTAAATTGCTCTAATAGATTATTCCGCCACATGATAAGTACTATGATTCCAGGCTATAAAAACAGGTACAGGCCAGAGGAAGACTCTTAGTCTGCAGACAGACGGCCGTACTGCGAACAGGGGAGGCTCAGGCCATTAACAGAGGGGAGGACTGGCTGTGCAGGGAGTCACAATGTTCTCCCACTGAGCAAGATCGGGTGTATACCAGTGTCTGAGATGGTCGATGAAGAAGTTGGATGCTTTGATCTCTTTTTCAGACTGTGGCCATAACTGGAATAGCGTCATCCTCTTGAAAAACATGAGCAGTGAACCTCCATCAGGCCTCTTTGTACAACTGAAGGAAATGTGTCTTTAACCGTTGCATCATTTGAAGGCTCTCGTTGGGTCCTCTCCAGACAAAGGGAAGTCTGCAGATGTGGGTGGGTTACTGAAATCGGGACTCTTCGGAGAAAAGAGTTCCGGCCGCCAGCACTCGCGGGTCTCGCCGGGAAGGGCATCTGATCAGATCTTTCGGAAGGCTTTACTCCCCTATTGGATTGCAAGAAGTTTACCCGTAGCCAATGAAGATGATGTTGAGCCGAATTTTGGTTTATTTATGTACACCAGCAATACTACAAAGAGAATCAGGACCATGACGAGTGATGGCCTCCTTCCGCTGCTTTGCTGCAGCCCTGACCCGCCGAACCACGAGAAATGTCTAGAACTCTGTCGGCCTCGACCCGTAACACGATTCCATGTAAACGCGAAGCATCTCGATATCAGTCGTGTTCAGCCTGGCAATCGTCGTTCTATGTATACATAATTACAACTGAAATATTTAAATTTTGGTAAAATACATTCGTTATGAAAGTTTTCAAATCACTATGGCGGATCACTGTAGTATTTTGTTTGGATTAATCCACAAATCCTCCATAAGAAAATAGTCCCGAGCCGTTCTGAGAGAACAAGGTCGTGGTTCTGCTACCAACTCCTCTCAAAAATCCAGGGTCCATTATAAACTGAATCTGTTTCCTTATTTTCACGTGCCAATAAAAATAATGGAGTAATTATTAATTAATTTTAATGTACAGTACAAATTTCCACTTTCCTTTAATACTGAGAGAAAAACATGATTTATAATATATATAAAAACATGAAAAGATAAAGCCTATTGAACGGCGTCTTTTTAGGTGCTCAGATTGAACAAGGCGTGGTTCTGATCAGATAAACGGCTTCACTGAGTCTGACGTCCATGTAAGCAGCGGTGCGAAATACAAAGACATCACATGACATTTATAGAGCTATTTGATCCGCCTGATGTGTAGAATGCCAATGAGTCCACTAGATAATTATATCGATCTGTAAAGGAAGCAATTTTCAGCCGAGTGCTCTTTGCAAACAGTTGCTATGCTAAATCTAGGTGTGTCTCGTTTGCGTCTGAGATGCAAATGTAGCACTTTATTAGGATTTAAAAGTCCAGCATCAGTGATATATATGTCATACTATAGTTTATCGCTCTTACAGCCTTACAGCATGTAGTGTGTGTGTGTGTGTGTAGGCCATCATCTCTTCGTCTCTTTTCGTTCATTCCCATCAGACTCCACGCACGTCTAAGTTATCAAGACCTCGGTGATGCGCTGTGACTGAATTTTAAACAAGAATTAAAAAACAAAAAAAAGCCACTGAGTCTATATTTAAAGTTAAGTTCTCGCTGAAATAAGATAGAATAAGTGAAAAATATTTAAAGAAAGGCAAAGGCATATATGGCTTTAGAAAATCTTGAATCAATGGTGACACATCCAGATGAAATGATAAAGGTCTTTGTCTAAGTTGCTCAAATAAGAAAATACATATTAATTTACCTCACGTTACACTTCTTCAATGGAACTACGATAGAAGCGGCTGACAACTTAAGATACCCAGAGAGTGTGGACCCGGGTCCTTAAAACCACTTACGCTGTTGATAATGCTGAGATTTGCAGCATCTTTATGGGCACATGCTTCCCCATCCTCCTTGTGTGAATTAGACGTAATGCAAGTCAAAGCAGAAAGCATTATCTTTGGATCGGATACATCCACAAGGAAGGAACTTCACAGCAGTAGTTGGAGCAGAGTCCTATACAAAAAGGAAGGGACTTCGCAGTCTCTCGATTCACTCAGAGAGCACTGAGCCACGATCAGAATCACATTTCCAGACAAACATTGTCCAGCTAGACGCAGAAGTCTGCATTGAAAAAAATCTTCAGCAATGAAAATGGAAAAAAAAAGTCAAAAGTAAATTTGCAGCCATTGAACTCAAAGTGATAAGAAAATTACTTAAAAGAGGAAAACAATGGACAGAAGGCACCGCCACAGATATCTGTATAAAATTTGTCAAATTCTGCCAGAAACCGGACCTTACAAATGCTTTCAGAACGCTGGCCTTTGATATTATAACTGCAAAAGTACCAGATGACTGTATTATAGCCTACACCAACGGAAATTAGGTTGAAAGGTTAGAAAATAGTAAGTGCGGAATTCACATAATCTAACCAAGTCACACGAAGGACATCAGTATCTTTACAACAAAAAATAAAAGCAATCCTCGCTCTCAGTATCCAAGGAAATCTAATCAATGGTCCGAAACCTCAGGGTGGGTCGCTGCACATGGGGTGAGAGATAATGAAACTCTAGCCAACTTGCCAAAGAAGGCAGAAGAAAAGACCCACCTTTTCCATCAGTAGTAGCAACTCAGTTCCGGGCATACAACGGACGAATTGAACTCGATGGATTAAATATCAGAGGTACCAATTAGATTGGGTGCCTGCTGAACACCGCACCGTGGCCTCTCATTTGGAATGAGAGAAAAGATTTCTTTTTATCGAGCAAGCGAAAAACTTCGTTCTAAACATCCACAGTGCAGTTTTCTCCACCTCAAAGTTTGAAATCTTTACATGTCCGTAATTATAGATAATAAATGTATTCCAGCCGATTATTTAATCGCATGCAGGTGCGAGCGATAGATTCTCCTTAACGGTTGGAGTTTATTAGCACAAAACAAGCGATTTTCCCTGCAGCCCCAGAAATAACCGGTCAGCCAACTGATAGCATGCAAAACTATTACAAGTTTTCGAGGAATAAAAAGAATTTTTCTTTTTTTCTTTAAGAACGAATAGGAACAGTGTAATGAGAAGTGATAATAGGCGATATTACTTCAAAACAACACAACATCTCCTCAGTTAAGGTGCAGGTGCGTTGTATTTCACAAGAGAAGTTCTACACTTTGCAAACTTTTGTTAATATTCCCCTGGGGAATTATTTCTTTTGTCCGTAAGATCATTTATTGGGATTGTTGCTTCCAAACACTTTTCTGTTTCTCTATTTTACTTCGTTTATCGCAAAAAGGAGGAAGCAGCAATTTTCACCGGAAGTGGCCGTTTTTTCTTGCGAACGGCGCTCATCCAAAATCTCCTCCCCTCTTTAATCAGCTGACACCCAGCCCTTTCCGGATAGTTGCTGGGTATGTTCGCATCTGTGGGAACGCACGCTTATTTGCGTGTATATGCGAGACCAGGGTATTCTCGAATCTTACTGGTATCCTAAGGTTGTTAGCGAGCTGAACCCTTTATTTTTTCTAGGAGCGGGCGGAAAATGTCCGTGGATGAGAGACCTGGGCTCCCACCAGCAGCCCGTATTTTTCCTTGCCCTTCTACGTCCCTCCGTTTGCCCGAGTTTCCTTCAAATTGGAGCAGGGTTCTTGTGATCGCGGATAACTGTGGATTGATTTTCACCTTAGAAATTAAAAAAAAAAATAATTCTACAACCAACATTATTACTGAGACTGGTGCGTTCTGCCAAATCGGGTCATGTATATCTGTCACGTGATAACCAAAACTGAGCTGTATACATGGTAACTGTCGTTGTGATGACGCTCAGGCGAGAGTGTTCCTTTTTACCTATTGATTGTTCTGCTATCGTTCTTAAACTTTTGTCCGCCACTGTACACACACACAGACACACACACACACACACACACACACAAACATTGCACTCATTAACAAAACAATCAACAATCAACGCGTTTTTTTTAAAAAAAAATAACTTACCTATATCAATAATTTCAAAGAATTTAAATAAATTAAAATTCCCCCCCCCCTGTTTGGGCGACACCAGAGCTCTCTCGTCAAGAAGATCAAGATAAACTGTATTTGCGTCATACCTGTGCAGAATGCGGCATGCCTTGGGTTGTGCGCGATTCTTAAGAAAGGAGATATTCCGGGCGGCTGCACAAGTAAGATGACACTTTTAAGATAGCGCTCACCTATATACTGATATAAGAATACTAAAGTCATTAGTTTTGACATGCTAATTTATTATTTGCAATTTTAGACTGATACTTGTGAAATGTCATGTTTAGTGTCCTTCATATAAGCACAGGTCTCTTCTATTCCATAAAGTATGAATTTTATTTCTAAGTTTACTTATACGTAGTCTGGATAGTAGACGTGATCCTCCACTAATGCCATCTATTATTGATTAACGACTTCGAAACGTTTGACAACTATTGACTTCATAGTATATATAAGTTATATACCGTGAAAAATTAGCGGTACCAGTAATGATGTGAATCTACTTTTGATGAGCATAGATAAGAAACCTCTTTTTTATTCCCTTGAATGTAGAGTCAACTCTCATTGCCATATTTTCAGATTATTTATTTTTTTAAAGCGACATATTAACTGTTAGGTTTATTTGTGAATTAAGAAACTTATGAAAAGAAAGTTGAACGTGGTTTTCATAAAAAAGTCGACCTGCTTTTTCTAGAATAATCCGCATGTAAAGTACAACGATTACCATTGTACAACGATGCTTTATCACACACCAAATCCCTCTTTTTCCAGTAGTACAACGTGAAGCAGTTTGTTTGTGATTGCACCACAGTGTTTATTTTTTTAGCACATTTATGATGTAGTGTGGCTTTAAATCGGTAGTCACGTGAACAGTCTATCGAGAAATATCACGTGGGAAATCAGATCTAAACGCGTGACACGCCGGGGTGAGAAACTCGATACTTACCAGATGAATTATCCGGTCAATATATGCGTCACAGTGCAAACCATGTAAACTAATACCAAAGATTTAATTATTCAAGCCGACTCTAGCAGGCTGCTTCATGGCGACAACTGTAAAGTTTACTAATTGACTAAGTAAAGAATCATCTACATTAGAATCCCGCAAAAGTCAATGTTTTTGTTCGGTCAACACTGAAAACCACGATGTAATTAATGTGCGACTTCATAAATCCGGATGCAATGATCGTAGATGGAAACTATTTTCTCCAAAGACGCCACGGTTCCAGAATCGGTTGGTCGCAGTGACGCACCGCCTAGAAGTGACGTCACGACTCTTCCGCGCCATTTTAAAGCAGCTGATCAATCGGATTTCCGTTCTACGATTTTACTCAATATTTAAACCACGTCTGCTCTTTCTGGCCTGGTCAGCAGAAAGGAAAGAGTTCACACACTAAAATATAACAACGGAACTTAATTATTTAGCGATTCGTTGCGATTTTCCTTGCAAGCAGCAGGTACAGCTATCGAACGCTTCCTGACCATTTTGGGCAGATCGCAGCGGTTCTCAGCCATCGGCCCCGTGTGAGATTAAACAAAAGATAAATACAGATGCACGCATTTCTAAAGAATTTAAGATCTACGCAGACTTCTTCTTAGAATTCTAAGCGGGCAGGATTTCATGACCATCAGCCGTGTAAAACGCCAACCCGGTGACCCGGTCTGCGCCTGCGCAAAGGTTTACTTCAATACCAGAATCCTTCACGCTGACGCATATCCTCTTCCTTTCAGAATTACGTCCGCGCGCAGCTCAGAGCAACCAGCCAAACAACCAACTCGCCCTTACAGTAGGTCATGAGACTTGCGATGAGCAATGTAATGAAAGAGAAAGGAAGTCGGAAAAGATGATGAAACGTCCCCCCCCCCATCGAAAGAAAACAGGATGCCGCATATATAAAGTATGGATTCACTAGGAGCGGTGAAAAGGAATGTCCCCATCCTCAGTGTGTTATGTTGGTGTAATTCTGAGTCAAGATGCTATGAAACCTTCCAAAATGATTGGTCACCAAGAGACCAAACATCCAAACTTAAAAGAAAAGCCAGTGGAATATTTACAAAGAACGCGAGATGAAGTAGCGTCTCAGCATGAACTACTATATCTGTAACAACAACAACGAGTGAAGGTAGGCTTAAAGCCCATATCACCTGACCTACCTCATTGCCAAATGCAAATCACTGTTTACAGTAGGTGAAGGATTAATAATAGGTGTCCGTCGCTGATAGAGCTGCCAGAAAGTTAGCCACATTCCTTTGTCAAACGATGCTTCCATCATAATTTATCGAGAGTGAAAACGTCAGACTGGCTGCGTCTACTGACATAAGTAATCCTGCGGTTCTTCTCGTTTACCTTCGCTATATGCCGAAAGAACCTTTCATGAAGATATACTTTGCTGTGAAGAAATGCCACAAAATAAAACTTGCTGTGAAATTTTTCGAGTTCTAAGCGAGACTGCGGCAAGGCATGGACTTCAGTTGGATCGCTGCATTGGAATTTTCACTGACCGAACGGCTGTAATGACAGGTAGACGTTCACATGTAGTGGCCAGGGTGGTGGAAAGTGCACCGGATGCTCAAACAACAGATTGTTTCATCCATAGAGGTATTGGCAGCCAGGAAGTTGTCTCCAGAGCTTAACGATGTCTTCACTATTGGAAAGAAAGAGTCGTGCGCAATTGCCTTGACATGTTCTCATCTTTTGCATCGATATTGATTCCAACAAATACGGAAATCTTACTCTTCAGAGCAAAATAAAATTAACACATTTAAAATCAACTCACCAAAAATTAGAAGAGCATTCCCCGCCTGACTGATCCACGAAAGGGAAAGCAATGGATTTATGACCTATTATCATCTGTAGACACCACGACCTCCGCTGTCTCCAAAACTAGAGGACAAGTTGCTGGAGCTGTCATGTGACGAGGGCCTGAGGTCACGATTTTAAAACTTGACCTTACCTGCTAATCAGTTTCTTTCCATTCTACGTGAAAGTGGATTTTCAGCAATCACCGCATCTAAAACCGAATACCGAAGTAGACTTAGCATTGGAAAGATGTTCCGATTGTTCCCTTACCTAGCAACCAACCCCGATCGAAAGGCTAAAGTCGGCAGGGCAGGAACAAAAATATCGTTAGGATATGGTGGACAAGTCATTTCAAATTCATCTGTACTGTCAAAGGTAGGATAATAGCGAGAGTGCTTGAGCTTGTTATCATGCCTTTAATTATCTGTAATTCACTCTGAGAATGAAACTGTGGGAAAAAGTAACGAATTCTCCCATAATTCTACATGTGCCGAATTTTAAAAAGAAGCTACCATGTTCATATCATGTCAAAAGTTTCTTAAATAAATTTTTTACTGTTTTTTTTGTTGGGATCTGTTCTAAATAGAGAGTTTCGGCTTAGTGAAGTTAATTAAACCCCAGTGTGAGCACTTTCATTTAATTTCAAGCTTATATGCACAAACCTAGCAGAATAGAAGACAAAATAGCCGGACACACCAGTCCGGGGACTTAGTCAGCCGGCCCTCAGCGTTTTGTTCCGAGTGCTTCGCTTTCTTCTAACTTCTAATGAGAAGAGTTCTCTCTCGTCATTGGTTAATTGGCAGCTTTACGCGACGCTCTGACCTCTCCCCGTGTTCCCATCATCCGATAACGCAGCAGCTTGACTGCGGTAAGACAAAACTGACAAAATGCAATCTTAAATTGGGTTTCAGTAATCTTTTCTGTGCAAACTGTGAACAAACAGACGATAGGGGGCGCTCGAGGATGACCCTGTGGTGGTTAAGTACACATATCCACGTGCACACATAAACAAACACACGTGTATACGATTCCGCGAACTTTTTAAAAAACTTGGTAGCCAGCCAAAATAGGGTAACAATAAGGAGCCAGGCGGGCCCAAAGCTCGGATAATTACCAAAGTAACCGAAAACTTCCTTCTGTTGCTCTCAATGGAGTTAACGGTCGCTTATTTATTGCGTAATAAGTCGTCACGTGACTCATAAATCGCGGTTTGAAATCGTAAATCGAGACTGTCTCTCTTCATTGAATCTTTGTGTGTCCGTAATGTGCAAGATAATGGTCCGCACAGCCCAACTCACGCCTGAGCAGCCTTTAGTAGAACCCTCTTATATAGTCGCCATTAGCGACCTGGCCACTGTATTCTTGGAGCTCTGCATATATGTGTACAAATGCTAATTTGAATCTATGACACAACAACAAAGAGGCCAGTTGGTTCCTTTGATTATGGCGCTGCCGCCATCAAATTGTGAGTTATATGGACATGGATCTCGACATCTTTGAAGTCATTTGGCGACCCTGAAGCGCTCTTTATTTAGCTGCAGCCACAAGAAGTCAGTAAAGAGAAGCATCATCATTGCATTCGTATCGAGCCAACTGTTGTGTGACCGACCGCTGTCCGTCGTGCTGTTGGCTTTGTTACCATGAGAACATTCTCTAGGCTTTTTTATCGTTGATTCTGCGGAGCGCTGATGAACTCTACCTGGACGAATGTGGCTGTGGTAGCGCAGGGGTACTATGTCGACAGCCGCGGGAGTGCAGACGACACCTGCTTAGTTTTGTAATCGTCTTTGCACTTCAGTCAGGTTAAAATATCCGGTGTCAAGAGTCTCCTTACCCGTGTTATTTATAAATTAGGATTAATTGAAGCAGAATTCTTCTACCTGCCCGAGGCCTCTAGATAGTAGCGAAACTTAACCCTGCTATTCATCTTAAGTCAGGGGCGGTAACCTTTCTCTGCTGACTAAACTTAGCCAAATCGATAGTGCTCCGGTGTACAATTAGCTCGGATACTAATTGGACTTTGACAACTACGTGCCTCTGAATTCGTTCGTGGACCGACAATTGGTTACTTGTAAATAAAAGATGAATCCTAGTCTGCTATACAATCAAATTAGATTATAAAGCTCACCTTACTTGTTAATTTAATGTCAGCGAGTAGATCCTCGAAGATGTTGGCATCTTCTTTACGGCTGCGAAAAAACACGTTCAAGCCGGATAATTCCGGCGGTTATGCGCACATCAACAGCAGTTTGTGGGTGGAAGCTGCTGGAATTAAGGCCACCAGCTAGTTTGGTCCGTCCTTAAACAACTCCACCACCAGGGGGAGGGTTGAGCGTTATTTCATATCAGACGCGTAATCAGTGCGTGACGGCAAAGAAGAAATATTCAAATGATGCGATTTTAAAATCAAATTTACCATTCCACAAATCTCTAACTGATCAGATGACGGATGTAATGAGCAACCGGTAAGAAGAGCTAATAAGATGTCTATTTTGAGGAGAGTCTTTCCGTTTTATTCTTGTTCGCCCCATTTTTAAGGAAAGATTCTGTACATTCACTTTATTACAGCTTCTTTTTATTTCCTTTTCACCTCTACCACCTGTCCATTTACGGATTCGAACTCTCGAAGGCAACAGCTTTAAAAGTCACGTGTCCAACATGGCTTACAGCAGCTACACGGTTTAAACACAACTAAACAGTCCCAAACAAACAAAATAAAATATCCCAAGTAGGACGAATCATGCCCTTTTAGCTGGGCGTATGAATTAACAGATGATGTAGGAAGAAAAGGGGGTTAGATAAAAGTTAGGGGTGGCTTAGTTTAAAGGTGCGCATGTGACATTGTGCCAAATTCTTTATGAAAAAAAAATGTTAGGTTTATATTACGTTTATCGAGTGTAGTATATTTTGTCTTTTGATATCCGCTAACTCAGATTCCTTCTGATTTTGCGTGATTTAAAGTTTCTGACGATAAATCCTCAAGAGAAACGCCTGGCACAGAGAATTATAATAGGTTTGAACTATTTTCTGCTAAGCTTAATTAACTACCTCTTTTTCTAGAGGAGAGGTGTACTATGGAAAAACTTGGATATAGGTAAGCTACTCTTGTTTAGTCTTCTCTTCACACCCCGCCGCCAGGGGGAACTTGTTGGCAGCGGTACCAGATCATTAGAAAGTTGCAATGACAACTTAATTGAATTTCAGAGTAAACCTGTCGCAGAAGCCAACCATTTCTACACGGAAAGGTTTTTACTTAAAATAATCTAAAAGTTTGGGATCCGTTTATACTACGAAAGTCAAGACGCTAAAAGTTCTACTATGAAGAGATGAATAACTCGGCGACCAGCTTCTTTTATGCTTTTACTTGGTTTGATTAAAGCCCGCTAGATGGCAGCTCGGTTCACTGGCTGCATTTTTTTTTTATTTTTATAAAAACGTAATTAGAACAAACAAACAAAAACAAGAAAAACTACTAGAAATTTTATTATTCCTTGGAAGAAAATGTAAAATTGAAAAAAAAAAGTAAAAAAGAAATTTAAAGATCTTAATACAAATTCTGAGCAAGTCTGTGTGGCTGATTTTAGGTTTTTCTTCGCCAGTTCTGATTCCGAGGCCAATTGTTCAGCTCAGCTGCTACAGGTTATATAGAACTTTCCGTTAACCCTTTACCTCATCTCTAAATCACATATCTTGAAACGATTTACACTTGAAAACATCTAGAAAATAATTAATTTTAAAAAAGAACCGCTTTACATTTGTTTAGTGGTGCTCTGAGCGTGCCATGGACATGGCTGCAATATCGCGCTGTCTTTGAGGTTTCTTCCTGCAAACTGGCAGATCACCTAGCAGTTTGTCTTTCTTCAGTGGTTACTGAACTTCTTTGGGTAGGAGAGACACAGAAGAACTTTAATTCCGAAAATCATTCATATTATCATTTCAGTGATTTTTTTTTTTTAAAAGAAACGGTTACTAGAAGTTCTGTAATAGCTTTTTGGATAAAATTTAAAATACAGAAGAAGGTAAATACCGTGATAATCAGTTCTCGCTATAAGTTCGCACACTTGTAACACACCCAGGTCTTCAGATTTTTTTTTAAAAACTAATTTCTTTTTTTAAAAAAAACAGTTGAGACGCAAGTTAGCTTTAATGACAGCTTAGTAGTTACAAGGAGCCATCATGGGTTGTGGAAGAGTTCTTAGGAGCGAGTAATGTCCATTGATCTGATTCTTAAACTTGGTAGTACAATCTCCATCACCTATAGTTGCCGGTAATCTATTCCGGTCGTTAGCAATTCCGAATGTTACTACAAAGCTTGTAATCGTGGCCCCTGGTTTCTCCGCTGAATACACGAAGAGTTTCGACTCCCTCTTACTATTTAAGGACTTCCTGACACCACGCCGCTACTGTCACACACAAAAAACAATAACAAAAATAGGAAACGTCGTTATCGCATCAAGGAAACTTAAACCAATAAAAGATTTATGTATAAATATATTATTATGATCTAAATAAGATAAGAAAAAACGTCATTTATAAGCACAAAAAAAAACAACAAAAAATCTGTTTGTTCGTGAATAATTAAATTAATTAACCTACACTTCGGTAACCTCTGTTTGTCATCATCATCATCATCAGTCATGAGAAGGACTCTGGACTCTTCTAAAGTCGGACGATGTCCATTGGTAGTGTATTTTACACGTTTTCCGTTTTAATTCTATATCACAGTGATGAACCCGGTAGTTCATGGACACTTATGCAATTAAAGACGTGAAACCATATTCGATAGCAGTTTTGTTAGGACAAAATTCTGATGAAGGGGAAAGGTCACTGAAACTTAGGTTCAACGAGATAATGAGAGAAATTCGAGAAATAACCCTCTACTTTATGCAAATAATGCATTGTTAATAACTTTTCTTTAGTTTAACAGAAAGCGGGTTAATTTTAATCGCGTTTTTTAACATTTTTTCTGGAATATTGTCAAACTATGGCAGCAAATCTTTTTCTAAATAGCAGAAAGCCGAAATACAAGAGTTATTCATGACTACCATGGGCTGAACAGATCAGAGAGAATCTTTTCATTGAACAACAAAATCTTCGGTCAAAACAAAGAACACGAGAAATCTATTTTTGTTCGCTGTTTACTCGGTTGAAAGTTGTTTTCTAAAAACAGACTCTGTAAATGTTTTGTTTCTTTCTCTAAATTGTGATTTAAACAGCTTCTGAAATGTGCCTTTTAATAGGACTCCTGCAAGGAATTACAATAACTGAAAAAGTCGCCACAATTTCACAAAGAAACCGAGCCGATGGATGCTGCTGCTGAAGATTTAGGTTACTCTGAATTCTACTGGAAGGAATGTAATTTAAAGCTGACAGGCAGAGAGTGAAGACACTTCCAGGAAACCGCTGCATAATCTCCAATCACCGATATATATAAAACGGTTGGTCTTCTTGCAGAAATATGTGATGACGATTTTGTTTTTCCTCAATATAAAACTTAATGTTTCTGAAACAAGCAAAAATCCTCGCCACTGTTATCTCATAGCGAGTTCCCGCCTTTTCATTTACATCATGTAGATGATGACGAGATCGAGATTCGGAGCCAGTCGAAGAACTAACAAATTTCTATCCTTTCTTACGCAGCAAGAAGTCTCATTCTAAACGGTGTTTGGAACCCTACGAAACCAAGGGGTTAAATTCTCTCTCTCTCTCTCTCTCCTCTCCTCTCTCTCCTCTCTCTCCTCTCCCTCTCTCTCTCCTTTCTCTCTCTCTCTCCATCTCTCTCTCTCCTCTCTCTCCTCTCTCCCTCTCTCTCTCTCTCTCTCTCTCTCTCTCTCTCTCTCTCTCTCTCCTCTCTCTCTCTCTCTCTCTCTCTCTCTCTCTCATAAAAAAAGCGTCAGTCCAAATTCTTCAGCTCGTCACGCTTGGCTGAAAACAAGCGATCGTACGCTGTCCATCACAGTACAGCCGTTTAAAAACACCCCCCCCCAAAGCAAGTATTTGTATATTCATCTCTAGTAAATCACTGCCTTAAAATACTCAAACAAACAAATGAAGAGATGGTAAAATAACACAAACAAAAAGTTGGTGTCACATGTAAAAAACAACAAAAAAGCCTTGGTTTGACATGCAACGGTAATAAGGAAGTTGACGGACGACCAAAGCCGTCTTCCTTGAAGTTACACGATAGGAAGAATATCAACAATAGAAGACAGATCTACAAAGTAACAAAAGTCTTCATCAACGCCCAGAATTCCGGCCCTGTCAAACATAATCAACCACTTGTTGTTTGTTTCGTATTGTTTACAAGACGAACCTCGTACGAACATCATCAGGCTTCCTGACTGACGACTCTCTCTTCTAGTAATCCGCCAAAGTTCACTGACGGCTGACTGATGGAGGGACTTCGGGATGTAGCCCGCGGTGGGGATTATTGTGAGTGGTCTGTTTATAGCAAAAAACGAAATACTCTTCCATCGTTCGTTAGAAAGAACGGGAACTCGGTCCTCACTAGCACCAACCGTCCGCAGTCTCTCTCTCTCTCTTAGGACTAAATTTTTTAAAAAATGTTTCTTAAATTCTACCTGAAAAGTGGACGACCTTCACTCCGGTATTTAACCCCCTCCCGTCGAGATACTGCACGAGGAAAGAAGACACATAAATAAAAACTAAAAGTTGCTTACACCAACGACATTGGCCATTTCGGATGAGTACTGACTCATCGCGAGAAACTTCCTGTCATGTGACACGTGCGGCTGGCTGGCTTAACACGACTGGAAGATCGATCTCTCGCATTCCTCCTATGGTGGTCTAGCCAGACACGCTACGGTTGCCTTTGTTCGACCCAGTCCACTGGGGACGGACGGCTCTGTCTGCATGCTTAAAATCTTCTTGAATATTTGCAGTAAACCAGGAAAAAAGACAAAACGAAATCGCTCTGTACGAATGCTCTTTGCACTCTAAACAATTTCGATTGTTTAACGACGAGACACACAGGCTTTGTGTCAATTTACACGTCTAGTGTGTCAACCAAGTGGATTCATTTGACCTGCTGCAGGACTTTATTGGTAAAACAAGCAAAAACTGTAAAAAATAAATAAACGCTTCTTCAGACATAGAAGACGAACATAATTTCTCAATCTTCCTCGATTTATTGAAAAAAAATTCCTTAAATAAATAGATACAAGTTAAAAGAGAGAATTAAAGGATCGCTCCAGTCCAGGAAATTCTAACATGTTTTACAATTATTTATAATTTCGCTTTATCTCTAAAATTCCTTGTGACAGGTTTTTCCAAATGCGCGTAAGAAACAATAAGCTAAACATCTTAACCATATTTTTGCAGACCGCCATCTTGATTTTGTATCTTTTTAAAATTAAAAGTAGAATAGTACTGATGCCAGGACCCGTAGATCGCCATAAAGCTCACCATCTTGCACAACTATGACTAGCACGAAGTTATTTGCGTTGTTTAGATCTGGTGTCGTTCATTCATGTTTACAAAGTATCCAAAATCTGTATTTTTTTTGGAATTTTCTCAAAACTAATGATAGAGTCTGGTCTTACTTTAATCATACCTATTTGATATAGTTATTTAATCTTTATTAAATCCTTCCAGGAGCCGTCAAGATGGCCACTCGGTCGGTTGTTGACCTTTGCTCGAAGCCGGAAGTGACGGAAGAGGGTTGCTACAGACTTCGTTGATAATAGACAACGCAAAAAATGCGCCGAAACTTACAGAGTCAAACCCCGGGTGCAATTTCCGTTCTCATTCCGATATTTTACCAAGTATCCATGAATAAAACCGAATTCGACCACTAGACGAGAACAGCGACATGGCTCGGATGACTCTCTGATAGGAAAGTTTGTTTAGGAGGGCGCCTATAGGTGTAAAAGAGTACATCGCTCGTTAGCCGAGTAGACAGAGACAGGTCAACGAACTCAGCACCTCGCGTCACAGGTGTCTCATCTATCAGGGAACGGTTCCGACAAGGCTGCAATAAAGAAAAAAAGAGAAACCTTTGGAAGTCTTTGGGACGCTAGACGACCCGGGGAAGCCGTACTGTTGTCCTATTTTTTTTTAAAAAGTATTAACCGGTTCTGGTTTTAGTACTCCGACCGCAGTATATGATGTGCATAGGACGCGAAAAGAAGAGAAAATCCGTTTGCAAAAAGAAAAGTTCCGACTGAGAAGTTTCTGCGCCGTTTTTTTGCAGACATGTCCAGGTTAGAAATAGTTCTGGATTTATGTGCAATGCAACATATTATGCTAACACATATTCAGAAAGCCACGGGACAACGGCCCATCTTTAATGGCTGTTATAAAAGACATTACGTGAAATTTACTCTCTGTTTTTCATAATCAGTGTCACTTAAATCCTACGATGGTTGTTTGGTTCTTGATGGCAGGCATTAAAGATGAAGATGACTTCTTGTCCAATGGATATATATATATATATATATACATGAAACTAACTGAGATACTGGTGATAAAAATCATCCTGAACCTCAATTCCTTGTAACTATTTACAAGCTAAAACTCCCGTTTCTTTTAAAGTCCCATCTGCAGGCGGATAGCTGACGTTTTAATCGTTCGGCAGAGTCTGGGTGTTTGAAACCCACGAACATTCTAGGGAATCTAAGCAGATCTCTCGAATTTGTCAGTTTCTTTTCTGAAAGGATAATAATTTTCGTAGACAGTTTTGAGATTTCTAAGAAAACCAAGAAATTCCGCTATTTTATTATTTTAAGTTTTCTTATAATAAAAAAGTTTAATGAAAGTTATTCCAAAATACCAATTTGAGTTAATTTACTCCGATGACCTCCTGATAGTTCGTTCAAACTGTAGACAGCCACAGGGATTTGTGACAGAGAAAGTGAACTTTTTTAAAATTATAAACAAGGAAAAAGACTTGGATTAAAATGTAAAAAGGGGCTGTCTAAACGTTATTGTAAATGTCTTAATTAGGTCTCCATGAGACATGTGGAACATAACTAAGAATTGTTAGAATGACCAAGTATTTCTTATCAGCTTTAAGAAACCGCGTGATTATTTGTTCAGTTAATATTTCAGCGCAACGTCATGCGTGTGTTACATCTGTAAGCGACTTCTCGGCCTGAGGAAGGAGCTACAGCCAGGAAGGAAGCCCATTAGGTAAGTAATTATACTTTAAAGTAAAATAACATCCTTTCCAAAAGTCCGCCAATACAAAAAAGAATTTTTTTCTTATTTTAATATTAATACATCATCGTGTAAAATTTGAAAAACCACTGCACACACGGCACAGCAGGCATCACTACAGCCTCTGAAGATCGCCTGATTTCTCGTGGTTTATGGTCGCTCTGTTCTCCCGACATAACTCCTCCAAACTTTTATCTGTGGGGAAAACTCAAAAACAGTTTATGCAAACAATCTCCATGCAACAGGAGAAGTGAAGGATGGAATTTCAGAGGTTGTTCATGGCGTCCATGCTGATGAATTGCAGTGAGTGTTTCAAAACGTGTAGAGGCGTCCAATGTTTCCTACAAACGGAAGGGGCGCGTTTTCAGCAAATGTCCTCTCATGGACGAGACCGAGTCCGAACTGTTTGGCATCAAGAGACTGGGTTTTGTGGAAATTTGGTCAGGAGAGAAACTAAGCTGAAACTGTGTTACTGCGTTGTCCTTACTGTCAAAAGATGAAGAGGAAAGGGTCAGTGATGGGGTCGGGAATCTAGACGGAATAATGGTCGAGAAAGTCTATCATGATTTTCTTATTCACCTGCTGTCTTCTGGGATATAGAATGATTGAAAAGGGCTATACAGACCAAAGAGAAAACTACCAAAACACTTCACCTTTGTTCAGTTCAGGGATAGCTGACCGGAAAGGACGAGTTGGCTCGCCATGAGCCCGGATCTAAATGGTATTGAGAATATGTGGGACCACGTAGAATCTAGACTAAGAGCGAGCATTGCTAATAATACGATTGTATACCATGTCTACACAACTGTATTATATATTACTTATTATGGACATTTCTTTACTTATGATAGCAGTTTGTTTTGACTTCATTGTTACTACCTTTCTTCAAGTCCAAAAATTTACATTTCTCGCGCCCATTCTCAAAATAGACCGGATCCCCAGACCCTTTCAAAGGAAGGCGACACCACTGCCCGGAAAAGGGATCTATAGCAGGAAAAGATGTATATCACAAAACCTGACGAAAAAAAAGATGTTCTGGCTTTTTAAAAAAAAATGTAATCTTAGACCAAATCCCATCTTTCACTTCCATCGTTTACTTAGACTTCATGGAAGGTTCTCTGATTCTATGATGGTCAATGGGGCCTGCGGTAAATCAAATGGGATTACTGTAAAGCCGGAGAGACGGAAATCAAAGGCATGTGTTCCGTTGATAATCCATAAAATCATTTTTGTATATAAAAGAATAAAAGTCGTAATCTGCGCATAAGAATAGAATTAGGAAGGTCGCCGTGTTGGTAGCGTATCACATTTGTGGTGCGAATACCAATCCACCCAGCAGCAATGACGCCGTGGTGTCAGCCGACCGTTACACGGCTGACAGTCGCTACTTTGTTGACACTGTCGGCTACAATCGTTCGTCAACCGCTACCTTCTGATTTTTTACTTAACAAATTGGTATATGATTGCATTTAAAATATATTAAGTGACTGTGTACAGACACAGACCATCCATATAGAATTTCAACATCTTTGTTGTGCAGTAGATGGAATTTTTGTTGCAAAAGTCGAATGTCTGCCTCCAGGATTTGTCGTCTTGATGGTTTGATCGGATACAGTTGATTACTGGCTGCAGGGAGTCTCACTTGGTACGGACCCTACTGATGAAAACGACTTTTGAATACACTTGCTTACAAAACATTGACACACCGATATTAAATAAATTTAAGCCGTAATTTGTGCATATGTGTGTGTAAGGTATTCGAGTTGAAGGATGAGACAGTTCTCTACAGTCTTTCTAATTTTAATAAAACTCAGTTAAATAGAGAGAAAAACGAATAAAAAATCTAGCAAATTAAATTTAAGAGAAAACACGTAGTTTAGAGATTTTGATAGCCTCGTTTTCTAATTAAAAAAGGAAAAAAAACGAGATATACATTTTAAATTAGATTACTTACAGTTATTGATGTTTCTAAAAAACGAAAAAAGATCTTTGACGAAAACTTCATATTTAGTGTAAGAAGATGTCTTTTATACAGCCTTCGTTAGCATCACAAAAGAGATGTAGGATCCGTTACGGGACAGTACACATAAAAGAAAACGAAGTTCTCTCCCCCTGTCGGAAGCGCTAATGAGAAGTCGCCATTTAATTTTTAAAACAAAGCCGCTTACGTAGGCCTATACTGGGCCCCTTGTGTATTCAACACCAGTTTAACGGGCATAAATTATATATATATATCGACTCTCGAGGAATCACACAGCGATAAATTGTTATTACCTTTCCGTTTCCTATAGAAACAGACGGCCTGCTTACCCAGTCCTTTGATAATTTGTCTTCTCTCGTTGCAGACAATAAACGGCATCTTTAGGATTTCGAAGAATTTTTCGTTGTCCCCTTTTAGGGGCAGCTTGTAGCGCTTTACCCCCCCTCCTTTTTAAAGAAAATCGTGTTCAATCATCTGTCCGGACCGACTCTGTAGAGCACATTCCGTTTTATGCAACTTTGAATGAATCCATTGAAAATGGAAGAATATCCTTCGACATATATTTGCGTTTACATTGTTTTTTATTTGTTTATATTTGTAACACAGCTTATTACTCATATGCGTTGGCTCTTTCATTTTATAGATCCGGTGCGGGGTGGGGAACAACTTTCACCCTGTCCCCTTCTTTATGAGTCATGAGAGTTTGCACAAAATCACCTGCAAGATATTTTCATGACAAAACAAAATCATTACATTTCTAACTGCGGCCTCTTGTGTTTACCTGCGGGTCCCCCTACCACACCGAGTGAACTGGCACATTATATAATGGCGGAGTAGTCCAGCAATGCGGGGAGGCTTCGAGAGGGTCATGTCGGTATTACCCACACCAGTGGGTGCGCGTACTGGTGTCATTGCTAAATGTACTAAAGATAATTATTATCTAACCTTTATTTTTCCTAATTCTTTTGACAGAACGAAATCAGACCTTGTTAGCAATATTTTAGTTTTAACATGCAAATTCATGAAGCTGTCTGATCGGTGGTGAATGCAACTAGAGGGAGCAAAGAACAACAGGAAATCTTGGGATAGGAGAAACAAAGGGAAACGGAAAAAATTGAAGCGTAGAAAAGAAGGAACTGTAATGCTTCTAAATATGACGTCGGTGGCAGAGATCTCTAGCTGGGTGCCAGGTTGGCGGAACTGTCTGTCTGAAGCTAAAGTCAAGCTGGTTCTTCTATATCTTTTTTGTTAAGATGCTGATGCAGATGCACAAGAAATTAAAATTTCTTGTCCTTCAAAAAAATAGAGAAGACAACGGAATCTGTTTTATTTCCCTTAATTAACTTCACCTGTTTATTTCATCAACGTTAATTTCTTTAACAAAATATACTGCTTTTCTCTAGTGGATTCCCCCCTTTTCTTATATCTCTCTTTTGGAAGTGAATTTAAAGACTGTTATTCATTAAATTTCTTTTTTAACCTGCCGTGAATGGTTAGTGTTAATCAATCAGCTCCTCGAATTCTCTTTAATTTTTATCACCAGTGTCCAATACTAATTTACATAATTTATTTCATTTCATTCCTTCCATCAAGACCCGTGACATCTTCGACCTTCAGAGTTTTTTGTTTGTTTACTGGCCACTGTTTTATTCGAAATATTTCGAGTATTAATTTTGTTTTGTGTGTGTGTGTGTATTACCTGCTTAACGGTTTTCCTTGTCCCCCATCTTATCTTTTTATTTAGGTCTCTCTCTCTCTCTCTCTGTACTGACGTCATCTCTCTCTCGCTGTACTGACGTCACCTCTCTCTCTCTCTGTACTGACGTCATCTCTTTCTCTCTCTGTACTGACGTCACCTCTCTTTCTCTGTACTGACGTCACCTCTCTCTCTCTGTACTGACGTCATCTCTCTCTCTCTCTGTACTGACGTCACCTCTCTCTCTCTCTGTACTGACGTCATCTCTTTCTCTCTCTGTACTGACGTCACCTCTCTCTCTGTACTGACGTCATCTCTTTCTCTCTCTGTACTGACGTCATCTCTCTCTCTGTACTGACGTCATCTCTTTCTCTCTCTGTACTGACGTCACCTCTCTTCTCTGTACTAACGTCATCTCTTTCTCTCTCTGTACTGACGTCATCTCTTTCGTCTTTCTCTCTCTGTACTGACGTCATCTCTTTCTCTCTATCTCTCGTCTCTCTCTCTCTCTCTGTACTGACGTCATGTCTTTCTCTAGAATGCGAACAGAGCGGAACGCCCTCTCATGCAGCTACAGCTGAACGATCAGGACGACATCTAGAAATCCATTTGCTCTCCGGTGAGGTTCTAATTTCAGCCTTAAAACCGTAGTCAATATTTACAAAAAAACATCAGTGGCAGGAAATCACCGGGAAGTGATGGTGGCTCTGCTTTCAGTTGACACCGAGCGGAGCTGAAGCTATTATTAGATTCTGGTTTTCAAAAGAAATCTTTTGTTTACGCGAAAAAGTTATAAGAAGTAATGAAGTCAGCAAATGGTTCTTTCCGTTTAGTTGGCTTATCTGGTTACAAAGCTAACGGACTGGCGCCTTTCATAAACACGGCCGCATGCGTTCGTACACGAGACTGGGTTTTCCCAGCCTAAGAGGATCTCGCCAGCGCTGCTGTGTGTACCACAGGTAAGCGGATTACACGCGTGGATAGCCAGCATGCCGCACCCCTCTCGCCTAACTGTGGGTCTCTCTCCTGCTTGGCTACCACATACAAATTCTCAAACCGTCCCTTACCGCCACACCTGCCCCAAACGGGGTTGCGCTCGTCACCTGTGCACTGGAGCTTTTCATATTTAGCATAGAGGTCAGAGAATTAAAGTGAGTCATGTGTATAGAACATGGAGATGTGCGCCCGCTCATCCAGCCAATGGCGTGCGACGACGGGCAGGTCCCGTGACCAGGTGAGCGTGTCAATAGACAGGTATCGCTGGTACAAGCGGAGAATTTGTATTCAGTGCGGCAGTGTGGTGGCTAGACGAATCAGCTGTACCGCTCGATGATCAGATCCGGTTGAAACTGGATCGTGTGTGTTGGGTTTTCCTTACTGCTGGGGGATCTGTAACATAGCGGAGAGAGAGAGCAGCGGCTTCCGAAGCTACACCCACGATCCAGGAAGTATCAGGAACCGTCGCTGGTCACAGTCGAGATGAGTTTCCTGAGCTGGAAAAAGAAATCTCTGAACATCAGCGAGAAGGACCCCTGCTACAAGGTGCGGTACCTGGGGAACGTGCAGACGGTGCTGATGAAAGGGGACGGATGCGTGGACAAGCCAGCATCCGTGCTTTGGAACAACTACATGCGAACGCCCCATCCGGGCCTTCAGATGAAGCTCACCCTTACGGCGTCGGGGCTGAAGGCCGTCACCAAAGAACAGGGGCTGACCGAGTACTGGGCTCATAAGATTTCCTACTGCATCGCGCACCCGAGCTACCCGAAGCTGTTTCTGTGGGTGTACCGGCATGAGGGCAAGAAGATGAAGCTGGAGCTGAGATGCCACGCGGTGCTGTGTAAGTCGGAAGCCAAGGCGAGACTGCTGGCGCTGCAGCTTCACAATAAGCTGGCGTTCGCGCTCAGGGAGTTCGTTCGAGACAAGAAGAGGAAGCAGAACTCACGCCTCGTCATACAGCGCACGAATTCGCTGCCCAACAACACCGCCTCCATCCTGCCCATCCGACAGATGCTGCTGAGTACGGGGCAGAAGTTCAGACCTCCGCTGTCCAAACTAAACTCCGCCCCGAAGCTGGGATCTATCTATGAGTTCAGAGAGTTGGAAGAGGCCGAGAAACTGCCTGGACGAGGAAGGGCTGGGCGGAATGAACGAGGAGGAGGGAAGAGGAGGAGGAAGGGGAGAACGAGATGGACTTGGCCGCGGTAGACGAAGACCCACACACGATGGAGGCTCTGTCTCTCGAAAGTCAAGTGATGGGACTGTCTGAGCCGGTCATCGACATCGAAATCGGCAACGACATCGACGAGCTGAAGCGAGACGAAGACGTGCAGTTCTGCCTCAGGCAGGCTGAGTCGGATGACGAGAGCTCTGAGTCTGGCTTCAGCGACACTAAGGACGGTTACGTGTGCGACAGTGATCAGGACGAAATGGACGGGGACCCGGTCTCGCCCGTCCAGTGCTTATGACCGGAAGGGGACCGCCTCTGAACGCACATCAGGTATGTAAACACTTGAGATTTCCATAGAAATTTCCCGAAAATGGCGCTTTCTGAAAACGTCACCAAGCAGC